>JAQISU010000117.1:11980000-12167500 GCA_029339505.1 Unio delphinus | reverse complement strand
GAAGCGTGGCGCCGATATTATTTTAACGAATAGTTTGCAACTGAAATTAGAAACACAGTGAAGAATATTGTGGAGTCTAATATTTATGAAGGAGCAGAAAAGGATATATGTGAAACCATATTACAAAACGACATTGGAGGCTGTAAGAGAGCTGAAGAAAAATAAATCACGTGGACATGAAAAAATATACGCAAAGCATTTAATTTTTGCTTGTCAATCGATTAGTTCTATTTTCTGCAAAATGTATAATAGCATGATTTCCTTGGAAACATATTCTGACGACTTCAGAAATGTAAATGTTATGCCTATCTTTAAAGGTGGAACAAAGACAGGCTAGATATGAATAACTAGAGATATCTCAATCGTTCCCGTTTTTCAAAACGTAATTGAAAACATATTATTGAAAAGGCTAATTCTTTTCAGTGAAAGGATCAGTTTCCCTCACCCATTGCAACAAGGATTTCGAAGCAAATGCAGTGGCATCTCTGCAGCCTTTATTATAATAGAAGGAATAGCCCATTATTTAGAAGGTCAATCAAACGTTTATGCTGCGTTCCTGGACAATGCAAAGGTTTTTAATACGGTATGCCTTTATTATAAAAGACGGAATATCGCATTATTGATGGCCTCTTTTAAAAGCTATTCCATCTCGGAGTTAATAGAAAACTGTGAAGATTGATTAGATCTTCGTTTCGATACGTTAGGGTCCTTGTTCTTTTCAACGGGCATCAGTCGAAACCATACTCAGACAATCAAGGGGTAGGGCAAGGATGAACACTGTCTGCTTTGCTATTCTTAGTCATGATAAATGACCTAATATCCTTGCTGGAGTCAACAAAATCTTGAATACAAGTTGGCACTCTTAGTATCCCCTGTGTTTTACTAACAGATGATACATCATTCCTATCTTCGTCATTTAATGGTATGTGTGTTTTACTTTACAACCTCTATGACTATTCATTGAAGTGGAGACTGCGGTACAATGCTGATAAAAGCAATAGTGTCATATTTTCGAAGAAACGTATCATACAAAAATCTATGTTCATGTTCGTAGAAAAAAGGATTCCATTAGTTTCTTCAAGAACATATGCTGGGATTACTTTCTCCACGGATCTTCTAATACTGCTTCAGTAAAACATGCTTGTGATAAAGGAAGATCAATATGTTATTCCCTTGTCGGGATTGGCATTGGAAAGAATGGAATTAATCCAATTAATAGTGCAAAAATATGGTCAAAAATAGAACTACCTGCAAGGACATATAGATGCGAATTGTGGTCCAACTTGAGCCGGTCACAGGTATACGATCTGGAAGTATGTCAAAGAAAAGCTGGAAAAAGTATATGTCTTGATAAGCGCTCTTATACAGAAACAACAATTAGCAGACTTGGACTGTGGACCGTTGAGGGATATGTGGTTAAAATCGAATTAATTTTCTTCAATAAAATCTGCAGAGCTAATGGTTCACTTGCATGAAAAATTATATTCAACAGAACAATTCTTGACTTCTTGATACACGGGAGCGAGAGCGTTGGTTTTGTTAAAGATATATATCGTGCACTTTTGAAATACCAGCTTGGTGGTTTCTTCCACCTATAGGTGAGCACTCTATATTCTGTCCCGAAGCCAGACTGGAGGAGGAATATTGAAATGGGTGTTCACTACTGCGAAGAATCATTGTGGAGATCTAAACTTGAAATGAGTCTTGAACTGTTACATTATGCAAGTGTCCATACTAATCATCAACCACTTGCAGTATGGAAACTTGGTAAATGTTTTCCTAATAAACTTGGACTTTCGCTAACAATGCCTATTTAACTATGTGTTTAATTACAACAGAGAATGAATATAACTGTAAACTCTGCAAGAGATTGACTATAGACAGAGCCAAGCATATGTTACTATAATGACAAGCCCGAAACTACGAGTGTAACACTATGTTTGAAAAAATAATAAATGGAATTGACATTCTAGACTCGCAGTGGCTTTTATGTTAGAACAATGACTCATTACTTCATATCGTTTTGAGCAAGAGAGTGTACATCTTTGATTCTAGGGATGATCAATCATGTCAGGCATGCATGTGTGTGGTAGCTGATGGAATAAACACAATTTACAGAAGAGCAAATGAACTTGAACACGATATCTGTTATTATGCTTGTTCAGTAAATTAGGGAAATGGACCCATTTCATTTCTATCTTTAAAATTACTCACAGGTGTTCTAAGTGAGAAAGAACATGATAATCAATTTAAATCGTTTCAGTCAAATGTAAATAATTCCAATTTCTTTATTTTCCTCTCTTAATCTATGCTGCATATATAACTCATTTGCAATGAAATCTCTCACTCGTGTTTAGAGACTGCGTTTTCGTTACTTTTGTTGTTATATAGTGTACTTAACGTCTTTTAAAGACAAGTTATTTTCCAAACTTTTCTGTATGTACGTACAATTAACTCAATGAAATCTCTTCTGAAGAGGAAATAAAGAAAATCATACATACATACATACATACATACATACATACATACATACATACATACATACATACATACATACATACATACATACATACATACATACATACATGCAAGTTCTTTGTAAGCTTGGCGACTGTGCACTAAGTACTACATTGATGGTATGGCCCATCTGTTTATCTCTTGCAAAGAACTGAACTTTAGGAATGAGCTGGATGCAAGTTATCTCTTGTATAAAAAAAAACGTCCAAACAAGGAGACGCATTTGCGGCATCATGATACAGACATCTTATGCAGTATCTCGAACGAATAATTTATGCAACACCTTGAGTTAGCACGACACGTAACAATAGTGTTACATGCAAGGAATTCATACCGAGAGTGAGCCTGACTTTGCAATCCGTTCTTATCCCGATATCCATGGACTTCAAGCCAACAGTCGTTGTAAACAGAAGGATTCTTAAACTGCAAATAATTGTTCTAGACACCTAATGGCCACACATCACGAAACTCTAATTTCACACTTGCATGAGTTTTCTCGTTTCACATTTGTTATGACTTTTATTAGTAAGCCTTTCGAAACGGAATATTAGTACTTCATGCCATGCGATAATAACACCGCCCATGCAGACAAAAACGAAGAAGTATTCATATATCAATGTAATAAACATGTATGCCTGAAATGTTTGAGAAGTCACTGTGTTAAGAAATTAGGGAGGGTCCATTTTCCAACACTGATCCATGATGTCATAATGTCTTGTGAATACTGTACATTATGACGTGGCTAATTACTCTTGTTGAGAATTATCTTCCTAACACGAATTATCCATAATCAACAAATAGTCACTAAAATTTAACAAAGACATAAACAGAGACATATATGAAAATAGCACTAGCTTTTATATATATATATATATATATATATATATATATATATATATATATATATATATATATATATATATATATATATATATATATATATATATATATATATATATATATATATATATATATATATATATATATAATACACATGCTGTGTTGATAGAAAATAAAAACACTAAAAATAAATGTAAAATGGTTCCTTTTAATCTCAGCATTCGTGGATGATGGTATTATAGCATTTAGTGTGCCTCTATAGCTGGTTTCATACAGATGTTATATTATTTGTATCGGATCATTAAAATGGAATTTGTATTTTGTATCGTGTACCCAGTGTAATGACAAGACAAATATATAAATGAAAAACTTAATCTATTGTGACGTCACTATGATTATGGGCATGTAACATGACTGATATCACTGCAAACACTTCATACGTTTTTCATTCTAAAATTGGTATTTAACATCTTCAACTTTGCTTGTATTTTCCGATACATCGAACCACTTATTCAGTGAAAGATGGTCATTATCATCTTTATCCCAAGACAGGACACTCTCACTGTTGCCGAATGTCCGGAACCACCATTCCTCATCGGGCAACGCTGAAAGGGATCAGACAATCACATTAAAAGGATCATATTAATCAAATATATGAGAATATATATTTGTGATTCAGATTTGTAATCGTACTGTCCTGTCATTGTCAGATTTGTAAATGCTGCTAAACTATTGTACAGGTGGGACATAACGACGAATCAGTGAACACATGAACGGCTAGTGTTACACGTCCAACGGTAGAAATTAATCTAAAACTTGAAATCGCTATTTTCATTAAGAGATTGTAGACTAAAACGTCAAAATTAAAATCAAGTCCATGCTAGTTCTGAATGTCAAATTAAAAAAATTCCGAGGTATCGGTGAAACCGATTAAACGAAGGTACACTGCTGCTTTTATGTTTCTGTATTGAATGCTAGGTGATGTGTAATTGATTTGTTTGCTGCGTCAATTTTGAAGTGAAAATAGTCTGGTAACACCATTATTAATACTCATTTTAAAATTAAGGTGACAGTTTGTCCTGTGTAGATTGATTGAACCAATAAATAGACAAGTATCGTTCAGACCCTTTTATAAACAAATATCCAGCAAACACTTTTAATTCGGTTTGAATCGTGTGAAGTGCTCTCTCTTTAAAGTAAACAACTGAGCGAAGGACGAAAGGATGTACGAAGTAGATCAAATAATTATTCATCATAGTATCGGTGTTCTCGATTCATCGCTTTAGAGGCGTTTGCTGTTAAGGCATATACATTCTAAACAAACACGGCTGTAAATAAATATGCACACAGACAGATAGATTCCAATACTAAATGCATGTACATTCCAGGCGATCCAAGGCCCAGCTGACCATGATGTACAAGACTGCGAATAACCTAGTGGACATATCAATGGACAAACACCTGACCCTGGCATAAAAACACACTAGGTAAAACAACAAGTAAAAGTTCCAGTTAAAGTCAGCATCGACAAAATGTTTCAAGTTTAGCTTCTTCCCAAATACAATAGCGACTTGGAACAAATTACCATCAACAATTGCAAAAGCTCCTGACTTGGTATCTAACAAGCAGGAGCTTTCCAAAATCACATTATAATGAAATGGTCAGATACAAGCAAGACCTAGTGATTCTCAGGGCTATACCGGTTGAGGTTTCCATATCATTGCCGCTATGGTAGCCGGATTGGTCTGAGTATGAAGGGACGAAAATATACACTGACACTCTTTTACTTATTTATGCCTTTCCTATCATTACTCTTCTGACTGTCCTATCACTTCCGTCTTTACTTTATCTTTCACCACACGCAACGCCCGGTGCTTAGGGGGCGCTCACCAGTTAATATGTACTTTTCAGATAGTGACGTATGTGAGGTGAAGTTGTTTGCATTTGTAACATGCACAATGGAGATAATGTTGGCATATCTCAATGCTACTTTGATGTAATGTGGCTGATATTTCTTTGGATACTGCACTTGTGGAAATTGTAAATGATCTAAGCGCATGGTATAACAAAATGGATGCTCCCATGTGCTTGAAAAATTAGCCAGAATTAATCAAAAGTACACTAACTTTAGCAGTTATTAAACTAGGGAAAACGAATTTTGCTGAAGTAGGCAATAGCAGCTTCTGAAAGTGCAATGAACAAATTACAAAATATCTGAAAAGTAAAAAAAGTTATCGTACCATTTTTCTACAATTTACCTCTGAAGTCCAGGGAGTGAAAATGACCATGCGGAGCTAGCAGTTTGTTTACATGAGCACATCTTATGTTAGCCCAAGCTGTATACTCTAGAACCTAAAGTACACCCATCAATCATACATCAAAATAAAGGGAATTGAAAGTTCTTCTCCCAACACCTAAGATATACAAAGTCTTTATTATATTGCCAGTATAACCAGTGAAGAAATCCCAGAAAATTATTTTTCTTTAAAATTCTAACCCTATGCAAAGTACGAAACTGTAGAGCGCCACCTTAAAGAACCACTGAAGATGTGTTTTCAACTTATTGAAAAACTTGTCATATTCTGCAGTCAATTTCAAACATATTGATATATCATACATGATATTTACTTCCAAAATGACAAACATATAGTTAATTTACTATACCCCTCTGAAGTAACTTAAATGTAGCTTCATGACGTCAAAACTGTATTTTAACGTCACTGGGAAATGCTATTATTTTGACATTAAAGAAAGACATTCAAGAATAAATGCATATGAAGTATTTGTTTTATTTTTCAATCCAAACATCAAATAATGTATTTTGATCATTTCCAAAGTTGCAAATTATACTTGGGTCATGTATACATGTAAATTAAGTGAGAAAAGTGAGGAAAATTCCATAAAGTTTGAGGCAATAGTGCAAAAATTGTCCAATATTGGATTAAGAAAAAAAGTCCTTGATGCTATAAATTCATAACAGTAGACATAAATATATATTTTGATTGTAAATAATTACTCTTTTCCCCAGCACTAGTAATCTAATTTGAATCTGCACTAATGCTTGTATGCCAAAGAATTGAAATGAAAAGTCAAGGGGAATTAACTCCTGGTGAGACCATTCCATGGACCAGGAATGTGATTGATGATTACATTCATAACTGATTACAATGAAAATCAAATACATTGACTGCTTTATATGGTCAAATTAATTATAAAACAAAAACATGCAGACTTGTATGCCAAAAAAGGGGGTAGGTGTGTTTCCCAACAATTTCAAGCCCCAGCCTGATTATGATGTTACATACTGTCTAAGATCCATCACAACCAGGAACAACTGGTAACCATGATGTCACTAATACATCAACCCACATTAGCCACTATCTAAGAAAACATGGCTAAAGGAAGAGCTAAGAAAATAGCTATTTGTCCACAAAAGTTCATACAAGACAGTCAACCATAGGACTATAGATTACGAGTATCCAAGAGTGACCAACCTATTCAGGTTGCAATCTGGTTCTACATCTCCACAAATAAAGCGCCCAAGAATTGATGTATATGAAGAATCACTATCTTCCTGTGGCCCAAATAAAGTGCCCCCAAGCTTTGTCCTGAATGGAGAAAGAAAGAAATGAAGAAAACTTAATTGTTGGGTCACATGTTGCAGCGTGTTGTCAACATCAATGGAAATGTAATTATGAACATACCAAAACTAACTAGGATATTGGGAACATTGTGCATAATGTATGACTGAGCTGGAAATTGCAAGCGATATAATCCACCGATGTATAAAAGCAAAACTCAAGGACTGTGTGCCTTTTTAACAGTTAAATGTACAAACTGCAATCTGCAGGAAGCAGAACAGGCTGCCTGTCCCAAAAAGTGCCAAGGACATAGAAAGTGAGGCCCAGGCACAGGAAATTTAAATGCGATGTTGGCACTTTCTTGCTACAAGGCTAAAGTTGGAGTGACTGACTTGCCCATTTAGCATCCTATTACTCAAAATTTCTGCCATATGGGAAACATTTAAATCTTTCTTATATTAAAAAGCTTGAATATTTACTAAGAAATTTTGTCTTAGATGTCAAGCTAAGTAAAATTTAACACTTTCTAAACACAAATAAGTGCGAGAGCTTGCACAATATCATTTTTACCTATGCACCTAAAATATCAGTATGGAGCAGAAATTTTGATGCATTATGTCATTCATTCCCTCATAGCTCTGAGTATGGTACAGGAAACTTTACACTCCCACTGACCAAGTCTCATGGAATTGTTCTACTCAGTCTGATCCAGTATTTCAGCTCATAGCAGAATGAGATCAGAGAACAGTAAAAGACAGGGAGAGGAAATCAAGTCTTCAGTACAAGTACATATGCTACATGAAACGCAAACAAAAAAGCAACAGAAAACTTGTACAAAATTCAATCTTTGCTAATTCAATAAATAATTTTGTACCCAATGAACATCCATACACTTTAAATCCTTTAAATGAATGCATGTAACAATTATTAAATGTACCTGACTATCACAGTATACATCACTCCCCCTAGCCCATATTGCCTTGGCATTCACCATAGGCTTTACATGATTTTCTAGCCAAATTTTCTCTTTTTTGGTTTAAGTGATAAATGATCATGTTTTTGTATGGCATCTATGTGATACGTCACACTGATATGGTAGTGAATTTACCATAGTTTCAACATAGAACCTTAGTCGGTGAGCCAAAGCAATCTTTCTTTTCACACGAAAGGTTACATAAATTTTTCCATAACCATGTTGTTCATGTGAGCCTGTCTAAATGTGACACTTGCTGCAGACTTGTGTATGTTGAGTTGAAGCTCTTTTATATGTCATTATATCTTGAACTGTTAATTTAGTTTGAAATATTTCTGACTTAGCTTAATAAACCATGAGCATATGATACTATAGAATTTTTTTTTATATGTCAATACAAAATTATTTAATACCAAGAAAATAAATTTTGTTAATAGTTTAATTTGACAATGAAAAAACAGGGAAAAATATCCAAATTATTACCAGTTCAAAGAAGAACTGATAGCATCTTCCTTGAGAAATGTGAAATTAATGAAACATTTTTAAAAACAATGACACACAGAGGTTTCTAATTGCCACTAGTCTATGTCGTATTGTGTACAATAGCAAGGGACATAACTCTTCTCAAGCCCACCTGCAGCCGCTTAATTAAAGCAGAATTTGGAATGTAAAGACATTTAAGTTCTAAACTGCAGTGAATTTAAACTAAATGAGCCAATATTAATACAAACAGCAATAAATATAACTCCATGGGTATACACCCGAATGCTCTTTATGGGGGCGCTCACCAGTTAATATGTACTTTTCAGATAGTGACGTATGTGAGGTGAAGTTGTTTGCATTTGTAACATGCACAATGGAGATAATGTTGGCATATCTCAATGCTACTTTGATGTAATGTGGCTGATATTTCTTTGGATACTGCACTTGTGGAAATTGTAAATGATCTAAGCGCATGGTATAACAAAATGGATGCTCCCATGTGCTTGAAAAATTAGCCAGAATTAATCAAAAGTACACTAACTTTAGCAGTTATTAAACTAGGGAAAACGAATTTTGCTGAAGTAGGCAATAGCAGCTTCTGAAAGTGCAATGAACAAATTACAAAATATCTGAAAAGTAAAAAAAGTTATCGTACCATTTTTCTACAATTTACCTCTGAAGTCCAGGGAGTGAAAATGACCATGCGGAGCTAGCAGTTTGTTTACATGAGCACATCTTATGTTAGCCCAAGCTGTATACTCTAGAACCTAAAGTACACCCATCAATCATACATCAAAATAAAGGGAATTGAAAGTTCTTCTCCCAACACCTAAGATATACAAAGTCTTTATTATATTGCCAGTATAACCAGTGAAGAAATCCCAGAAAATTATTTTTCTTTAAAATTCTAACCCTATGCAAAGTACGAAACTGTAGAGCGCCACCTTAATAGTCAAGTGTGACTGAGTTAACGTACAGACAGACAGACAGACAGAAAGACAGACCGATAGATAGATAGATAGATAGATAGATAGATAGATAGATAGATAGATAGATAGATAGATAGATAGATAGATAGATAGATAGATAGATAGATAGATAGGTTTAAGTACAGAGTTAGTAAAATTGCGCGAATGTCAATTGTCGTCCGAGTTCTCAAGATGGGTACAGCACGAACATAAATGACGGTAACACGTATTAGGAATAGAGTATGGATATTTTTTTTATTTCTTGTTACATGAAAACAAATTCTCTCTCTCTCTCTCTCTCTCTCTCTCTCTCTCTCTCTCTCTCTCTCTCTCTCTCTCTCTCTCTCTCTCTCTCTCTCTCTCTCTCTCTGATGCAATACATCAGTTGAAAAATTTAGAAAATTCTTGCTTAGCACTTCCATGTATAACTGTCAAGATATAATATATATTGTACATTTTGTAGATAACATGTTTTGTCACTGTATTGTTGGTATTTTATTCCCATCCCATAATTTCCGCGTGATTTAGCACAGCAATCCCTCATTTGATTTTTGTTATACAATTTTGTTGGGCTGATGGCAGCAAAATAGATATGTAGTTTACTCTCTTCAAGACCATTTATCAATTTATTTTCCTCTTTCTTTCTTCTATTGATTTTGTCCAATATATATTTCCTAGTCATTAAAAAACAGGTAAGTTAAATAACTCATCTTTGCTTGTGTGCCCTGTGTTTGATTTGTGGACGTAAATTGTCTCTTCCGTTAGGAAGACTTTATTTAACTCGAAACTTTGGGAAGCGTTTTTATCTCTTTAGTTATTAATGTATAGTATTTATCGGTACTATATAACGTTTTTATCTCTTTAGTTATTAATGTATAGTATTTATCGGTACTATATAACGTTTTTATCTCTTTAGTTATTAATGTATAGTATTTATCGGTACTATATAACGTTTTTATCTCTTTAGTTATTAATGTATAGTATTTATCGGTACTATATAACTTTTTTATCTCTTTAGTTATTACTGTATAGTATTTATCGGTACTATATAACGTTTTTATCTCTTTAGTTATTAATGTATAGTATTTATCGGTACTATATAACGTTTTTATCTCTTTAGTTATTAATGTATAGTATTTATCGGTACTATATAACTTTTTTATCTGCTTCGTTATTAATTTACAGCATTTAGCGATGCTATATAAATTACAAAGCAAATAAGTAGATTGTTGTGTCAAGGAAAATGTATATACGAAACAAACAATAAAATAATGTGCTGGAAGACAGTGAAACGGACCAAATGTTTTCGATATATATATATATATATATATATATATATATATATATATATATATATATATATATATATATATATATATATATATATATATATATATATATATATATATTTATGAATGACACTACCAAATAAGTACAAACATAAACACGTCATCACAATAGTAATGGCATCTTTGTTGTGTGATTTAAACGAAAATAAACAAAACGGTACTACCATTGGTAACATATTCTTTGATTTTGGTTTCAATTAAATACATTATGTAAATATATTGTTTTGTTTACGTTTTTATTGGATATATTAGTATCTTATTCTTTGATTTTGATTTCAATAAGCTAATAGTATGTATGATATTTTCATATGTTCGTTTTCTTTGTAATCGTTACTCTATTGAGTTACATGTCTTAAAAAAGGGATAAACTTTCTTAGTATTGCCACAACATTCCCTGGAGGTACCACGAAATTCATATTGATAATTTGTATACAGAGTAAGTTATTTACACTATATCGTAGATTTAAAAAATGATGTAAATCGTTTAGCTAACATTATTACATAGGATCACCATGTATTATTGACACGTATTCAAACATCACTCTTCATCACTGTTAACTTTAGAATATATAAATAGATCCCAGTAGTGTTAAATTGGTTTACTATGGAAGCATGTAAAAGTGAGAGAAAAAAATATTTAAATGCTTCGGGCTTTTTAACTTAATATTCCAGTACCTAAATAGGCTGCCATAGTTTATTCATCTGCTCACGAAATAATGTTCATATGGTATGGTATGATATGATATGATATATATATATATATATATATATATATATATATATATATATATATATATATATATATATATATATATATATATATATATATATATAACTCTTTGCTAAAATATGTTTTTAATCGAAATGCGCATGCAGTGATATCCTTAGTGTACTTATATTATCATGTTTACGGTAGCAGTGGTATCGAGTATATTTAAGTTCGAGTAAGCTCTGTCTGAATGGATACGTTAAGGTTCATTAATGACACGAAAGTCATTGCGTAAATCAATAACGTTGGCATTAGGTTACTTTACTGCACTTTTGATTTGGCCTAACTTGAAATATATGGCTGTATCTTTCAATTTGGTCTTGAAGTTTTTTCTTAAAATCTAGATAGCGCACTCAGAAACATAGTTTATCTAGATTATATAGATTAGGTGCAAATCTCTTCTTTGCAAGTGACTGTCATTACGGATATCTATTATACAGTATATTGGTTGTGTGCACGTTAGGAGAGATAAAAACTGCGTGTGGATATCACAATTAAAGTTTCAGCCAACATACAATATCATCACTACCCGACTGGTATTGTCTTTGCGTGTCTGACAGGTAAACATCTATAAAAACGGTCCTCGTGTCTAGATCTTGGCTACCGTACACTCTCCCTTTCTCTCCTTACAGAAACTTTAAATACAAAAGGCACATACATACATACATACATACATACATACATACATACATACATACATACATACATACATACATACATACATACATACATAACTACCTACCTAACCGACCTACATACCTACACACACACATACACACACACGCACGCACGTATAATAATAATAATAATAATAATAATAATAATAATAATAATAATAATAATAATAATAATAAAAATAAAAACATTATTTTCAGATCGGACCAAGTACTTAAATTAACTGTCAAAGTATAATTCAGTTAATGTTTATCTGTCTACGCAATAAAACAAGGTTTCGTGAACACGCATTTAAATTATCTGATTGCACACTTTTAAATTTTATTGGAAATCTGTCTACACCTTGTCAATTGTGGCTCCAAGTTAACCTGTTTATATTGATATTGCTTTGCGCTGTCTGTGCTTTTAAATCATCGTCTCATTCGTCCTTGACATTCATATTGTTTACGTTATTATCTAATAACTGTCTGGTCAAAACAAACATTTTTATCACGGTCTTTCGTTTTAAGTATATTGTTGAAATAACTTGTCTACCACTCTTTTTATTGTACACCTATCCATGACCTACCCAAGAATGAGCAGAAATATACAACATGACCCGAAAAGTAAAATAAACGATGCTGTCGTTTTCTGATTGCGTATTACTATACTCTCAAACGATGCCAGAACAACTTTTTCCGTTAGATTTTTTGGAATAAGGGCGAAGAGTTATGTTGTACCATCAGTTGGCACCGAAATGGAAAATGAATAGAATTCGCTTTAACAAATCTGTATCATTAATACCCAACAATTTGTTTAAAAAAATGCTGCAATTCCAGCCTCTTACAATATCCCGCCAGAAACCGGGCCTCGGATAGTTATTGAGCTGGTGATAACTTTCCGTGATGCAATCGTTGACACCTGCTCAATAGCTGTAAATCATGTAAAAGAGTGATGTTGCTACACACGCTTCTGATTTTCGTGAGCGCATCAGCTGTTCAAACAAAAATATTTCTGCTTGTTGTTTACTTGCGACGAAATACTATCAGAAAGGTTTAAAATATTGACCAGTTCTTTCAGCCACGTTTTCAGATTTCATTAATTTATTTGAACATTGATAGACATATAATAAAAATAGCGTTATCATATTCATCCAATCTTGATTGCAAGAATTCGTCTTGCCAGGATTTTCGATAACTCGACGTGATTTACAAGTAAGGATCGCATTTATGTGATCTATCTATCTATCTATCTATCTATCTATCTATCTATCTATCTATCTATCTATCTATCTATCTATCTATCTATCTATCTATCCGTCCGTCCGTCCACACGCACGCACGTACGCACGCACGCACGCACACATATATACAAAGATAATATATTCATGCATTTTAGCAGTTTTCAGCAAATGCTTTAAACTAGGTTTGCTGGTTTTAAGATGAAAGACGACACAATACATGTCCAGAAAAGTGTAGACCATATAGATACCAATGTTTAAAAACTATTAAACTTGCCGAAAATTTTCTATTAAACGTTATTTTCCTTGCAACTATGCACTGTATCTGTAAATTGTTGATTGCTAAAAAAAAATAATAAATGTAAGGATTATATTTGTTCTGGGCACTGCCTTTTATGGAGTTTGTAGTAAAATATAAGCTTTTCCACGGACTGTCTGGGCAGAGAAACTTCAACGTGACATTTGGAAAACAATACAAAGCCTGCCCCAGTCAAATTCGAATATAAATTGATGTGTATTCCTACAACTTTTCATGACCTGAGGTACATTGTCGAGCGATTTTCGATACGAGATACTCTCTAATCGGAACATCTTTGGACTTTTTCCGAAACAAACTTTGGGTGTAATTCGCAGGCGTTCAGATATATCCTAAACTACGATGGGGACATACCATACCCACTAGCGAAATGAGACAAAGTCACGACATTTTTGGTATTCTGAGATGCAGATCACCAAATGACGTGTTTTAAGTGCTACTTCAGAGGGAGTTTCTCAGTTAGACGGAAATGACCGAGAGATGAGCAAATTGATACTCTGACAAGCGCTTATGCATCGGAATTCCTTCAAGAAAATTCTGTTAGCTGCGAACAACCAAAGAGAAAAAATTTGTTCAACCTTGTTTTCTAACTATCGTTGTTTTGTTTCAGGATAACAGATACCGTAGCGACTTCAAAGTTAAATAACTACCAAGTATTCCAAAAGATGAGAATGGTGATAGATGAAGTTAAGCTATCGATTCGTGAAATAACCTCATGTATTTAAACAGCTCAGGATTATATACGACGAAATTATAATGGAGCATAAAATATAAACTGGAATCATACGAACCATCGCATTGCAGTGAATAACAGTAGATATTAATAAAGACATTAGAAAGAATTAGAATTCGTCGCAAACGTTTATTATAACACCCACTTCACAACACCACTCCCACATTGAAAGTAGTATGATCATTAATTTTCATTTGCTAAAAATCAATTACGTGGCTTCACTATCTCTATTAATATTTTGACATTAAATTGTTTCTTCGAAGCATATATGGCGGCTGATTTTTAGAAATTACTTAGAATTTGAGCAAAGATATGTTTTAAAAAGTCTTAGCAAGGAAAAGAGCCACAATCATAACACCTGTAGGTTAATGAAAACTATATGTTTTTTGCAACAGCCTACATGGTATTATGTTGCTTTCAACGAAAACAAATATGATTACTAAATGGAACGATTATGTCATGTACATGAGTTGCTTTTTGGAATGCTTATGTTGCTAATCCAATGTAGATAGCATTACTTAACAAAACTTTATGGCTTAAAGTTCGCACATGTACAAAACAAATTTTACGAATTTAATTTCACTTTACAATTACTTATCTGAGGTCAGTAAGTTGGTGATCGTATAACTGTGGTGTCATGTGACATTTGGCAATCACCCGTGACCTATGTATTCTCAATAGTTTGATTATATGGAGGAAATAGTGAATCTTATAAAAGGAATAGGTATAATCGGAGACGACCGCGAACTTTTGTAAAGTATAGACATATTCCCGTATGTATTGGCATATATGTTGGATCCAGCTGCAAACTGCATAAACCCAGGTATGTTGTACAATGGAAGATCTGGGTCTATGCAGTTTGTGAGGAATATTTATTAGAGCAAAGAATGTATTACACCATAATCTTCTGACACAATATGCTACGGGAAATCAGGGTTAATGTTGTTTGCAGTTAGACCCGACTAAAACGCGAGTAAACACAGTAGTTCACTAATCTAAAATATAGATCACGAATGTATGAAAACCAAATTATGTTGTTATTGTTGTAGTTGATAATCTTGAAACTTCATTTTAAAATGAAGCTCTAATTAAACTTTACCTCTTTGCTTGTTTCGAGCTCACGAGGATTATAGCTAGTGCAGGGCCGCGGGCAGGGTAGGACAATAAGGAATAAATTCCGGAGGCCAACAACGGTCAAGTGGATCAACGCCGAAGTGAAGATTTGTTATTTTATTTTTTTATTTTATTTAATTCATAGGGACCTACTGAAAAATTTCACCTCGGTCTCATAAATCCTATTTGCGTCCTTGTAATTTTCATTCGAGCCAGATAATTCAACTAATATTATGAATTGGTTCATTGTCTACAAATGAGAGATAGTATTTTAACAAGGTATTTGTTAGCCAGAATTTGGTTTGATCCGACGTAAAAGAGAAAGTAAAAAAGAACGATTAGACTTTTGGGAAGAACTTCCAAGCAAGTATTAACTGCAAAATCCATATAGTGTAACTATATAAACAATTTACAGCTCAAAGGTTCACTACCGCAACAGAAAAATGAACAACCCATGGTTCTCGTACCTCCGTGCCTACAGGTAGAATTGTACAACAATTGGTTCTCAAACGCTTTTGTGGCTGCAGATAGAAATTAACATTATGTAATCCTCATACACCACCGTGGCTGCCAGTAATCAGGCATCTTGGCTAAAAATAGGGATTCGTACGTTCTCATCTCATGCACCGAGTTCACTACAAAAATGTTAGCTTTAGTTATGAACAAGGGTTTATTTGTTTAATTGAAGGTCACCTACTGCTCTTCTCAACGGGTGGATACGGCCAATTAGTGTCTCTCGGTAAGGTGTGTAATATCGCCACCCATTCCAGTTTAGTCTATAACGGGAAACAGTTATTTGTAGCTTTCACGTACGTCCAGTTTACATTCACACACATATAGTTATTATAGTCGCATGTCGTTTTATAACAGGCATATGGCCTACGAGATTGTGGTCAACGTTACACGTCCCACTGAGAGCTATTTGAATTATTTATCATGTTATTTCGTCTTTAAAGTTATTTATTCTGTTGGATGTCTTGAAAATGGAAATTAATGCCTCAGGTAAGTCGATACAATTATTATCTTATGAATGTAATGCATTCCATTTTTAACGTTACATTTGTATGAATTTTTATTTCCTTGTGGGCATGTAAGAAATGGTTTACCTATGTGAATTTCCCATGAAGACGTGTAAAAAGAATGAGTTGTTTAGGTGGATTTCCACGAAGGGATGTAAGAAATTTGTTACTCATGTGGAATATTACTCTCTCTCTCTCTCTCTCTCTCTCTCTCTCTCTCTCTCTCTCTCTCTCTCTCTCTCTCTCTCTCTCTCTCTCTCTCTCTCACACACAAACACACACACAGAGTTACTCTACCATTTACAGAGTGTCCACCGAGAAACCTCAATTAAAATGCGTAGATATAATTTATTTTAAATTTTGATCCTTGGAAGATTAATACAGTCCATATTAGTAACAAATATTTTAAACTGTACATCGTACTCATAACACATATTCGATAGAACTCGTCACGTTAGGTCCACGTTTCAGTAATTAAGGAAGAAAATTCTGTGTAAAAACACATTTATACTTTAGTTTAATAAAATATAAAGTTGATAAAAAAAATTAGAAAACAACATTTACCATATTCTGTATAATATCAACAAAATTCAAAACATATGCCACTTTCTGTGTCTGACAAAATGTAAAACACATATCCCACTTTTTTATGTCTGAGACTGACAAAATGTTACACATATGCCATTTTCTATGTCAAAGACTGACAAAATATTACACATATGCCATTTTCTATGTCAAAGACTGACAAAATGTTACACATATGCCATTTTATTCTCAGACTGACAAAATGTATTACACTTGCTAACTTTTCAACTCTTTACTTCGCTTTTATTATATCTTTACTTACAATTAAACTCAACAGTTCTTAACATTAAAGCAATGGTATTTTGGTTTACATGTACTACTTTCTCTATATGTATCTTTAAATTATCCTGACACAATTCATGTCGTACGCAAGCTAATTTAACTTCTGGTGACACAGTTCATGTTATACAAGTTACTTATGTTGTATACAAACTAATTGAAATTATCCTAACACGATTCATGCTCTTGATAAGCTAATTAAAAGTCTAGTGACAAAGTGCCTGTTGTAGACAAGCTAATTTAAATTAGCCTGACAAAGTTCATGTCCTACGCATGCTAATTTAAAATTCTTGTGACACATTTCATGTTACACAAGTTACTCATGTCTTGTACACAAGCTAATTTAAATCCTCCTGACACAATCTATGTTCTAAACACGTGATTCATACTCTACACAAGTGATTCGTGTTCTATATAAGTGATTCATACTCTACACAAGTGATTCGTGTTCTATATAAGTGATTCATACTCTACACAAGTGATTCGTGTTCTATATAAGTGATTCATACTCTACACAAGTGATTCGTGTTCTATATAAGTGATTCATACTCTACACAAGTGATTCGTGTTCTATATAAGTGATTCATACTCTACACAAGTGATTCGTGTTCTATATAAGTGATTCATACTCTACACAAGTGATTCGTGTTCTATATAAGTGATTCATACTCTACACAAGTGATTCGTGTTCTATATAAGTGATTCATACTCTACACAAGTGATTCGTGTTTTATATAAGTGATTCATACTTTACACAAGTGATTCGTGTTCTATACAAGTGATTAAATTTCTACACAAGTGATTCATTTTGTACACAAACTTATTTATCCTGACATAGTTCATATTCTACGTAAGCTAATTTAAACAAATCAAGGAGTCTAATTCGCTATAAACCGTTATACATTTATTCTTCACAGAGCATTTAAGTGTCGGCATTTAATAATGAGAAATTTATGACCTACACAGACTGAAACTACAAGCAATCTGTTATTTATCTATGAAGGGTAAATGAAAAGTCGGCTAATAAAAAATTCAATATATCTAACATAATATAGCTATTAGAAACTTTATGGATGCGATTGTATATTAGTTGTATATAATAAACTAGTTTCCCATTTGCACATAAAACATCAATTTTGAAAACTGATGGAATGATTCATATTTATTTTCGAGAATATCCATATTCCTTTTATCCCGTGCAAGTTTTATTATCGGGTAAAATTATTGGCAATCCATTTTTCCTTCTTTTGTATGTTTAACAACGTTTTAAAGCAGATTTCTTAAATTGACACTGTCAAGGATTACATGTAAATGTGTGTTTACATTCATTTTAACTTAATAAGCTGAAACTGGTTGATGAAAGTTGTACATGTAAATGAATTTTTCGCCGAAAAGATGAGTATAATTATTTCCAATAAAGTGCACACACATTCCTAATTTATCTAATTTGAAAACTTTACAATTCGAGTTAGATTTAAGATAATGACATTTTGTAACTAAGTAGAGGATGAAAAGGTCCAAATAGCTAAAATGTATACATTTTATTACATGCCCATTTAATCTTACATGCTTGATCTGGGGTTGGATACAGCGGTTCAATACATATTTCCGCTGCACAGACCAAGACTCGAACAACCTGTTTCCTTTGAAGTCCGCGCGTATATCTTTTTAGGTGAAGCATTCATTAACTGACTATGAAAGAAGCAAATTTTTCCAAATTAATATATTCTGTCCATCTCATTTTTTTCTTCGACACAGCCCAGGAACTGTCTTTCCTGTATAACTGGTTTATCATTTGAGTGGTTTGTTTTCAGTGCAAGCCAGTTTCAGACACGTTTGTATCAATACCTACATGAGATCAAACTTGGCTGTCTTCGGAAATGGACGTTTACATTTAGTATTGTTTGACAGTTTAATTAAATAATAAAAGGTATATATTACCACATACTAAACTTAAAAACTTATTGTGTTGTTATGTACACCAGTCACTGGTATCATAGCGTTGTTACAAAGTGGGATTGGTGCAACAGTGCATTAACTGGGTTGCAATAGAAATTAAAGAAACCTATACATAATTGCAAACTTTCTAGCTGATAGTCTAATAAAAGTTTGTGCACAGTGCATATACAACTATAAATGAAACCAAAATTAGTTCTCACACTGTATGTATGCAAAGTACAGTATCACTCATGAAAAGTAACTTTATATTTTATAAGAGCACAGTGATTTATATTTAATAAGGAAGTGCGATTAGATATGTATGGTATGGAAAGTAAGTGTATTTGCGTGAAAAATTGTTTTTTGTTGTTTTTTTTTTTAAAAATGGATAATATATTTTTACAAGCATCTGCATCTATCTTCTACAAAGATTTATGATTAGTGAATTCTGGTGTTAACGGCAGTTTTTATCACATGACAAACCATGCGTGGCGGCCAGACTCTTTGGTGGAGGAAGAGACACAGAAATCCCCAGGAGGAACCACCTATCCACGGGAAGCTGATGGCAAGCTCTCTCACGTGCCCACATTCGTTGAACCAAGACTCGAATCTACACCGACAAAAGTGAGATGTGAGTGCTCTGAACAGAAGAGTGCATTAAACCCCTCAAATGCACGAGGTTTTAGACCAGTCACCCACCCGAGGTCGTAAATCAGTCAGCCACCCGGGGTCGTAGACCAGTCGGACACCCGCGGCCACATCGTCGAAAGAACAAATAAGCAATAAATACCGCAGGCTTATAAAAATACAATATAATCTCGAAATCGGATATTTTGCTATGAAAGATTTTGCAAATTCAAGGAATTACTGAAATTATAAAAATGCACGAGACGAAATTTGAACGCTGATTTGGATAATATTATAACATTTTTGGATTTATGTAAGTGGCAGTGTAATAAAATAAAACCACATCAGCGAAGAAAAGGTGTCGTCGTCCCATAACATTCTTACCTTTCTTCTTTGTAAGTACTTCAAATAGTACATCAACATGATATAATTTATATTTTGCTTATAAAAGGGACCATTTATGAAATTTAGAAAATATATATAGCTACTTACTCCACGATATAGTAAGTGTAGATACAATCATTTCACATAATAAATACACTGTTATTAAACTCAGGGGGAAAACTATTTCGAAAAGTCTCAAATCTTAAATAGAGTCATGTCATACAGTTAAATTTGATTTTGTGATATATTGAATGTCAACTTCATGGTCGTAGTTTGAATAAGTGTCTTTGTGAGACCTGAAATTTAATCAGCTGAAACTAAACTGGTCCATGTATATATTTAATTAATAGAAACTAGTCACACTACGGCGAGGCGATAACACCTAACTGCAAGAAATTCGATTTGTGTTTTGTAAGGAGAAAATGGGGATTTTAGTTAACTATACTATATCATTGTTTTCCTAAGACTATTCGTATTAGCTGTGCACACGTTACTCATGCAGTGCATGCACGTGATATAATACTTTCATTATTGATGACCCCACTCTAATGAATCAGGTCCCCGTCCCACACCTACACGCACCACATACAATAACTGTAATAATAGCTAAACTATTGCATTTATAAAGCAAGCTGAATGGGTGAAATTTTCTTCCATATTTTTCATGAGTTATTTTTATGTAAACAGCTATCTTTCTCCGATGTCATATTGGCCATACCAGAATACCACTGAAGCATACTTTCTCCAAAGTTAATCAATTATTATTCATACTCTGCAACTTATTGTTCCTGTCTCGTTTTTGGTTGTTGTTGTGTTGGGCTTGATGTCATTTTCATCGCATGATAGTCTATACATGGCGGCCAGTATAACTGGTGGAGGATGAACCCAGGAAAACCCCGGTGAGAACCACAAACTCACGCGAAGCTTCTGACAAGCTTTCTCAATACTCAATTTGGCCTTACCTGAGACTCGAACCCGGTCTGACTGATGCAAGATGGCAGTGATTGGTAAAGTCGAGCACTTTCGGGCCACTTGGCCACCCAATGTCCTCATTCTTCTTTTTTTTTTGTAACAACACTATTGCATTTTTGTACGAATTGCTTGCCGTCTACCTCTCAAGTGAATTATCCTAAATCCATAATTACACGTTACTTTCTTCATTATCTATGACTTTGTGTCTTCTTTCTTCGTACATTTTCCTCTTTCTCATACATTGTACCTTGGCAGGATGCGTGATAAGACTCGATCCAAAGTCTGTAGCATCAGTTACGCAAAGGGCTATTGGTACAACGAATTGGCCTAACGGGTGGATGGGTGTGGTAATGTCAAACATCATGCATATTACACAGTGAGTTTAAATTTATATAGTATTAACAATTTTTAATTACAAAACCAACTTGTCATCGCAATGTTCATGAGCAAACTGTTTTACAGAAAATGTAGTTATAAGAACTATACTAGGCAATGACATTGGAATAGTATGACCTATTGCATTGTAATTACCTTGTTGTATGACAATTAAAAAGGAAGCAAACAGCGTTATATTTTTCGTATGCATTGGACACTACGTACAATTTATGTGGCAAACGTCACAATGCCGGGTAATGGGGGCTGCCATATTGGTCTCCTTCCTTGACTGACAGACATATTACACGCATACCTGTAATCCGGTGGCTATCAATCTTTTCATATTGAAAGTACAATTAAGATGAGTACTAGAAAAAGAGATTTACAAAAGGGTCCTTAAATAAATACTATGAAATGACTTGTACGAATGTTAACATTTTCTTCGCTTCATCTTAACTTAAACGACATGTACTTCTCTAAATATTATTGCGCCAAACTTCACAACTTCCGGTGTAATCAGTCTTTAGACCTTACTACATGTCTACAGAAAATGAAAGTACTTGATATTTGCTACCTATTCTAAATAAACATTATATGTACATCATATATATGATGTACATTGAATTTAGCTGCAAATAGGAGAACTTTTCTAGTTGTTGTGTGCAGTTCCGCATGTGTGTGAGAAAGCACATCCCTCAAGAGTGTGAATCAAATTAGGGAAAATAAAATTTGTAACAAAACTACGAACTGATCACGTAAGATATGCGAGCAGTTGTATACTTAGGTGGCAGGGTCCAGTTTCGTAAATTGGCCCCTGGCAAATTTCTTAACTTAAGGGTATGGTGTGAGTTTTTGAGCTACTATTGTGTAATAATTAAAGATATGGATAAATTTGTGAACTAGGTGTTTCAGGCTTGTGTTGTTCTTGAAATTGATGTCAGACATGTACACTTTCCATAGTTACTCTGCAGTATGTTGATTGTGAAATACCAATAGTCGGCTAGGAAGAAGAGCTAGCCTCCCATAGCAGTAGACACGTGGGTTCAAGGCAAGTAGAATATCTCAAAAACGGCATGGATGACAACTATTATGAATTGCATCAAGCTATTTAGTAGACAATATTTTTCAAAATTTTCATCTAGGAAAAGGCCTTGCGTTTGCACTGTGAGCACCACATGCTGTCAAAAATGGCCTTCGGATGTGAAAAATGCATGTATAAAATAGGGGTTGGGGTACATAAATATTTTATTCTAAGAACTTCAGTAGACTTGTCAGGTCATGTGTGTGATATGATTATGTTGCACTACATAATACCTATCCAGAAATATGTACCTTTTTGACCTCACTCGCGTATTATATTTTTAATGAATTTTTATATTAGGCAGGTGCATGCGACATTAAATTTGTACATAAAAACTGGACCCTGCCCCCTTAGAGCTCTGGTGGATGTGATGATCGTCAGAGTTTTGGTGGATGTGATGTCTTCAGAGTTTTGGTGGATGTGATGTCAGAGTTTTGGTGGATGTGATGGTCGTCAGAGTTTTGGTGGATGTGATGGTCGTCAGAGTTTTGATGGATGTGATGTCAGAGTTTTGGTGGATGTGATGTCGTCAGAGTTTTGGTGGATGTGATGTCGTCAGAGTTTTGGTGGATGTGATGGTCGTCATAGTTCTGGTAGATGTGATGATCGTCGCAATCGTGATAGTTAAACGATGTATAGCGCGACATCCTTAATGACGATATTGACATGTTTATACATGCGCTTTCTGCATTGGATTGTACGGAGTGTCAAATAAGCCACATAAGATTTAACGTTTATCTGTACAGTTAATTATGTACATGATAGGTGTGATTTAATTACATTTATCTGTAATCGTGATTACTATTTGTCTACTTTGTTTAGTTTTGTTTTGGTATTTGAACATTTGATAAATTAATTTGGTCATTGTACAGTGTAGTCATTTGCAAAGATATGTGTGCCATAGAAATCAGGATTCAGGGAAGCAGCTGAATATGACTGGTGGCAAACATTAGGGAAAAGAGACTAGTCCATAGTCTTATATTTCGTACATTTTGGCTTCAAACCATTATTAGGATACCAAGGAAGTGGTTAGAGATCTAAACTAGTGATTTGATAATTTTAAAAGTTTAGAAAACGGAATTACCAGTTCAGTATTTACCAATAGACACATGTGCAGAGAAAATGAATATTCCAATTCTTCATTTTGGGGAACATTATAAGGTTTGGGATTAGCATTAATAATAATAATAATAATAATAATAATAATAATAATAATAATAATAATAATAATAATAGAAGTAGAAGTAGTTGTGCTGTTATTGTTGTTACCAAAATACTCTGAGAAACGTGTTACTGTCTTCATGATAAAACGTTGCTTATGGCCAATACAGGCATTCGTACCCTTTTAAGGACCTAATGTCACATTTGTTCAGGAATAACTAGAATACATTTATGTGCATAACAACAATTCATGTTAGATTTCTCCAAGTTTTATTCACAATCCACTCCTCTTTGCCACTACATGGATTATTCATACGTGTCAGTGACATTTTATATTCACTTTATGCACACTGCATCAAAGTCTGCGGACAACATGTAGGGAAATGTTTTTATTATAAGTTATTCTTTTATACACTCCGTGCTAAATGGTGCATAATACTTAAATGGAAGTAATAGGGCAGCACTATTACCATAATTTTCAGCCATTTCTTTGCAATCCGTCTAACATCCCCCACTCACCTGTGTTGATTGTTGTTCAGTACTAATAGCTTTTAATGTCTGTACTTTACATAAATGAACACGTCTGTCCTTTCACAATGGATAAGCATCGTACTTTTCCTCAGTAAAGTTCGAAGTGTACCAAGTAAGAAAATATCGATTATAATGGCAATGTATTTATCAATCTTATTTTCGCAAAGAGTAAATAATATGGTAATCAATCCAGCATTCCTTATTTCCTCCACAAGGAGAGTTCGGTTTAGCAGTATAAATAGAACATACAGAAAATGAAATATTTACTTTGACAATTACGGTAAGCATCACATAATGCAAATCATCTATATTAGACTAACACAAATGAGGGAACAGTTATTAAATAATATAATGTACATGTAACTATAACAGTGTCAAGCTTATCGACTCTAATCCAACCAAAGCCAAGAAATGTTAACTCTCACAAAATTGAAAGCACGGTTTTCCTCACCTAACATTTTAAAACAAAATATTGTCTTTTAGTTATTACTACAAACACCATGGCATGGACTAGACATATTGACAACCTATTTTATTTAAAGATAATATCTGTTCTCAATATGCTTACATGTAAATTTAGTCGAGTACCATTGGAAAGGGTATATTGTTACGTGTTTAGGCTCTAGTACACAGTAACACAGAAAAAGTGAAAACAAAAGGCTTAGTAAAATTTGACAAATAACTTATTTCCCTTGGGAAAGATTGTAAAAATGGAAAAAGAACTTACAGTTTTAAGACTCAAATTCAAAAGCAATTCAAGAATAATCAACGAATTAAGTTACAAAAGTCTTGGTAATGAAATGTTATAATAGATTCAAGTTCGAGTCCTGATGGAATATCCAAGATGGAAGACGATGGCGTATGCTGAAGTCTGTTTTGTGTAAATCTGTAGGTCCTTGTAGAATCACATCACAAGATTTAACATTCCGGTGTTGGAAATTCAAATAAGATTTTGATAAGCTTTCTTTGTCAAAAAATTTGTATGAGCACATCAAATATTTCCAGAGATACGATCTAATCCTTTAAAATCCAAATGAACTGAAGAATTGTTAACATGGATTCAAAAAGACTAGTTACAATAAAAGAAAATAACTTAACGAAATTTTTAAATCCCAGAACTAAACTCTATTTCACTAAAACAACGATTATACGGTATTCTAAAAAGCAGTTTAGAAAAAAATCCCCAAATTGCGAAATCACAAGGAGTCACGTGATCGTTTATATCACGTACTCTTAACATGACCCTGACGAGAACCAATCGTTCCCATTCCATTAATAAAAGTATTTTACCTACTCACTAGCCCCATCTTAACCTTGACAACAACCAATCATTTTAAAATTAAAATAAAACTTATTTAGGTGGTCGCCACTAGACCTGAAACAAGGACAAGATTTAGGTCGACCTTACTTGTTTACCAAATAAAATTCAGGTCAACCGATTTTGTTTTTAAAAAATCTTGTCTAGGGAATAGATTTACGTTACGATAACATTAACATATAATGAAAAATAAAAAAATAATTTAAAAATGACAAACAATATTAAATTAAAATAACTTTACTTGAATATGCCGATGTTGTTATGGATAGACCTTCGGTTCAAGACGTACCTAAATTAAAGAGAATACACAACAATACAATTTGGGGCGTCGAAAATTAAAGTTTGAATTAAAAGACCAAAATTAAATGAAGAAACTAGTTCGCCAATATTTTTTATATGTCTATACAATTTATTTTATCATTCATGACTATAGTTAGTCAAGGTTATTAATACTAATATTCATATTGATCGTAAGTTTGCACCCTTAAAAGAGGTAATTCTCATAACTTTTAGATTTGATAGAACATTTTAATTGACTAGGATTGCTTTCACTTATTACGACCCTAATGTATCAATAAAATCAATATAAAATATTGAGAACAAACAAGTTTTGTAAAATTTAACAAAACGTTTATTTCCTTAAAATACAAAGTGAAACTGTATTAAAAAATAACTTAATTCCAAAATAAAACCTAAGGTGAAGGTGTTGATGTGCCTGTGATGGCCTGAATGGTAATAATGTACCACCAGTCGTTTGTTCAATGGCAATAATAATATCAAAGAATATATCCTTATTTCAATTTCACTGTTAATCCGTCTCTATATCCAAGAATATTATTTTAGATGAGCACTTTGTATTTCCAGTGATTAAATAATTTGAATTTTTGAAAAATCCATCCCAAATTAAGTGCTGGACAAAACAATAAAAGTGATTTCTGCTTAGTATGTTTTTGCAGGAATAAAAACGTTTCCAATAAACAAGCTTTTATACTCCTCAACCTTACCTCGGTCCCAATTAGCATTTTCTATATATAAAAAACAGCCTATTATCTAACGGAAAATTTCATTTTAGAAGACTTCGAATGTTTACATGATAAAAGCTTTGTTATAATTAGAAAGTCTTTTACTAACTTTTTAATATAGAACATGGTAAACACAATGCAATTAGAAACAATTGAAGTGCTTAAGATTACGATTTTGTACTAACCAGGTGAGAGATTGTCGAGTATGTACTTGTTGTGAATAAATTTAGAACACACATTATTTTTCCTATTTATTTGTAAAATACTATGTTGAACAACGTACGAAATCGGTTCAAAGTCTAATAGGCTTTTGTGTTAATGACAACAAATATTTTATTGTATGAATCATTTCATTTTACTGCGAATGTTAATATTGGTTTGTTTTTATTTATTCAAAATTAACATTAGGAACAAACAAGACATTTATATAATTAAAGAGCATTCATAATTGGATTCATTATGTATTTTTTGGGGTCATATTTCTAATAAAGACAGAAAGTTCTTCATTGCTAGCTATTAATTGATTGATGTGGGGTGTGTTTGGTGCATTTATCTCCAATATCCGCCATAATCTATTCATTTTTGTTTTTAATTCATTTCTGTAACCAACTTCTCCTTTCCCACTCCACTCTTCTATTATTTTGCCTGCATCGTGTATATTTACGTATAACTGTATAAAACTATTATACTTGTGTCGTTATAGATGTAAATTTCTAATAAACTGAATGAAGACTTATTATTCTAAACTTCAACTTGTTGCTTGTATAACTACTGCCAATAACTGCCATTGTCAATAATTCATTTAAAATGAATAAACACACCTCTTAAAGACTAATGATAGAAAATACAAAAAACACATGGTTGATGAAAATATTACATGGAATCAAAGTTAGGTATTTAAAGTGTGTACTCATTTGATTAGAATCTTTATCCAACCGTGTTCCTTTCCCTACTCTCACTGTGGAATACTTTTATATTGAAGTGCGACACTTAAAGACTTGTTGATATTAATATCTGTATATCTGCCTGTCTGTATGTTTTTTAAAAACTTGTAATGATCCTTCAAACTTCAAATCATTTTTTTTATCCGTTGTTTTTTTCTTTTTTTAAAAAAGTTTAAACAATGAAGCCGAGAATTAAATTCATCACGGATAATTAAAAAAAAATGTAAATGAATAATTTTCACCCACGAGGTACTGGGTTCGATTTTAGATAACCGGCATATACGATCCTTCGTGATCGGTTCTTTTCTCCTAACAGTACCGTCATCTCTACATGTTGTTTTAATCGTAGTTTTTCCAAAAGATGTTCTATTGTTTGAAAAAAAATAGATCCGTCATTTAAAATATTTAGTTTATGTATTTATTGTCGAATCTTTGTCATTAGGGGCCCCGAGTGGTCTAAAGCGCTCTCCGTATGGGATTACTGCCATCTCATCTCTGTCTGCGTGGATTCGAGTCTCAGATTCGACCAATATGAGTATATGAGAAAGTCTACCAGTAGCTTCTGGTGGGTCGGTGATTCTTTCCTCGGGTTTTCGCGAGTTCTTCCTCCAACATTAATACTGGCTATCATGTATAGCCTATCGTGTGCTGAAAAATGGCGTTAAACCCTACAACAACAACAACAACATCTTTGTCATGTATTATACAGTTGTACCTTACTCGCCAACACGTTTCAACTCGTTTTCTTCAATACATCGTTAATTTGTTCCGTTAGTAATGTCTGTCTATGGAGAATATACATTTGTAAAATATGTCATCGAGTTTAATTAATGCTTATTTTCAAAAAGCTAGTTTTCTTTCTTCCCAATAAATGAGAGACCAAATTTGGTTTAATTATATATGTAGGTCAGCGTTTTGGGGGGAGATAACAGTTGATCAATAAATATAAACCTATCATTAACGGCAAGCACACAACAAAAAAGCTTTCTCTAGGGGTCACAGTGTAGAAATTATAATGAAATCAGCATTCCTTTTTTGTATGATAAGTTGTGCAGACGTTTTAAGTTGATCTCAAGTCTATTGAGTATCAGAGACCTTGAAACCTGAAAATTAATATATATGAACGACGAATAAATCATTCACCTGTGCGAAGGAAATCGTCCGTTATTTAAGTACGCACCAAATTGAAGTGAGTTAAATTAGACAAACTATATCCATTTTATCCCGTATGTCTTTAGTTGATCATATCGGACGGATTTGGAAGGGTAGAAAGCTATTCTGTATTGCTATTCCATTTTTGTCTTCTATTTTGCGGCAAGGGGAAAGTAACATGTTTGCTATTTAGTTACCAGGTTTTATCTATATATGTCTGCAATTCAAATTTAGTGTAGTGTGCTATATTGCCAAGTGGATATTTTTCGAATGGGTAAGTCTAATGGGCAAAATATTTTATTAGCCGTAGTGGCTAAGTGATTAGCGTAGCAAACACGGGACCGGAAGTGTGCGACTTCGAATCCTACCATCGGATCACTGTGAATCCTTTCATAGAAAGTCCCTTTTTCTGTGCCTTTGCTTGACCAGCATAAGTTCCGCCAGCTATATGGCGTGAGTACAGGTAACTATGTGAGAGCATAATCTAGCAAGTTTGTCCAAAGAATATTAATATAGTGACTTTGACCTTACAAATCTTCAAAGATTATTAATTGGATTCAATTGAAATGTTGAAGTCAGATTTATTTAAATATACGAAACTCGTCTGAAATATTTTACAGAGAGAAGGACTTAGGGCTAGTAATGACAGTACCAATTTCGACGCCCTTGTTCATGTTATTTTTTAGTCATTTATTTATTCATTTTTCATTTCCGTATATCTACATATCTACAAAGTTGATTTTATGAAGCCAAAATTTCGGCGTTTAAGAAACACTAAAGACAAGACGATAAATTACTTGTATACACATATACATGAGGATTATCGATGTACATGAGGATTATCTATGTACATGAGGACTATATATGTACATGAGGACTATTTATGAGCACGTGGATTGATTCGTTGAATTTTACCCAGTCTTATCAGGTTAGCCCTATGACTTCTTCAAATAACGTTTTACTGGCTGTTGAATAATTTTTATCCAAGAGAGTTATAGCCGGCGTTCAACGCGAATTAAAAGATGTAATGAACAATGTTTCCAAAAAATAGTGGAATATTATTTTTTTAAAAAAAAAAAAAAAGATTTAGCATGAACGTACAGCAAAAGAAATAATTGATTTTTGATATCTACACATTCTTACTTCTATTCAAGCGAAACAACTTGAGGGAAATTTCGCCACAGTGTTGGTTTGTATATTTCATGATAGTGTGTCGTCAGATGTGATTCCTAAAAGTTTTTCATAAGCGTCTGATCAAAACTTGTTATTTATATAAACTATAGAAATCTTATTGCACTCTCCTAGGAATGTTATTGTTTTTCTTTTACAAATAACATTAAATCTATGTATTTTTTGAAACTCTTTCATAGTTTTTTCTGGGAAGACTGTACGTAAATTCCACAAGATTGTATTAGCATACCATTCATACAAAGACGTCTTTCAAATATAATTAATTGTTTCTTCCAAGTATTAGAAGACTTGAAATAGACTAAGTAATAACTTTACAAACCATTGAATGTTTCGGTCCTGGCACCAGAAATTTATCTGAATAGATCCATAACCTATAGCATAAAATTTATCTGTACATTTGTCATCTCATAGTAACATTGACGTACACAGGCACGTACACAAACCACAAAGCTTATTTGAGATTCAAAATCAAGCCAAACAACTGATACGAGCGCGACAAGATGTATAAGGGAAATAACTCGTATCAGCTTCTATGCATGATGGTAGTACACACTTGTCCTAGCTTTATCGATATAGATATCGCAATTCTTTAATAATAATAATAATAATAATAATAATAATAATAATAATAATAATAATGATAATAATAATAATAATAATAATAATAATAATAATAATAATAATAATAATATGATTAAACAGGACATTTTGAAGAAATAGATAAATTACTTTTTGTAAAATGATTTTTTTTTATTGTTGATCATAAAAGTGACTTCAGTCATATTTGAATTGTTTACGACATAAATAACGGCACAATATATTTCAAGACAAAGCAAGACTATGCTTACCATTCTAATGGACTACTAGGGTAGCTATACATCTTGCTTGCTATGTACATATGGCGAATGATGGAGGTCAGCCTTTTGTTTGGCTTGTGTAATTGACTCCACAGGCAGATGGCCTTTTGCATGTTATGTTCATGTAGCGACTGACGGATGTATTCGTATCGCTTGCTAGGTATATTTGACTGCTGTGGGAGATGTACTTCTTGCCTGCTATGTATATTTGACTGCTATGGGAGGTGTGTCTTTTGCTTGCTGTGTATATCTGACAATTGAGGGAGGTGTGCATCTTGCTTGATATGTGTATCTGACAATTGAGGGAGGTGTGTCTTTTGCTTGCTGTGTATATCTGACAATTGAGGGAGGTGTGCATTTTGCTTGATATGTATATCTGACAATTGAGGGAGGTGTGCATTTCGCTTGATATGTATATCTGACAATTGAGGGAGGTGTGCATTTTGCTTGCTGTGTATATCTGACAATTGAGGGAGGTGTGCATCTTGCTTGCTATGTATATCTGACAATTGAGGGAGGTGTGCATTTTGCTTGATATATATATCTGACAATTGAGGGAGGTGTGCATCTTGCTTGATATGTATATCTGATAATTGAGGGAGGTGTGCATTTTGCTTGATATGTATATCTGACAATTGAGGGAGGTGTGCATCTTGCTTGATATGTATATCTGACAATTGAGGGAGGTGTGCATCTTGCTTGATATGTATATCTGACAATTGAGGGAGGTGTGCATCCTGCTTGATATGTACATGTGGCGACTGAGAGATGTGTGTATATTGTTTGGCATGTATATTAGACCACTGAAGGAAGTGTGCATCGTGCTTGATATGTAGATATGGCGACTAATGGAGGTCTGCATCTTAACAGTTGTAGTTGACTACTGATGGGTGTGTGCATGATGACTGATATGTACATGTGGCGATAGAGGGAGGCGTGCATCATGCTTGGTATGATATTTGACTACTGAGGGAGATGTGCATCTTGCTTGGCATGTACATTTGACAACTGAGGGAGGTGTGCATCATGCTTGGCATGATATTTGATTGCTGAGGGAGGTGTGCATCTTGCCATGTATATTTAACTACTGAGGGAGTGTGCATATTACTTGAAATGTACATGTTGTGACAGAGGGAGGCATGCGTCTTGCATGCTATGTATATCTGACTATATGGGGAGGCATGCGTCTTGCATGCTATGTATATCTGACTACTAGGGGAGGCATGCGTCTTGCATGCTATGTATATCTGACTACTAGGGAAGGCGTGCATCTTGATGAAATGTAAATATGGCGGCAGAGGGATTTATGGATCTTGCTTGATCTTTTATTTGGTTACTGAAGGAGGTGTGCCAGTTGCGAGGTTTGACTATCTGACTACTGCGAGAGTTGTCCCTCTTTGTTGGTATGTATGTTTTGGCTACATTATGTCAAACAGGTTTATTGCCTTCATCTAATGGTGGTTTTGATGCTGTAATTTTTACTCGGTGGAAGTGTGCTATAAACAAAGTTTAAAAACTGCTATTGTGTTATTAATTTTATTTATTATTACAACATTTTTATCATTTTTTTTTTGGCATGCCAGGTCGAACGGCGCTGATTCCGGCCTCCTTTATGTAATTGTACAATGAAATATCTGGACATTGTTTGAGTACATTAATTAAGAAATGACCTCCTCCTACCAACTGCTTCGGAAGATCAAGTTTGGGGAACATCTGGAGGACGGTACGTGTACAGATTAGTTATATACTTATTTAATTTGCCACAATAATCAATATTTTAGATTAAGTGCCTTATTCTCCCAAAATATTTACTAGATAAAGGAGAGCTTGTCGTGGTGACAGAGTAGTTACATTAAAAGGAAAAAAATAATAGACTTATGGCATCATGGCATTCGATAGTGTAATATAAGCAATAGAAATTAGCAAATAATCGATCGCGTTACTGCATTGTTGTAGTGATCAGCATCTTGTTCTAATGGCGGCCTTAACAAATTTCTACAGTATCGTGCTTACTATATATGTTTCGTTAACACAATAAATATATAGAATTTCATGTTTCTTTAAGCTTGCGTTATTTTCGAAACAGTTTGGTTTCAATAAAGTGTTTGTATGGCATGTCGATAGGGGCTTAGCGTTTAATCATTTGAAGTCAGATTCAAGTTGGCATTGTTCGTTCAAAATTGTAAGACACTCGTGGCAAGACCAAATATTTGATGAAAAATAAACATTCGTTTTTTAATATTGACTTTGATGTTTTACAAAATAATGAAAAAGACTCCCTTGTTTCCTTTAATATACGTTCAAACAGTGTCGTTTGTAACTCGAAGATATGATTCACTTTGGTGAGAAGGCTATGTCTGTGATCTATTCGTTTTAACAAAACGAGATAAAATCGTATGATATGAGATGACAGTTTACTCTTCACTCAGAGGTAATGTATATCCGGGTGAACAGAGTATCGCAAGAAGGTCTATACAAATTGCCAAAGACTACATGAAACAAAACTTGGTGCCAGAACTTCATTCATGGACATAAACAGACAAGAAAAAGCCATTACACACAGTATTCAATGTATACCTATGGATTTGGAATGCGAGATCATTGTCAGTGATAATATTTATGTTATGGATCAACAGTATTGTTACAGAATCTTAATTCAGTTTCATTTCTTTCATGATTGTTGCAGCAGCAGAGAGGGCGAATCGGACAACTTTATAAAAGCGTCTATTTGGCAAACCAAGGCTTCCTCCAAAATCGAAAAAAAAAAGTTTCCTTTAGAGACGCAAAGTCGTTGTCGCGCTCTCTCTGCTGCTATGGGAGTTAAAGCCTTTCTACGATTTCAAACCGAATATTTTATCAAGTCCGACACGATATCTTGATCTCGGGTCGTGTAAATTAATCGTTACAAATCCATGTGGAATTGACTGAGCGTGACTAAAGAAATTTCTAAATAGATTATAATCCATATCACCGCCGCACCAAGTTTGCCAAATATTTCGTAGCGTATGTGTGTCTACTCCATTGAATACATCAAGACTATTGCAGTTATCTCTGATCACTTTTGGTATTTGAGTGACATATATCACATCGGTATTTTTATGCCTACCTCTGGAAAATATCCTAGCGGAATTCTTGTGATTGTCTTGCGCAGCAAAGGTGAAGCGGATTGGTTATCTAAACAGGCGATATGGCAAATTTATCTACCACCGCCTAAACAAATTAACTTCTCGCATTTTGATGTCAGCGCACCTAATGAGGTTCATCAAGTTGATATATTATTTCTGCCGCATGATGGTGTTTACAAATACGCGCTAACCGTGGTTGATGTTGCGAGTAGATACAAACAAGCAGAACCATTAAAGACAAAATCATCAACTGAGGTAGCTTCTGCGTTTGAAAGGATTTATCGGCGGGATCCTCTGCATTGGCCAAATCTATTACAAGTTGATCCTGGCAAGGAATTTCAGGGTGAAGTGTTATCAACAATGAAGCATCATAATGTCACCATCAGACGAGGACATACTGCACTACATCGCGCTCAGGCAATTGTTGAACGATTTAATCGGACACTTGCTGAGCGGTTATTTTGATATCAATACGTGAAGGAATTTATTCAGGATAAACGATCTCGTGAATGGGTCAAGAGATTACCAGGCGTGATTACTGCGCTAAATAATGAGATGAATCGAACAATCAACATGAAATCTAACAACGCGATTAAAAAAAGTATATACCTGTAAAACCGCAAAATGATTTTTCAAAACAACCAATACTGAGCAATGTCACTGTTAGGTATTTATATGAACCAGGAGAGCTTGAAGGTGGTAAAAAAAGAGCTTCTGATCCTATCTGGAGTGTTACTGCACATACAATATCTAGGATAACGAGATCTACGGGTAGACTGCCAGACTATAGATTGGATTCAACTGCTCCTCAGCGAGAATTTACTCGTGAACAACTACAAGTGATACCCGAGGATACTCAATTACCGCCGCGTGGTCTTAACCAGCACCTCTGCGTCTGTTGCACTCAAAACAAACCAGCATCACATTACCTCTGGTATGACCAATACTGCTATTTTTTCTGTCTGCGGTAAATTGGCGAGGATCTTTATCCGACCAACACCAACGCATTATACAATTGCAACTCGCGCAGTGATTATTCTGTTGTTGTTTCAGTGTGATTATAAATTCGGCAGCAATATCAAATTTTCTGGGGGGTTTTTTTGTCCTGTTGTTTATAACCAGATAGTTTTTTCTGATTATGTCATCGCTGACAATATCACTTATTGTAGTGTCGTTATAGTCTAAAACAACTCTTCGAAGTTGATTTATTCTTCGTACTCTGGACACTGCAAGATAAACTAAATTCGACCACTCGATGCGATTATCTATGATCCAAACAATTGTATCGGATACAGTCAACCCCTGCGAGGAATATATCGTCGCTGCGTATCCTAGCTTCCATGTGGATTTATCAGTACGCAATGCATCTTCGATGACATTGATATCAACCAACACAATATCATTTAACACTAGAATCTGCTTCTCTGTCCCTGACTCTGTCAGGCCTGGAATATCAACTTCGATATTTTGTTTTCGTGTATCCTTGGATCTATAACACAATGGCACTGGACGTGTTGCAAATTTTTCTTTCTGTGTGTTAAATAACTTCATCTGAAATGTATTTCTGACGATCTTTATACTTGCCACTATCAAATCGTTTAGTCTCCACGCTTCCCAAAAATCATTTAATGGGGTTTCTGGAATTATTCACGCACTATTTCACACTGGATTCTATCCGATTGTAATTTGATTAACTTTTTGAACTCACGTAATTCATTATCAAGTGATCTATGATCAGTACTTATTTCTTCATAATAGTCTACAAAATTCTTAAGCCAATTATGTGGAGACAAACTGACAAATGGTGGTGGTTGACCATAATCGCCACACATTATCACTTTTGTAGTCGCTAGCAATAACAAATCGAGAAATGTTTGTAATACATCTAACGACACTGTGCATATCTCATCCCAAATGATGATTTCAGGAATATATTTCTCGCCCATTCGATCATGAGTCCATTCGTCACTTTTCCATCGAAAGAAACTGTGATAAGTACAAGCATTAATTCCTCGCTGTTTCATCTCTTTTGCAAGTCTGTTTGTTGGTGTTAGCACAATCATGTTAGATTTCCCTCGAAATTATTCGATCGCAAGAGTCGTCTTCCCTGACCCACCACAGCCGTTTAAGTAACTGGTTTTATATCTGCATATTAGATCGGAACACGACGGTGCATTAGATAGTTCTGATATCTGATTATTTTTCAAATAATTGTTTTCAATTGTAACATCTGCTGATTTAGAATAATCACGCAGTATTTCCTTTTTAATTCTCCATGATCCCCAATTCTCGTCTGAATTAGTGAATTCAGCCACTGCTTCTTTATAATGAATCAGTGACGACTCTAACTACGGTGTTAGGAAATCTATTTATCATCTATATTAATAGAAGCATAGGTCAGCATAGACGACCTTAAGTACGTATATTCAGGATTTCTCCATCTGTGTAAGTAAAAATTGTACCTAATTTAGGTTCCATCGGACAAGAAAGTGTCTTTACGATTGACGTATATACCCCTAGATGTTACATCTGCGATTATAAAATCGTATTCAGGATCATCTATAATCAACCGCGACGAATATCGTTTGTGGTCGTATTATCCACCCTGTGTGAACTTACCAATTATTCTTCTACCGAGATCTTTTGCGTGTTTATTTCTAACTTCAAATATTTCTTTGGACCATTTCATGATATATTCTTCGTCGAGATCGGGGAATTGTTTTTTGTATCGGTGATTATACTATGTAGACTATGGGGTTGTGGTAACCAGACATCAGTTTGTTTCCGATATGATATAATTGCTTCACTGACAATCAGCGATATCAGCATTTTAGAATCAATCATATACCTTAATAACACTATTGTCATCCAGTGCTTTTCAGAGATGTGTCTACCAAACCAAACATAACAGCATGGTTGAAGTCCTTTAGCCAATTCAAATGATACCACACGAGCGAATCCGGTTAAATCAAAATGTGCAGTGGTCCATTAACCGCAACACGGGTCATCTCGTGTGTGGGATGTCCAAATCATTTAAAGTACTCAGAACACTCTCCATACCCGAGAAAACTCCCTGGATAACACGCAATCATATCAACCGAAATAATACTTTTGGGGTCGTATTTTGTAGGCCATAATCCACCATGGCCATAATCCACGCAGCTTGATTCGATATCTGAGAGAAATTTTGCGCGTGTTGGTTTCCATAGATTCTCTTTCTCTTGAAATGAGCTGCAACTGACGGTATTGTAAAACAGTGTTAATAATTGTTCGTCGTAATCCGTTGAAAAAACCACTAGCTAGTTTTTTCATCTCGTTGTGGAAGGCTTCAGTACGGTATAATTAGCCATTGGGTCTTACAAATTGATCGAATTTACCCTCTTCGTCTTCAAAACTGTGAAGTAACCACACTGACACAGGGTCGTTTTTTACTTAACTCGTAAATAAAATCAAATAAATTTCTCCCAGAGTTCTCTACGGGTAGATATTTTATGGTTCTATCCCGCGGAAATGTTGTTACCGCAGGTGTCCACGCGTGCTCATTATGGTCAATAATTTTGATTGGAGCTCCTTTTGATGTATATTTCGATTCGTGTAATACCTCTCCTGTTATCGTCATTACGGTTATTGGGACTCTTAATGATGTTTCTAATTTGGCTTTATCTTGAATTGTTGCTCCGCTCTCTTTCACTGTTAATCCGCATTCATTTTTTTTGTGTGTCTTAGATCCGTCAATTTGTTTCCAAGCAACGCATTTGTAAAATGCTCTAATATTCGTTCTTCTACACAATTTATTCTTGACAAATATTTCATGGGTTTTAATTTTTCAATACTCGGTTTATCATTTACAGGATAGATCCCATAAACAAACGCGGTCTTGGGATAGGATCTCTCGTAATACGGTTTATCAATTCCAGTCAGAATTCCTGGTTTGGAATCCTGACTCACAGTGACAGTTCTATTATATTTCAGGATGGGTTCAAATTTGTTGCGTATAATCCAATTCCCTGTTTCTGAACGAATAATGAATTTCACTTTAAATAAATACTTTTTCTTGTCAAGATGTGAGCTTATCACTGCTGCTCTTTCGACGTTCATGGCAGCATCAACACTACCATCAATTCGAAATGTTGACCAACAGTGAGATGCTCCATCGAGCTTGAATTCATTAAAACCATCACGGATTCTACCCAACATGCTTCTATCACTTATTACACCATTTGGTACATCAGTGGAGACTCTATCGAGATTGAATTCAACATTTTTCCAAGGCGTAATTTTCCATAATCTCTCGAACTTCTCCATATTATAATTAAAACAAGTATTTAAATAAAGAATTTATTATATAATGAATCATTGCAAATGGCTTATGATAGGATCAGTAACCGTTTGTAACAAATCATGCAGAAATGAATTTTGTGGATATCATTTACAAAGCGTACGTCGTGGAAGCTTAGGGCCGTTACATTGCATACGATGTGGAGTAGGTGTGCGTGGTAAGTCGCAGTTATGTCTCAATTGCGGTGGTAAGCGATACAGAGAGCTAAAGCGCTATTATGATAAGAGAATCAAAGATTCCATCAAAGACTCCATCAAAGATTCCGACTCTGACTCTGTCCCTGACAGCATCGATGACAAAATCATAAGAACACCTCAAGACTACATTGATAGATTCTCAAGTAATAATTAAACCAAACAATTAATTAGACAAATAGTATTTAGTATATAAATGAACCAAGAATTTCAACCACATCCTGTGATCATTGATTATGAAGCATCTCGTGATGGTATTGTCAGATATCACAGACTGAAGAAGCCAGTTGGTGTTGACAATGGTATGGGATATTTGTTTGGTGCTGGAGGGAAAAATTATTACTGTAACAGAATCGCATATGAGTGTTTCCATGGATTGATAAAAGATGGGTTTGTAATCGATAATATTGATTCCAATCCTAGGAACAATTCTTTATCGAATTTACGAGCTATAGCACAAAGTGAAAACACCAAACGAGGAGGGACTGGAAAACACTCGAAAAATGCGAAACCTATAAAATCATTTAATATAGAAAATAACGAAGAGAGAGTATTTAATTCAATGAATGAAGCCGGTAGGTATTTGATATTTGCGAACCTTTGGTACGAAAAGTAGCAGAGAATATAACTAAATCCGCTTTTTCTACAAAATTTCAAAATAGAATTCAATTCGTTTACATCTAAATTATTATATGTAGTATTAAGGAGAATAACTCGTGTGGGCTTGTATACGGTTTTTGAAACAGAGATATGAGTTACGGATCTCAATGGAATTTTTCGATGACTGAATGGCTTTTTTGTTGTTGCTTAACTGCCATGGATCTCAATGGAAATAATCAAGTATTTGTTTTGTTGGACAACGAATCAAATAAATGGTATTTACAACAATTAAATTCTTTTTTTATGTGTTTTTTTAACATTTGGATTCGTTTAGATACTTTCAATAATCATAATTAAGTACACGAAAGAATAAAAATCGCACACCTATGTCATTGGATTTCATGTATTAGTTAGTCTATATACCATACTGTCTCTCTATATTTTGGGGCTTTAAGCCATTCGAAACTCAAACCGTGATATCACCATACGTCACACACCGTCACACGGTGTGAATGTGTTTTTGCATTCAACCCGGGGTGATTTTGTTCGGGGTATGGTGGTTTCAGTTTGAATGTAGAACAGCCCCGTGTGTGTATGTGATGTGTGTATACCACATCATTTCATTGTAAATACCATATCATTTCATTGTAAATACCATATCATTTCCCATATCATTTCATTGTAAATACCATATTATTTCATTGTAAATACCATATCATTTCATTGTAAATACCATATCATTTCATTGTAAATACCATATCATTTCATTGTAAATACCATATCATTTCCCATATCATTTCATTGTAAATACAATATCATTTCATTGTAAATACCATTATGTATATACTTGTAAATATTATGTATATATCTATATGTAAATGTGATGTCCATTCACCAAGCATACCTTCTTGGAGTTCTAACCCGTTATTTGACGAGTTAGATCTCCTCTCAGAGACTATGTTTCGTGGTACCTCTGAATAACACCTGAGGGGTTCCAAATGGAGATGTGTTATCGTGTGTGTATATATCAAAAATGTAACGGGTCAAAATTGACCTCCAAATTTTTTGTTTATCATATTAGATATATAATATTTCAATAATGAATTTCGAAAATATGAATATAATTATTAATGAGATTTCAAATTTGAAAGATCAAGGAATTCAATTGTCAGATAAATTAGATTGTAATCAGATTCGTTCTGAATTTCAAGACATTGATGATAGCGCTCGGAATAATAGATATGTACTTCCAAGGGAGTATGAACTGATCAAACGAATTCAACATGCAGTAAATAATTCCCTTGTATTCTGTAACGACATCAATAAGTTCGTCCCGTTATTCACTGCTGTCGAAAAGGTCAGAAGTGAATTGGGCAACAATATGAAATCAATCCCGCAATTAACTCGAAAATCAAAACAATAAAAGAGATTATCCGCCAAAATGAAAATTCCCCTTTCATTGCCTCAACACAGTGAATGAAATTCTCACCATGGATAATTGACATGTACAATACCATACCTGTTGCAAGTATGAGTATATACAGTGTTACGTGCTTTGGCTCGAATAAGCAGCAACACATAAAGAGTGAAAACTAACAAGCTTGTAAAACTTAGCAATGAATTTTTTAAGTACAATTATTTTCATAAAATAAATAGACTTACGGTTTTAGAGAATAAATCCAACATTAATCCAATATAGAAATCACAAAAATAATCAACTAATGGAATTGCAAGAGTCCTGATAAAAAAATGCTCTAATAGTTCCAGGTTTGAATCTTGACGGTGTAATCTAAAATGGCTGACACTGTCACGTGATGCAATTCTCGTTTTTAAAATAATCCAAATGAAAATTATGAACACATGTTCTTTTCCAAATAATTCCTCTTTTCCAACGAATTGAGACAATTTCCAGTACAAGGTAATTAAAATTATAACTCAAACAGAAAACACAACTAATAATATAAAAGCCCAACATCTACTGAATTGTTCTATCCCAAACAATAATTTAAATACCTGAGTTTTTTTACGTAAACAAGTGATCACGTGATTTTATGGAAATTCATAGAAGGTCAAAGAAAGAGCGTACGATCATTTAAACACGTACACAAAGAAAGATCTAGATAAGAAAAACAGTCATTTCCTACCCCCATGAACTAAAAATAGAAAGTTGTCTTTGAAATTAACCAATAGTTTTAGAAGCTTGTTGACACTGTCTGAAGCAGGGTCAGGAATTAGGTCAACAAGCCAAGGTCAAAAACATGTTTACAGATAAAGTATGGTCATTGAGATTTTTCTAGAATAATTTCCCAATTAATAAATTTTAAAACCAAAATGACAAATTTGGATCTGACAATTAAAAATAAATAATTTTAATCAAATAGACGTAACAACAGGTACGGAACAGATATTCTATAGACAGGTATGCGCTTACTCGCATAGAACGAATTTGTATAGACAGGTGATTTATCACTACGCGGAAGTATGAACACAGTGTCGGGGGGTGAGTTTTCACTTACAATTTAAAGTGGATATTATATTATAATGGTAGGTGAAGCACTAACGACTAAATTATCACGCGAACCATTAGTTGCGATTAAGAAATTTATTCCGATTCGTGTTTCCGTTCGAAATAAGCTCTAAACGAGACAAGAATTTCAAACCGATTTTACAACGGGAACCGAACAATTATTCAAACCAATAACCACTGTAACGGGGAAAATCGTAATCGACCACTGAAAAAGCCATATGAGGGGATATTCCTGAGGAACAACGAGAGAAAAAAAACAGCCCTTCTTCCTATACTTGAAAAAATAGCAAAGAGATCCAAGCAAAATAAAGGAATCTTTAACAACACTTCCTGGTGATATAATAACAAGAACGAGAACAACAAGAACGAGAATAACGTGAACGACTTGAACAAGGAGAATGAGAACGACTTGGACAACGACTAGGTGATATTGAAGAAGAAGATGAACAAGAACTTCAAGAAGAAATTCCGAGAGAGAGGGGGAAATACACCTCAAGATATATTTACTAAGGAGGCGTTAGATGAAATTAGAAAAATTTCCACGAATGATCAATTAGCTATTTTTGCTGCTAATTCATTTCCAAAAAAGACGAGGGAAAAATATATAAATGATGGATATGAGGACTTTATAAAATCCGCTGACTCTTGGTATAGAAAAATATATTTGCAAATCACGGTGGAATTAGAATCAAAGAGGATAGTAATTTCAAGTATTATATGAATAAAATAGATGTTATAAAAAGTGGTTTACCACCACCACCATATGAACCTCCCGAAATAAAAATAATGGCAGAAGTTGATCCCACACAAGGTGCAACTGGTGCAACTGAAAAAATCGCTAGTGGATATCCAAGGGGGGTTTCAGGTAGTGGTCTAGTTCGTTGTCCTAATAGTATTCTCGGGGATATATCACGCTTAGAAATTCTCGTAGGAGGGAAACGAGCTGGAAATAACTCACCGGAAATAATTAATGAGGCAGCTGATATCTGCAGACGACTATTTGAAGGCGGTATCATGGATATTGGTGTATATCGAGAGTTCATTGATGAGCTAGCAGACGGTTACCACAGTGAATAATTTGATGACTTCGTCGCTGATGACTTTGTCATTGGTGATGAATTACTGATTAGATAAATAACATTTAAATAAGATGATTATACACTACAACCACAACAAACCAACCATGGTCTATGTAGTAAACTCATGATTGCCTGTTTATAGAGCGTACTATGGAGATGGTCTCAGCAATACCATTGCAGGGTTATTTGCAAGAATGGCTCCCAAAAAAGCATAAGTCGCAAAACAATTATCAATGAAAGCTATATATGTTATTCGTGATAAGGGTATTAGCGCTGTTGGTGATGTTGCCGGGAAAGCATTTTCCGCGGCTAAAGAAAAACTACTAGCGTTAGTTCAGCGAAGAAAGAACCACTGGCGAAGTCACCGATGACTAAGACCATTGGGATCACTACCATCTACGGAAATTATGCCAGCAAGTATTAGCAAAATAATAAACAACGCAGTGGATCAAAAAATAGCATCACTGAGCAGCGACAGGAAAATATTACTGCAAATATGATAGCGGGAAGTGGTTTGAAATCGCGAGCGAGATCAGGATTTAGATCAAGAAATATATAATAATATGTTCAAATCGGCTCCTGCTACAGCGTTCGATATGGACGCCCCAGTACCCAAGAATGATTCCATACGCGAATATCAATTATATTCCTGTCATGCAGTACAACCGGATATTCGATCAAGAATCGAACTTAAAGTCCAGGATACCAGCAAATACTTTCTACCCGCTGAAGCATTTATTGAAGTAGAAGGAGAACTCGTAACAAATATTATAGCTGATACATCATATGCAGATGACCAAAATATCCGAGTTGGCTTTGTCAATAATGGTATCATGGCGCTATTCGAAAGTGCTAGATACATGATTGATGGAAGAAAAATCGAGTCTATAGAACATGATGTTGATGTTACCACAACAATAGTGGGGTTGGCAAGATATTCTGATGATTTTACAAGATCGGCAGGTCCATCTATGGTGTTCTCTAAGGATCTCACTGATCACGCTGATCACATTCCATATGTTAAAGTGCTAATACCGCAAGCTACTGCAGTTAATCCACAACCAATTGATTCTCCTGAACACGAAGATAGTCCAGCTACTGCCTTTGATGTTTTAAAAAGTACTAATACTAATCACAACTTGGGGTTTGCAAAACGTGTAGCAACGTTGCAAGGACAGCGTCGACATTTTTCATGCGCGATTCCACTGCATCATATTTTCGGATTTTGCAGAAATGTTAGAAAAGTTATCTATGGAGCGAAGCATACAGTAGTACTCGTGCGAAAAGGTAGTGATAATGATGCAATCTTGCGTGATGACGGTGTTGCTGATGGTAAAGTCATAATATCAAAAACTATCATTGTGGATGCCAGTAATGACTCCATCAATCACCGCAGAAGAAAGATTAATATAATTTATGGATACAAGCGGCAAATCATTGCTATCATGGCTAACAACAACAACAGATACCATAGATTCTAATCTTAATGGTACTCTTACATGGCACCTGGCATCAAAACAACATCTTTCAGCTCCGCGTCTTATATTTGCTGCGTTACAGGATAGGGCGCGATAGGGTTCACAATTATGCAGCCAAATGATATTTGATAAATTGGGTGTTAATGAAGTTTTGTTGAGGATAAACGGTCAACAAGAACCAGCCGAGGATATACTACTTGATAACGAAACGAACCAAATAGCACGCGCGTATCATCGTTTGCTATCATTTATGGGACGCGATAATAATGTAGATACCGGTCTGCAAATATGACAGTTGGATTTTAGAAAACTATATCCCATCTACTACTTTTCGTTGGAACATCTTGACTTAACCAGACAATCCGTCGTTGACATACACTTTCGAGCTCGTGTAACCAATCCTCCTGCTGATGGTTACAGAGCAGTTGCTGTCATTCTCAGTGACAAATCAATGCTACTCGAAGGTGTTGGCGGACGAATGAGGGTAATTGATGCACCAATAGAAAATATATAATATAACAATTAGATCAATCTATTATTAAATAAAATGTCATATTGTCATGTTAGTGTTACGTTAACTCCTAGTCAAATTAAAAAAATGCAATCGGAATCAGCTAAACAATGTGGAACCACAATATCACTGAAGCACAATTAGATGTCTGGCGGTCAGAATAAACCGTCATTGAGAGCTCGTCAGATAAAACACTTCAATGATGCCATCAAAGATAAAACAAAAAGGGGTTCAAGTCAATTTCTCTGCGGTCGCAATTAAGAACATGATAAAATCAGGTGGTATATTCCCACTTTTCGCTGCGTTACCAGCGTTGATTGCGGCCGCGGCCGCGGCCCCAGCGGTAGCATAAACTGCCGCGCTAGGAGCCGTTGGTACAGCGGCAGGGATGGCACTAAAGAAAGCTACCGGACAGGGATACAAAAAAAGAAACGACCAGGAAGGGTCTAAGACTACCAGGAACTCCGTATTCATGGTACAGCGGAAAAGGCTTAGGAACCTCGACAAGAAACCGTTAATATACCCGAACCGACAAAAATCTGATTATATTTCAACTAAGGAGGATTATCATAGTTATCGTACGTTTTATGGCGGCGGTAGATACGAAAACCGTTTAGGTTATTATGCTGAACCTCTAAATCATTCTGACTTTGCTCATGGTTTTTTTTTTAGTTAGAAGGATCCAGGGACGATAAGTATTATGTAATAAAGGAATTCAACATGAACAAACAATGCACGAATATGAATTCCGATTTTGAAAAATTGAAAAATAACTTCAATGAAGAAATTAGTAAAACCCCACCTAACCGAGATGAAGCCATCAAATACATGGAGGTGTGTAATAAAATTATCGCAGACATGGAATTTTTCAATTCGCGATTTGTTCAATTTATATTAGATCATAATAATCCTAAAACGAGAACAGAATTTGCAAAGAAACTTAATATACGCACAGAAGATATCCTCCTCGATTTTAAGTTGCCAGGCTATAATGCACCAGAACTAAAAAAAAATCTCTCAATGATGCCATCGATGATGGTTTTAAAAGGATTCACGACGCATGGAAGAAAATACTACAACCACAAAAAAATATTCTCAAATATAATAATGACCCAGACGGTGGTGGTAGGCATATTGCTCCTCAAAACGTCAATATATCCTCGGTGATTGCAATGAATTTAGCATGTGATGTTATCAAAGGAAGTTACCAAATAAATCTCGAAATATCAAATCAAGCTCAACAAGGATATATTTTATACTCATTTGCACCAACAGCTCCTCTAGGGTTTCTAATCATTGAAGATCCAGCTAATCCAGCGTATATGCGATGTCATAATGATTCATTAACGAAAATTAATTTCAAACTCACTGACCAGTCCAATAATCTAATTGATTTACGAGGTGAGGTTTTACAAATTAGTTTGTTTGTGAAATAATAAAAGGATTTTCGTCCTAAAGGATTTTTACCCCCATTGCAGCAGAGAGAGCGCGACAACGATTTTGCGTCTCCAAAGAAAACTTTTTTTTTCGATTTTGGAGGAAGCCTTGGTTTGCCAAATAGACGCTTCTATAATGTTGTCCGATTCGCCCTCTCTGCTGCTGTTGCCATCATCATTTTCACTATTATCATCGTCCTTTTCATCATACAAAACACCATCATCGTTTCTCGTCGAATATTATATATATATATATATATATATATATATATATATATATATATATATATATGTATGTATGTATGTATGTATGTATGTATGTATGTATGTATGTATGTATTATAGAACTGTCATTTTGATCCATAAAATTTTTAAAATGTTATAATCATTATCCTCATAATCACCTCCACTATCTTCATTTCTCGTCGAATATGGACACACATTATACAACTGTCATTTTGATGTATAAGATATATTAAACGTCATCATTATCATCATTATCTCCACTACCACCATCATCATTTCTCGTCGAATATGGACATAAATTATGGAATTTGATGTATACCATATAACACATTATAGATACGAAGCAGTCTATTAGTTATTTGGTTGGGTTGATTTAACAAATTATTGCCTATATCATGCTGAACAAATGGGAGCTAAGAGCCATATAGAGGCAACCAACTTAAGACAGACAGATCTCATCTGAAACAATGATTGATCGCCGCACGATTTATTAAACACTTTTCTTTGTCAGTGAGACTGAAGTAAGTATATACAATCTTTAAAGTTGATTTAAAAGAATTTTTTCTATACGGTTATCTTGAAGTCTACGTACAGTAAACTAAGAAGTCTTCTTAATTGGTCTGTTCTAAACAAATTCAATAATTATTTAGAAGGAAATCAACGATAAATCGGTTTATAAGTTTTCCCTATCAGAGTTACACAAATGATAAAATGCAGCGCGCATAAAGGTCACAACCACAATTGGCAAATAATGTTTATTAAGCATTTAGTGTCTGCCACTTATGTCAACTCTCACTGAAATTGAACGCGATTAAAATAGATTGTTTTTAATTTACTGTTTATAACATAAACATTAGATATAAAGCTTTTGAAACAAAAGCGAGTCTAGAGACGATGCACACATGCACAGCAGGTATGTCACATCATGTTACTTGCAGCATATCCCTAGTATGGTGTGAGAAAAAGGTTATATAAAAAAGTACCGGTACCGCTGCAGCGGTATCTAGATATCTTTGCAACGATATCCTATTATCGTAATGTTGATGCAATAGTAATTTTTGACGTTGCGGTAATATTTTGAAGAAAAAATATATCTGGTATCATTGCATCAACATTTATATTTGAAACAGTTTTCATGTACTAATTTTTTTTAAAAAAAAATACCACTGCACCGATATCTGGATACAGTTGCAGCTCTTTGTAAATATCTTTGCAACGATATATGGTTACAGCACAATCTATTCACACATAGTTTACACAATGAAATTTTCATTTCCTCGTCTAAGAAGGTCGCAGGTACCTATATTTTGGTGCACATAATACAGTAATCTACAGCTTGCCAGTCTCGTGGGTCGGTGGTTCTTTCCGGGGATTTTCCCGGGTTCTTCCTACACCATTAATACTGGCCGCCATGTATCTGATAAGGTCCAGATAACACGGTTTTAAAAACTGGGATTTTATGTCTTCAGTATATTGAATGTTGCTTCTCCGAAAGAACAAACAAACATGCGAGAATACAAATTTGCAAAATGCTGTTATAATCATGTTTATACCACGAGAATTAATTGCCGTAAAACTCATAAAATGAGATCAACAATGTAATATATAATATGAAAATTATAACCCATGGGACAGCAACGGATTTTACATAGCATGCCACCTTTCCTAGGATTAATTACAAAATGATCGAGCGTATGCCACCAGTAAGAAAGTAGCACTGTTAAAATCAAGATTCTTGGCCGCCCTTAACGTGCCACACAAAACTTCTTGACGTCGTGCCGTAGGTCGCCGATCCCTGTGCCGTTTTCTGAGCGAGGACAAAATATGGTAAAGGTACTGTTGTTTGTCATGTTCTTACGTTTAGTCATTCGTTTAAAAAGATTTCTTACAAATCTTTCAATACTGTACCAGTCGAGGACCCGATTGACCATGTGGTCTAAAGCGCTCTCCGTTATTGATCACTGAAATCTCACCTCTGCATCGGTTCGAGTCTCAGATGCGGCCAATGTGGGTATGTGAGACAGTTTGCCAGTCTCGTGGGTCGGTGGTTCTTTCCGGGGATTTTCCCGGGTTCTTCATACACCATTAATACTGGCCGCCATATATATAGCCTAGCGTGTGCTAAAAAATGGCGTTAAACCCTACAACAACAACAACTGTATCAGTCTGTTTGTCATCTAAAATATATACGGTTATGGGCGTAAGACGAAATACAGACATATATTAATGGCATGAAAAACAAGTGTTGAGAAAAATTATGTCTGTAGGAAATTCTAGACAAATATTCAGTGGAAAGAAAAAAAAGATATCGCGTTTGATGCGACTGTGGCCAGTTACAAAAAGTATTTATAAATTTCTGCTCCAAATTGTAAAAGGCCATCGAACTCGATAATAAGGAGCAGCACCAATTCATAACATCTAAATTAGCCTAAATAAAACTGAGTTATGGTAGTATCTCAACATTCTCCAATGTGCATGACCTATTCTGCGGTTATCCTAATTTTAACAAACCCATAAAACTGGCTAAATGGTTGAGTTCTTGATTTACTTATTTGCAATAGTTCTATCCTATATTGTTCTTTTTAGATTAGCTAAAGTTGTTTCCCCTTTTTGTACATTACATTCTGTATTTATGGCAGTATGCATTTAAATTTTTGTTTCAAAACTGCAGTCTGCAAAAACAAGAATTGGCTAGAAAAACTATATGTTACATTTATCAGGTTAAAAGTAGTCGGTGCGATGTGATAAATACCTTGATTAGGTTATACATGTAGGCGAAGTCTACATCGATTAAGTACGTATAATGTACCGTACTTACCTTTTCACATACCCCACACTCGATCAAACGGTAACTCTGTATACAAATATCTACCTACCTAAAACACATTCACTCGACATTTCACCGGTATCGTGGTATTATCGACTGGGCTGGAGATAAAACCTGTAAGAGAGCACCGTTGTTTGTCGGAATTTTGGGATTGTTACGGATTATCACGTGTCATAAGCCAAGACAAGGATTATCCAATTTTTATCGTCAAGAGTTCACGAACATCAAACATTTATATCATCCATGACACATTTTGGATTTAATGTGACCGGTGAATTAATTGATTAAACATTTACGCCACTCAGACTTTTTCGTATATCTAATGGAATAGTTTTACAGGAATTGTGTTGAATACAAGTGGAATATTTTTTAAAATTTATTCGTCACAATCAGTAATGTATGTGCTGTCATTTTAATAGATCAAAAGAAACAGGCACAACAGCAGCGACTGGTCGTTGTTAAGGAAGAATATACCGCTGTTAATGTTAGTGAAGCTTTTGTTCGGTTAACAGGCAATCAATTATAGCGCTACGAATTAAACGGTATTTCTATGAATATATTATGCGGTTAATTGAAATACGTACTCCGGTCGCTAATTGGCATTCATCTTGCTTTAACTAGGTATATACATACAGCTCGAATCCTCGTACACATAAGCGAAGGCACACTGTTAGTGGAATTGTCTAGGTCCTACCTGTTGGTGCAGAGAAGAAATGATCTCTATAACGTGAATATTGTAATATCTGAATAGTGTCTGAGTTACTTTGCGTGCTTCAGTTTTTTTAACGCGTCTCTCACAAATGTAGAAAGTAACAAGAACATTGCTTACTACCAGTACGTATTCACGTTAAACTCATCGTACTGGAGGAGTGTTATATTTTAGTTCCTCTGACTAAATGTCAATTCTTCTTAAGATTATATATATATATATGTATGTATAAATCGATCGCAGCAGATTCTGTGGATTTTTTTGTGTGGTTTCATTGAAAGAATTCATCATGAAGAACACTGACCAGTTAGATATGGAAATGTCCCGTTTGAACAAAGCTCGGGATGAGTTTCACTATTTTGGCGATAACAGAAAAACCGGGCGGTTTTGGAAGCCATACTGGCAGCGTAAGAATGGTCAAAATGAAAATCATTCTCCTACCTCAACCCTCTCAAGGAATTATCGACTTGTGAGGAGGGAAGCAACACTTCACCAAAGTTATCAAGACCTGAGAAATCACAGGACCAGTCAAAAGTTATACCTGCCCAAAAGTATCTCAATGGGCGGGCTTCATCCAATGCCGTATTTCCTTCAGAATACGGATATGAACAAAAAGTCTCACAGTAACAATATCCTGACTTTTTCAAAATTGGACTCTAGTCTAGAGATAACAATGGTACATCCAAATGAGGTCGAAGAAAGCGGCGAGACAAATAACGACGAGAGTACAGAAGCTTCTCAGCCATGTGAAAATCAAAAAGAGTCAGCTGAGAAGGTCGTCCAAGAAGAGGAGAGTGAGGATGAGGAGGAAAATGACATTTATTTATCAGACGATGATCCTGTGGTTTCTAGGGAAAATTTAGACAAAGCAGGAACATATCTTGTCGAACACGACTGGATGTTAAAAAGTAGATTAGAGAAGGACTCTAAAAGATTAATTAGAAGTCATAAGAAGTTGCGTATTCCTATTCCAGATGACGACCCTTTGGACACGATTCAAAACAGGCTGGAAGAAATCAGTCTCATGGTCAAGTCTAAAGCAAAACGTAGCAACCAGCTGGATACCATGGATCCGGAACAACGAACCAGGATAATGGTACGCTTTTCTCTTTCAAGTTACTCAATTTTGTGTATCTGTATGAGTCTATCTGTCCCTATTGTGTATCCCCTCTCACGCAGAGTTCACTGACTTTAGAATGCCTCATTATCGTTTTTAATTCGTTCTCTAACATTTCAAGCTTTCTATATAAAAAAGTATCTATGTTTCCAGGACCTGTATGCATGATATATATCAAAGTATGGAACGCATTAAAATTTTCAAATTTATTGCTTACGTAAGAGAAAGGGAGGAAATGTTTCATAAGAGCGAGGAAGACCGAAAACAACGCAACTAAAAAGGTGGAATAATCATAACACAAGCAGATTGTCTTGCTGGCAGACGGTATTTGCTTTGATCGTGGTCTTAAATAATTCCCCCTTAGCGACTTCACATATTGGCGATATCTTGCATACTCAGTGTTTACAGTTCTGTTTGCTTGAACATGAACGTGTTGAATCTCATTAAACAATTAGTGAATATAGCCTTTGTTACACTCCAGAACACAGAGATGTCCCGTCCTCAGGTAGCTATTAAAAGTGTTGTTTAGAATCTCGAATTACTCTCACACAACCAGACAAAATCCCAACGGGATGAATAAAACGGAGTTATGCTACAGCATGTTTCATTACAATACAAGTTAACAAGTACGTCCAATTTCTGGTTTTACTCACTACATGACAATTAAACTTATCTCGTGCATCCAAGCACCAGATATCATTAGTGACAATCAAATGTAACTAATGGTTCCATACACCCGATGTCGCTAAAATATTCCTTGTAAATTTTGCGAGTGTTATTTCCAGTGTAAATCAAAATTTCAAAACGATCAAGAACTATAAAGAGTACAGGTAAGTAAGTAAGTAAGTAAGTAAGTAAGTAAGTCAGTAAGTCAGTCAGTCAGTCAGTCAGTCAGTTTTAAACAATGATAAATTTTCAGTTACACAAATGCTAAAGATGAATAAACGTTTCTCTCGGAATAAGAAACGATCTATTTTGTATATATATATATATATATATATATATATATATATATATATATATATATATATATATATATATATATATATATATATATATATATATATATATATATATATATATATATATATATATATATACATACATACATACATATAATCCAGGTATGATTGAATTTTAATTTTGTGTATGTGTGATTGTTTGTCCGGAAATGACATGTTACAACTGATACGTCAAATCGATACGGGCTGACACTGGTAGTAATTTATAATCAAACGAAATAGTAGATTGAAGATGAGTTATGTGGAGACGTAAGTCCCTGAGACTTTTAAAAGCTTAAAATGTCCACTTTCAGGCTTGAAAGTATAAATGTATCGATTGTTTTCAAAGATTCCGTGAGCTGAGCACGAATTAAAATTGTTTCCGCATGAGTTTATCGTTTGTTTGCTTACAAAGTTTTGACTTATAATTTATTAAAATATTTATACTGATGTTTTAAAGAAAGATTAAATAGGTGTCAAGCGTATATAGATCAGGGAATGAATGCCACTTTAACACATGGGGGTCACTATTTAAACCACTATTTACCAGTAATCAATATCAACTTAGGTATCTACTCATTTAAGAAAATACAACGAAATAAATAAAATTATCATCTCTCATTTATCTCTGCGGATAATTGTTTTTAAATATTAGCTTGAGTCAATGTTAGTATGTCTTTATTTACTTGGTACAGTTTTACCGTTTAGTACCAGGATCTTAAATTATCTTTGTCGGCATATTTATTTATTACATTTTCAGTTCGGGATACATACCAAAACACTGGAAGATTTCATTTCAGAATTTTACCTTGAGTTCACTATTTATTGTTGTTTTGTTTTAAAATTATAAGGTTACGATTTTATATATATATATATATATATATATGTATATATATATATATATATATATATATATATATATATATATATATATATATATATATATATATATATATATATATATATATATATATATATATATATATATATATTAGAAAAGCCATCCAAAGATAAAATTAAATGAAACGCTCAGAATCAAAATTTTAAAAAAGTCTAAAACACCAACATCTTTGATCGTTTAAATTACTGTATTTTAAGCGCAACAAATGCATTTGACAAATGTTTATCATTTTGGGGTGGGTGTGGTTACTAAGAACTATAATATTAAGTCCGTAAGTATCAAAATGTTTTGTCATTACATTAATTAATTGAAAAAAATTATTGTCGTATATCACCGAATAATTTACCTTCTGAAATGATTGTATCACTTTAACTTGACACTTTTCGATCCGCGATCTCACCTGTATATCACTTTAAAAAATATCAAGGTATTGCATACAAACTCTTAATGTCGCCAATAATGAAAAACACTATTTACATAAATACAATACTGTTATTAATATATATTATTGTTCAATGTTTCAGTTATTGATAACAACTACTGGAACAATATATAAAATTACTAAACATCGTGATGAGTTCAGCATTCAGACTTGTCACAACTAATATAAAATTAGCGTGATTAAGCCCACTGTTGTGCAAGTAAGCACGATTTAGCAAGGCTTTGGCCCCATCCAAATCTCAATCCAACTTCCATTAGTCGCAAAAAAAACAAACAACCTCAAACCCCCAAATCCATGAAGCAGAAAGGAATACGGAAATGAACACGATAACACGAAAATGAATAAGATAACGTAGTCATTTACATTGTTGCATGCAATGTAGGTTTTTACTAGACTGACAGTTAAAAAAACAGGCATCAACAAGAAACAGTATGGCACTGGAGGAAGTTCAACTGTATTTAATTATTGTCACTTTCATGATTTTTAAATCAATATACCCTTCGAGTTGGGATTAAATTATTTTTTTTTTAAATTCAAAACACAAACTAATCCAATTCATTTGTTTATCCAATAATTTGTTTTTAAACGGACAAAAGTAGTATACAAATTATGCATCGAATAAAACGCCAGATCCAAAAACACTGGAAGTTACTCCCTATCTCACATAAAACCAAAGGTGATACCGAAACAAAGAAAAAGTACAGTGATAATTTAATTGAATGTTACAACAACTCATTTTACATTTAAATAAATGTTTCGAAGTTTTATTGTTAACATTGTGTTATTCCTTTTTGTTTATTTTTGTGCTTCATATTTAAGCCGAAGACTTTATGGTCTTGCCAGTTCGTGTATACATGCCAACTCGAATTAATACACGTGTTTGTATGTGTAATGAGGTTCACGTCTCCGACTAATATACTCTCATAGAAGTCCGACTGCAAACATCTTAATCCCTGGTCTGCCGCCGCATCATGTGCTGACAGATCACGGTCTATGTCGTTGGTTCTACTGATTTGCCCTAACACCGACAAAGATCTGCCGGTGCATTTACCCTGGCATATATGGGTCGCTTCCGTTTTCATTTGGACTCAACTTTTAAGCATGTATATACGTTTCATAAGTTGGGATACTGACTGCAGACATGATCGGGTTTATTTATGCAGATAAGCTGAGTCATACAATTTTAATAAATTGGTTACTTGAAACAAATGTGAAAGTTGATGTGGTCGGCTGTAATGAAAGGCTGGTCATGGAGACAATGGTAAACATATAAATAAAAAAACATGGGAACGCTCTTCTAAACGTTTAATGTGCGGGAGGCTTCTTTTCCGCAGGTGACCACATAAATTAGAAATAAAGCTAACTTTTCAGCATTTGTAAAGACTAGTATCATTTCTAGAAAATACAAAGGGAAATCTGTAGAAATACCAATCTCAATAGAAATACCAATCTCAAGAAAATCAAGGAAAAAATAATTAAATTGTATTTTCCACGAATTATTACCTCAATTTGTATTTTTTTAAATATTGTAAGAAAACTATCCTGTCTGCTATGTAAAAATGTGAGAAAAAAAAATAAGTTTAGTACTGTAATTTGAATCATGAAAAAAAATCTGCACCTTTTTCGATTTCTGCAAACGTCGAAAGCACCTTCATGACGAGAAAAGTTATGACGCATGTAGAGAAAAGTCATGACGCATGTGGAGAAAAAAGTCTTGACGCATGACGAGAAAAGTCCTGACGCATGTGGCCAGTCTTTCTATGAAGCAAATGTTATTGTAACATGAGAATTTGTTTTTTTAAAGTCAGCTTGCATAAGATTTTAAGCCATATTGTCAACTTCGTTACCACAGAGAAAAGTTACTATTGATTTAAGGATCACTGATTAATTGATGTATTGTTTAATAATGATCCGCTATTTTAATTTTTAATAATGCAAACATTGAATGTTAGAATACTCTTAATTGTCACTTAAAAATAGTGCCGGCCTTGTTTCGAAAAAAATGCTTCAAAATTAGGAAAATGTAAAAGCAGATTCAAAATGCAGCAACAACAAAAATTCCCATTGAACGTTTTACTTAGGTTACGAGCACCAAGCGAATTTTCTCCTGAAATGCATATAAGATGATTACGACATAAAGGCTAGTCTTGTGTCACAACGGCCCAGTTCAGTGCTATGTAAGCGATAATTTTGAATTTGCACGTTTATCAGGTAAGTGGATAGATATATAGATTGATCGAGATTAATTATCGTGTTTATTATTTGGCTATTACTGTCTGTTTCCAAGACAAGAAAGTCATACACATAAATCACGCGCGGAGAACTAATTTGCCAACGTATATGATGGTAGATGTTTTGAAAGGCTTACCTTCTTTTCAAAAGCAAAATGGTCCATATGTAGTTAGACTGATCATCGATCTTTATGTTCGGACAGCTATCATTCCAATCCAGGGTGGTATTCTCGTTAAAACTCCTTTCAGTCAGCTACCCAAAGTCTTCTGAGTTTCAGATATTTTTTTTAATTTCGCATATAGCCGAGAAACGTTTTTTTTTAAAAAAAAATACCTTTTCCCCTAAATCTGCAATTATAAAAATTAAAAAAATTCTCTGTATTTTTCCGCTCCGGTCAATAATAATAAAAATAATAATAATAATAATAATGATGATGATAATAATAATAATAATAATAATAATAATAATAATAATAATAATAATAATAATAATAATAATAATAATAATACAAGGAAACCATTGGTTCCCAAAAGAAGAAGACATACAATAAAGGCTGCAGTATGTATTGCTTGCCCTGGAATATGATAAAAGGAAACAGAGCTGAGAGGAGGGGGGTATATTTTCAATGCATATGTCGATGTCGATGAAACAGACTTCAAGTTTTTAAGTTTTAATGTATGATAGTCAAATGATATCAATTTATGCGTGTTTTGTTTACATGCATCTTTACAATCTGCGTTGTCAGCAGTTTTCCTCTGACAAAAGATAATTAAGTAGAGGTTTCATTTTACTTTTTTTTCTTCAAGTTACCCGATCCCATGTATATAATGTCTGCACTCTTTTACTTTACGTCTAACATCAAAAGAATTCGATTGATGTATTTCAATGAAAGAGTTTACTTAACAAATACAATCAACATTAAATTTTCTCATGAAAGTTGCTTCATAAGCCAACATGCCGTTAAAAATTTCCATAAAAACTTCTGATATGTTTTTATTAGATCGTAAAATGTAGGTAAGTTAAGATTAAGCTGACGCCAATGTTATTAATTTAAGCAGCAAAGAGCTATGCTGAAGGCCATTGATTTGTGTTTTTATATTTATATCCCCCGGAGCCATGTTGTCCGTCCGTCTGTCCGAGTTTTGTTAACGTAACAAAGCTGAACCCTTTGAGATATTGTTCGAAGCTTCTAAATTTTTTGTTTCATAATTAGAAATTATATTCTCTATAAAATAGAGTCTGTCTGATATATATTTTAAGAGATTTTCCCTTTTTTAAAATTTAAACGTTGTGTGCGTGCATCTGTTTATCTGTTACTTATTCATCCGGTTAATATCTCCGGAACCAATTGATACATATTCACGAAATTTGTATCATGATGGGAGTTCGTGTTCCACGTGTGATTTGGTTTTGTCAGTTATACCATTACTTATCTCTGAGTGTTCGATATTTATATGTTAACTTCAAACCCTCTTTACCGTTTGATGTATCCACATCAAACTTGGCATGATTTCGTTTGATGCCTGGGCAACTGGTCTTGCAACAGAATTGGATTTGTCTGATCAGTATTTAACCAATTTTTTTAATTGTTTTAAAAATTTAATCGTCAGTCTCTCAGTCATGTTTTCGATAAAAATATCGTCTTAACCATGATATACATTTTTATTATGACAGGAAGGTATGACACATAATAGATTATGTCCCTGTTCCAATTTATGCAAGGTATCGGACTTGGGGGATGTTGGGCAATCACAAAAGGCATTAAACATTGAAAAAATAGCATGCGGATGAGGGTGGACGTTGGTGAGGGATGGTGCCGTACTCACTCCGCAATTACCTGCATGGTCTCCATTTGGTCTAGGGCCAGGCTTGGTTTGTTAGATTATAATTTTTAAAGCGGAGGTGAGCGTTACTTTGTGAGCTCTCATTGGAATGTGTATATCAAAAATACAAATATCGTTCCACCTGATAAAAACTGTCATATGGGTACTATTTTATGTTTGGGTCCACTTTCTGTTTACTTTGGATAGACTGTTTATATTTCATGCTTGAAGAGCAAGGTTTTCAAAACGCATAATTAGTCTTCCGATTTGACAATAAGCATTTCAGCGATCAAGATGTATATCTTGCAAGGCTTCTTCAAATAAGTGGATTTAAAATACAAACTCAGACTTCCATACTTCGGGGCTAAATTGGCGACTCCCAAACCCAAATCCAGATACGTTTATGCTGTACAACATTCTATTTTAAATTATTTCACAATTGCAAGGTTCCCACAAAAGCTTACCAATCCCTTAATTTGTTGACACATGGTGCTCTCTTTTGACATCATGAATACACTCTGAACACTCTGAAGTCAATATTCATCTTGCATTCATTTCATTGTATTTCATACATTACTGAGTAAAACTGTGTATATTATACAGCCGAATTACACGTAGAAAACAGAGTGTGTTATACGGATGAATTATACCCGGCAAACAGTGTATGTTATACCGCCGAAAAACATCCGGAGTTATGTATTATTGAGTAGGTAAGCTTCTTTGGAAAGATTATTCTTCTTAATATTCCACGTAGTGATATGTTCGTATCACTAGACCAAGATGCAAGAGAAGGACCCTATTTAATGGCTCAGAATATACTTGATTATAAACATTTGACATACTTTCGTACGCTTCCAGGGATAACTTAACGATACGCGTCTCCGTAATGAAATACTTATCTATCTATTTAATTGTGTTTGTTTAAGGCGTTTGTATGTTCGCGAACGGTAATCACTTATCATTGCATACATGTAACATGTACAAAGATATAATCGATAATTATTTCATACTATATGAAACTGCAGTTTATAAACGACAAGTCAAAGTAGAAAAAAAAAAACTAGAGACCAAAAAGCTAAATTCTAAAAATAAAGAATGTTAAGCATTTATCGATTTTGTTTCATTCTTTATCATATTTTAATTCTATTTATTTTAAATTTCGGAATGATGTGAATTTATATTCGTATACATTTTTTTATTGTAAGAAATCGTGATGTAATATATCGCAATGTTTGCCGTGATGCTATTTCAAATAATGAAACTGATGTCAGTTACTCGTCTACATTGAAACGGCAAATTCCCCATTCTACACAGTATTATTTAGATGACAAATAAAAATAGGCTGATCTCCGGTCACACGTGTTTTTTTTTTTCATATCATGAGATGTTTACCTCTCTGTGGCTTAATTATTCTTGGCATTAGTATTGTCTGTATGTCTGCTCGTGATTAAGATCATTCTAGATGGTTATTTTCCATCAAGTAATGGCTGTTATCAGAAAATGATAATGTGACCTAATAATGTCAATCAGAGAACTATACTATATTGTAACTTTACCAGTAGTGCTTAAGCATCTAGCACTTTAAAGTTGTATTAGGTTGTGACCAGTTTGTACTGAATTTTATTTTCTTCAAATTATTGAATTCAAGTGATTATTGCCTCTGGAAATACAAAAGTGCTCTGACAAAATTCTTGGATAAAGACGTGCATTAGAATTTATACTTTTTTCAAATTTGGAATAACATTTCTGTGATTCAACAAGAGACTGTTAACACATCAGCACTTCGCTGACCACAACAGAAACGTCATCGCCTTCAAGTTTGGATGTCACCAGGACTTGAACTCCGTTTCATTCAGGACGTTTTATTAATAGGACTTGTGTTTTTAAGTCTCGGATCATTTCTTTTTTAATTTGCAATACCGTAAGTTCTCTTTCTCATTTTTCACATTGTATTCTAGGGAAATATATTATTTGTTAAATTCAACACTTTCTGTCTTCACTTTTTTTGTTACTTATTTTAAGAGCATTGACTCGTAACAGCATGATAAATTTACTGCAAAAGAAAATATATATCCTGGTATTAAGTATGAAAATCACCAGCTTGTTCCAGATAGAACAAACTTTCAAATGACAATGAATATTTAATATTCATAACTTGATGGAAAATACGATGTGAATGTGAATGAAATACTTAGAAGAAAGTGATGAATTTCTTTTTGTGGTCAGTACATTTAGCCATTTCACTGAATTCCACAACTTAATTTTTGTACACATTGAATCGAACTTTATTTTTTTTAAATATTTAATTTTTATAAAAGAATTATTCAATTATTTTGTTCATACCTTAGCATATTTCAAAGCGAAGGTATATACTAAATACGAAACAATATTCAAGCACTCTGCCAAGTCTGAGGAAAGCACTCGTTCGATGGGGAAGATGTACACATCCCCGCCTGATGACCTTATATATTGCAGCTATCAAGAAATTTAAGAACTTATTAGTGATTGGACGTTATGTTCTTACATGACTGGCTTATAAGAGAGTAATCTGTCGTACGTGATTTCGAAAAAAAGATATTTTTAAGTGAGCTTCAAATGTTAAACAGTGACGCACAAAACATTTCGATCCGGGAGCCAAACATGCATAGCAACAAGCACAAAGAAACTAAAGCTGGTTACTGCACCCCTAGGACGCACTAGAAAGCAATGTCAACAACAAACATACTTGTCTAAAACTTTAATGTGCACACCGATGTTATTTTTTGTATTCACCGTTATCCGATTATATATATATATATATATATATATATATATATATATATATATATATATATATATATATATATATATATATATATATATATATATATATATATATATATATATATATATATATATATATATATATATATATATAATGGATTTATTAACCATGAAATAACCATTAAATCCTGCTGAATCATGTGAACTTCCATCCAATCTATGCTTGAACAACGACATAAAGCAAATTTTACTCTGGAATGAAAAGAACATTTTACCAGGTATAACTATGAAGGAGAAGTATTGTATAAGCCAGATCTATTTCATGTAAGCGTTACAGGTGTACTATGAGTTGACAAAGAATAAAACAGGCAAAATACATAAGCAGGGTATATCAGGGACATAAAGATCATCAACGACATTCATTATGGAATCAGTGAAGATTAGCGTTATTTGTATGTTCTACTAATTTATTGAAAAGGGGGGAATTAACTTGCACAGCAGTCGATTCAAATATAAACGAATTCAATGGATATGCTTATATAATGGATTTTGACGTGGGGTTAGATTGGTACATATATTAAATAGATGTGCGACTTTAATGGCAGTTTATTGAAAGTCACATATGAGTCGTAAATATTGCACGAAAATAGAAGAAATACAAAGGTTATCGAATTAAGAAGTTTAAACATATTTGACCTCACATGAAAATCGTAGTATCAAGATGAACCAATATATTAAGTGATATTTTTTTTGCCCCCTCGTCTGTTTTGTATGTGTATGCGGACAAGCATACGTTGCATTTGTGTGTGTGTGTGTGTGTGTGAGAGAGAGAGAGAGAGAGAGAGAGAGAGAGAGAGAGAGAGAGAGAGAGAGAGAGAGAGAGAGAGAGAGAGAGAGAGAGAGAGAGCGTGTTTGTGTGTGTGTGTGTCTGTGTGTCTGTGTGTGTGTGTGTGCTTGTGTGTGTGTGTGTGTGTGTGTGTGTGTGTGTGTGTGTGTGTGTGTGTGTGTGTGTGTGTGTAATGTTGCATCACTCCTTCTTGCATGGCTCGATATACGACTCTTTAGAACATGGCTGGTGTTGCTTTCAGGTGTGTATACAATTCTTATAACACAATCTGTAGATCGGAGAGAGAGCAATGCTTTACCTGTGTAGAATAGGGGATATCAGTAATTTAGTAAACTCCTTATGAACCTTGCGTTTCTTTTCTCATACAAAACGCTATTGCAACATTACAGCGTTAAAACAGTAGCAACTGTATTCTCACAGAAATCAAATCCAGCTGCATAATATGCCAGTAGATTGGGGTCAGTAGGTGGGGTTGAGTGGGTTGGTGGTGGTGGGGTGGGGTGGGGTTGTTCTCCTGATTACTCCTAACAAATGACATATACTGAAATCTGCCAAGCATGCGTTATGTTATAGCAGATCTGGGTCTGTACAGTTTGCACCCGTACTTAACGCATAAGTGATTATATACGGTAGCTGTAGATTTAAACAATCGATTCTATGCCGTATTGAAATTTGTGTGACTGCATAATTAATATATTTGGTTTGGCTGAATTTATATATATATATATATATATATATATATATATATATATATATATATATATATATATATATATATATATATATATATATATATATATATATATATATATATATATATATATATATATATGTATGTATGTATATATATATATATATATATATATATATATATATATATATATATATATATATATAATTGGTGCAAACAAAGTAAAGTGACCTTTGGTCAGTATATTTTTTTGATGATCTGCTTTTTATTATATACTGCACACTAGATAGCACTCATCGATAGTCTGTAAAAGAACTGAATTTTCTTAGCATAAAAAACATGCAGCTCAAGTGCCTGATCATTTGAATTCGAAACATTTCAAACTGACGAGTTTGGTAACGGTTAGCTTTCAGTCCAGTGAAACATAAACAGTGGTAGAAATTTTTGTGACTTTCAAACAGTAAAAACATTAGATTAAAGACTATTTTGATTATATATTGGGCACTGAAATAAAGCGATTTCGGTCTGTTATAATAGATGTGGATCTTAGTAGAAAAAACCCACCCATTTCTGGTTTTATGTTTTCAAAACCCCAATGTTCATGGTATTTTCTAATTACTACTACTACTACTACTACTACTACTACTACTACTACTACTACTACTACTATTTCTACTACTACTACTACTACTACTACTACTACTACTACTATTACTACTACTACTGCTACTACTATCAATAATAATAGTTCTTACTGGGAAGAAGTGAACACGGCATGTATTTTTTATTGCATCGTGCCATGACCTAATGGGCCAAAAGAAACTGTTCTCTGCATTTTTGTCGAAGCGGGTGGGGGTGAGATCGTGTAGTAAGAATGATTTTTCTCTGAGCTGTTTTGGTGTAAAGGCTTTTATATTTCGTTCAGTGGCATTTGCTTTCTAAACGGGTTATTATTGTTACACACAGGGGTATTATTTGACCGAGTGGTGTCAAACCCTAGCACGAATCCCACTGGGAGTCATGTGTTTCCTCAAATTTCCAAAGACTTCTATACAATTTGAGTTGTAAATTAGGAAGCCAGACGTTTCCGTTCTTATATACTAAATTTTACTCCAATCAATACAAGACCGCAGATAAAACAACGTGCCAAAACTCCATCAACCGCACATTTGAATGTTTTTTCTTCATCATAATCAGATTTCCGTACCGCCAGCCGGTTATGCCATATAAAATACACTAGTATCCCATTTTTCACTGGGAACTATTTTAACTCCGCCACCTTAGGCCAGTCAATGTATCCTTTTACAGGCATATTACGCCAATATAACTGCACCGATTTTCCACTATGGACACATAAACGGTACATGTATCTACTAAGTCCCAACTTATTGATTCCATTGTGTAATTTACCGGTTTCCTACCATAAATATTGCTACCTCAGCCACACCACTATTGTATACCACTAGATTTTAATATGGACTATCTTACTCCAGGGACAGTCATTTGGTTTGGACATGAATTCACTAGTAGCGAACATCATTCGAACTCACTAACACTTGACTCTGTGACGTTTGCTCCTAGTAATTGGCTAATTATTTCGGGCTAGGAATATTTCCATGGCGCCGAATCCCAATAGTCACTCAAATCTAAGAATTGCTTAAAATAGGGCGCTATCAAATGCCCATACTCCAAATTTATTACATTATTAAACGATGCAGTTTTATTTACACCTCATCGGACTGGGCTTGTGATATGGCTCTACATTCGATGTGTTCCCTTCATCTAGTGTCCTCCATCCTTGTTGCTATTTTTAAATTTTCGCAAACCTCCCTATGCCAATTTCGGTCATACTCGGTAGAAATGTTTTTCAGTGCATATGTACCAAACTCTAACAAAGTTATATACGGGGTGGTTTGCCAAGCAACAAAGTCGCTTCCATAGCAACACAAGTTACTAACCTATTGTCGACCTCCTCTCCAGAACGGCTCATCCAATCTTTATCACACTGGGTAGGAATGTTTCTTAGGACGTGTTTGTATTAAGATTTTGCATGGGGTGGCTCCAATAGTAACTTTGCGGCTTCTTTAGTAACCACCTGGAAAATATATTTTGAACACTTCATCAAAGACGGCTGAAAAAAGGAAGGATGGTTATGACATATTCTGTCAAAATTTCTAGGTTGACTTCTTTGCCATCTGCGTGGTTTTCTAAGCAATCGGGTGCAAAACATCTTATCTACTTTCGATTTTCGTCCTTCTTTAGCACGAAGAAGACAGTTTCGATCAAACTTTGTAAGAGAGTTTTAGGACAAGTTGTATCAAAAATATGTCGGGGGTCACTATCCTTTCATGGGTGTGGGTCACATTGTAGCTATATGGAAAAAGTTATATTTTGTTTGACCAAACTTGGCATAGCAGTTTGATTTTAGGACATGCGCTATGAAAATATTCATTCGTCTTCTTCTCTAGAACGGCCCAATCAACATTGATCAAATATAACAAAAATTTTTGCTGTTGCATATTCCGTCAAAGCTGTATTTAGAATGGCTCCCTTACAAACGGTGTGGCATCAATTGCAAACTTATGGAAACCCTAATTTTAAATACTTCTCCAGAAAGGCTGACGCAGGTTAAATCAAACTTGGTAGGAATTTTTAATAAGACGTATTTATCACACTTTTGTACCTAACAACATCGTGACTATATTAGAATCGGGCGGAAAACATTTGTGTTGTCTTTTCCAGAACAGCTAAACAATCTATAATCAACATTGGTAGGAATACTCTATAATGGTCGGGGGTAACTCCCTTAGCAACATTAGCAACAGTGATTCTTATCTAGCATCCAGAAAGAAAACTTATTTTCTACTTCTCTAGATCTGTGGACCATTTTTGATCAAATTTAACAAAAGTCTTTCTTGAAACATGTATCTCGTAACTGTCTATGGTGTGTCTTCCTTAGCAGTGGCGTGGTTTCCATAGAAAACCAATGGAAAAGATGAGTTTTAAGGATACTCTTGACAGGGACCACAGTGTCTTTGTGTCTTATTTCAATGGGCAATTCAGTCCACGTTGCTGGGCCCTAGTATGCAAAAGAACTTTGCCCATTTTACTTCGATTTCATAGTGGGAATAATGAGTTTATTGTTGTCAGAAGAGGAGCGTAAGTATCTTGCTGGTTTGTACACATGGATGAGGCCAGATAAATATGTTGGACTGGATTCCCTCAGTGAAACGTAGCACATAAAACAAATTTTGTATTATATGTTGCTAATATATTAATATGTAGGTTTATCTTGTATTGTTATTTGGCTTTTCGTAATGATTGTGTGTTACGTATATCAGTATATTGTACTAAGCCTTGTCCAAAATCAAGTTGGGTATACATGACCAGAGACATTTTTTTTGTAAACAACATAATTCACGACTTAATATTTATCTATGGTTGTTTATTAAATTTTCAGATCGTTATTAATGCTAAACATAGTTATAGTCTTAATTATGTCATAGACACGTCTATTAAGATGACGAAGCTTTTCCAGAAACTGATATTATGTCATATGTCATGTAAAGGGTTATTATTGTGTTTAGTATTTCACTTGAGTGGATTTGTTTATCCAGATTATTAATCACTGATATTACAAAGTGCTCAGTAATGTTATTGGACTGAACATTAATTTGGAATTATATTGATTTCAGGCAAGAATAGTTTGGATTACATTATTGTGACACATCAAAATACTCTAAAACACTGGTGCACTCCAGGCCAGATGCACATTAACACATTTGAGACCAGAGGCACATCAGCACATTCAGTATCGACATGTATTTGGAATACCACTGAAATTCAGTTGGAACTTTATACTAATTGTTTAGGACTATTTGGGATTGTATTCACAGTAATGTAAGTTCTTTTTAAATTTGCACTTTGTATTCTAGGGAAATAAATTAATTGTTAAATTTTACAACAGTTGCTTGTTTCGCTCCTTTCTGCTCCTTCATTCAAGATCATAGTATAGTAACAATATTAAAAATATCATCGTACGACTTTCTTTTCAAAACTGCCCTCAAATACCAGATATAATGTGAGAGGTAGAGTCCATGCGTTAACTTCTTTCACATTCATGCAGAAAGAAACAATGCACCATCTAACTTATATGAACTTAGTCGAAGATGAAATAAAGCTGAACAATAAGTCAAATGCCACCAGCTTATACCAAAAACCTAGAAATCATCATGTCATGCATTTCTTTCAAAACAAGTCACCACACTTATTACAACGTTTGCCTATTAGAAGAAAGTATCCCATGTGAGCAATAATAGGCCCACTTGGACCTCTCGCTTGAGACATTATCAGTTCTTTCTAACCTTTTTTTAATATAAATTTCGTCGCGAATAACGAAGCTTATGTAGGTTTTCAAGTTATTTCAAATTACCTCTTAACTTTTGATAGAAAGCACACCTGTCCTACTTTCCTTCATGGCATCGAAAGAATTGGACTAATGCATCTGAATTACCATGTTTACATAGCAAATACAATCTACATACATGTCCTTCCATATATTCTTCATACCGTGTCAACATTGTATCAAGGTAATTTTTATTTTCTTCAAACTGAAACGTGGTTTATTGCATCATAAAATATAATTCACTTAAGACGTCCTTGAAACCTTGTACAGTGATTTGAAGAATAGGTATTTAGCAATAATATTTATACTGCAATAAGAAATGCACAACTTGACTAAATTTACTAATATCCGGTACAGCTCGTCTTCTCTAATGTCTCAGATCTGTTTTCGTGTTAGACTTAATATATGGCCAGATATATGGGGCCATTGTTTCACTGGATGGAAGGGAGTGGGAGATACTTTGTATTGGCATAAAATACGTTCGTTCAATGCTCTCTCTCTCTCTCTCTCTCTCTCTCTCTCTCTCTCTCTCTCTCTCTCTCTCTCTCTCTCTCTCTCTCTCAGAAACCAGCAGCTTCGAGCCCCTAGTTAGCAGTGCCGACAATTAAATTAATGAATAAACAAAATGTGAACTTCAAATAACAACAATTTAATGTCATTCAAAACAGTCATCTCTCAAATAAAATTAAACTAAAACCCTATCACTCGACCAAGTGACGGCCTATTTCATCCTTTGAATTAGTGTGTAAAAATTCCTCTCTCTCTCTCTCTCTCTCTCTCTCTCTCTCTCTCTCTCTCTCTCTCTCTCTCTCTCTCTCTCTCTCTCTCTCTCTCTCTCTCTCTCTCTCTCTCAAAAACAAGCAGACACACACACACACACACATATTCTTAGACGAGAGGTCCAAGTGAGCCTAATATCACTCACGTAAAAAGACGTTTGTCTAAAAGGGAAAGGTATTAGTAAGACAGATGCCTTTTGTGAATATATATATATATATATATATATATATATATATATATATATATATATATATATATATATATATATATATATATATATATATATATATATATATATAAAGTCACATTCTTCAATATTTATTTTCCTACAAAACAATTTTACAGTTACGGAGCATTATGTTACGCTATGGTACATGTGGTTGATTTTCTTGAAAATAAATACATAAAATAATTTAAGTTATTTTCCTATTTGAAACTATTGATAACCTTGATGGAGACATTACATAACAGTGTTGACTTTCTTCACCGTTTCAGTGCGCTTTCATCATATTCTTACATTCAATAATTTAGAAAATTGCTCAATATTCTATGAATACCATTAGCTGGAGAAAAAAATGTGAGACGGAAAAACTGCGTTTGTTCAATCAAGTATGGCGGAATAGGTTAAAGCAATCTAAATTTGCAATATCATAAATCCGTAACTGGTAATATTCCGTTTTGGGATTTACTAGTTTGTGACATCATTCAATACAACAACAAGACTTGGTTGGAAAATAGAAGCCGACCGAAACTAAATTTCTGGTTTCGGCCTAAAACGAAACCAGACCGAAAGTTAAAAATTGACTTTCGGCCGAAACCGAAAGTTTACCTACACCTTCGGCCGAAACCGGAACCGAAACCGAAAGATAAACCGAAGTTGCCGAACACAAGATTTTTTAAACAGGCCTGGGTCATGATGCAATGCCACACTAATTAAAAACGACTACAGAAGTAATCATTCAGAGCCTGCATTAAGGGAACTTCGCTAAATGTCAAATTGCCTAGCGCCGACTGACCGGCCGACAAACAGAGTAATAGACGCAGCACTAGCGTTGCATTCTGAAAGTTAAAATAGATCTTCGGATGATGACCGAAAATCAATATCAGTTTCGGCCGAACCGAAAGCAAACCGAAAGCTAACTTTTTGGCTTCGGCCGAAACCGAAACTATGCCGAAAGTGGTCATTTGCCAACTTTCGGCGCCGAAACCAAAACCGAAACCGAATTTCGGTCGGCCTCTATTGGCAAACTCTCCCCCTCCCAAGTTCCAAACTGATGTGATTGGATAATATTTTCACATTAGAGCGATAAGTAAGTTTTCGTTCCTTATTCCACGATGTCGTTTACGTAGTTATCTGCAGTATCACTAGTACCGTCATTGTGACGCATTATCAGTGAATCGTGGCGTCTTTACTTTAGTTTGGTACAGACCTAAACATGTTATGGCGTGAAATATCGCCGCGTTGAAGTCATTTAAGATCTTTAATGTATATATTTTGAACATTAGTCTTACTGATTTTGCTTGTTTTATTGTTTGATATTTTAAACAGTGTAATAATTACAAGATGTAAACAGCGAGAATTAAGAAGTTAAAATACATTAGAATAAAAGAAAAGAATACTCAAGTTACCCATGAATTGAAAAGACAGTCTCATAAAACAAAATTTTAAAAAAAAACGAAAATTCTGCTGTAGTCGATTAGATTTGTACTCACTTAACATTCACTCAAGTACGTAACATTTACGTCATATTGGTGAGATTTATGATTTGCGTTTTACTCCCCTTTTAATAGTATTAAAGTTTCCGTTGCTTTAATCATGTGACTCGATTTGACAAATACTCTTCGCATTTATTTTGTTTTATTTTCATCGACGGAACTAGAAATTAATTATATCGTGTAATTTTAAATCCTTTAATGTTGCGTATAGATCTCTGCTTCCGAAGTGCACGTGACAGCCACATGGTATACCTGAATCAAGTCATATGACCGAAGCAACTGAAAGCTTTCAAATGAACGAATGAGTGAAAACCGCATTTAATTGGTTGCTGGATCTAATGAAACAGTCAGACGTATACATGATGTAGGATTGAGTCATTCCAACGTAGGTTTGTTTCCAAAAATATTAACGCCAAAAGACCTTTTCCACCGTCTGTAACTCAGGATCCGCGAGATTACCGATAAGTGTCTAAGATATGCAGGGATGAGTTGCCGACAATTTATATGCGTCCATTGCACGAGTTTAAGAAGAATTTATATCAAGCTCAAACGGTCCATCTGTATCAATACATGTTTGGGGGCTTATTTACCGGACTAACCTTTAGCTATGAACATTAAACGTTATGATATAATTGAGGGGATTTACATGTGTGTGTGTGTGTGTGTGTGTGTTCGGGACGGTCGATTCAAATTACCCGGACTAGTAAAAAATAATTCAATACCTTATATGTGTGTGTGTGTGTGTGTGTGTGTGTGTGTGTGTGTATGTGGATGGATGCTGAAAACGGGTGCAAAATGGTCGGGACGGTCGATTCAAATTACCCGGACTAGTAAAAAATAATTCAATACCTTATGGTAGACTTCAAATCAATAAGCTTTCTGTAATTTAACTGACAAAGTCAGGTTAGTTCATTTATGATGAGCATACTGTAGTCTATATATTTTTCTCCAGTTTTCTGACGAGTGAAGCGTGAATATATGCTTGTTACTTTTATCAGGTTAAATTGTGATCATGAGGAAAAAAAGAAGTACAAACAACGGTTACGGTTCAGTGATCTTTTCTTAATCTTAATTTCAGTATTTTTACAATGTGTTTTGTGATATTGCAACTTCTTTTTCATTTTCTTCAAGAGTGAATCATGTCGTTTGCTGAAGTGTAAAACACACATGACTGTATAGTTTTCTCAAGGTCCCATGGACTGTAATACAAACATATGTCTAGTAAGGTTCCTAAATGTGCCTTGATTAAAAAGAGACAAAACAAAAAATTAAATTATATGATGAACAAAGTACAGACAATTGCTGCTGATTCTTGCTTCTTCACATTGCAATGACACTGTCAACATATGTACAATATATATTGTTATATTCCGGGTGGTATGGACAGGACATTGAGAGGCGCAGCTGGTAGTCCCAATAAACAGCTGGTGATACTCTCGTTTTCCTCCTTTTCCTGGGTCATGAATATTAATACATATTTTGATGTTTCTCGAAGTGTGAAGTTATATATTTGCACAGCGTTGTCAGTTTCCTGCTGAGTGAAGTTCAGGAACTGAACCTATCGAAAAAGTTTATAAATGTTTGGTGACAAACAATGATACCACTTATATTTCATCTACACCCTAACCTCAAAAAGTATCGCAAAAGTAGGTCACTAGAACATTTTTTAAAAAGAAGACCCCTTTAAATCTTAAGTATGTTGCGCATCTTGATAATAATAATAATAATAATAATAATAATAATAATAATAATAATAATAATAATAATAATAATAATAATAATAATTCTTGGCTTGACTTTGCTTGCGAAGATTTAGGAAGGGGAATGACCACGTCTGTTACACGCGCGCTAGCGGCTGATAACCCCAATATGTGACAGGCACGTCTGTCCAGAGGCTGCAAGGGAATGTCTGAATTGTGATGGGTGCTGCCGATGGTTCCCGGTTTTTCTTCTCCATCGGTTTTCCTCCAATTTTGGCCCGTCTATTTTGTTCAAAAGTGGCAGTTACCAGGTGAACTGTACTTCTCTTGCTTTTACGGTCAAAAGCTTGTGATGCTCATTGGCTGCGATCGATGCCACACGTGGTGAGGGTCTTTTTCAAGGAGTCTTTATATTTCTTACTAGATGCCCCTCTATCACAGTGACCAGTGGACAGCTCACCATAAATTGCGATCTTTTGCAGGCGATAATCCTCCATCCTGGACACGTGCCCTGACCAGCGTAGCTGTACCTTCATTAGTATTGCCTCAACTCTGGTGATCCCTGCTTGTTTGAGGAATTCAGTGTCGGTGATGAAAGTCATTCCAGTGGATGTCGAGGATGGTGCGGCGGCAGCGTTGGTGAAAGCGTTCAAAGCGGCTGAGGTGGCGGCCGTAGATGACCCACGATTCAGCTACATATAGGAGGGTAATCAGTACGACAGCTCTGTAGACACTGACTTTTGTACCTTTCTTGAGACTGGCATTGCATCGCACTCGATTATAAAGTCTGCCCAAGGAGCTGTTTGCATTGGCCAGTCTGTTGTCTATTTCTTTGTCGATCTTGGCATCAAAGGATCTCACACAGCCCAGGTAGGTGAACTGGTAGACAACATTCAGCTATGTCTGGTCAATGACGATGCTTGGTGGCTGGTACTCTTCATTGGGTGCAGGCGGGTTAAGTACTTCATTTTTCTTTAGGCTGACCTCAAGACCAAAGAGCTACCAAGCTTCTGCAAAGCAGGATGTTACGTGCTGTAAGTCAGCTTCCATGTGGGCAACAAGGTCAGCGTCATCTGCAAAGAGAAGTTCGCTAATCAGTTTTTCAAAGGTCATGGTGTGAACCTGAAGTCACCTTAAGTTAAATAGGTTTCCATCAGTACGAAGTCGGATATACACTGTAGATGCCATCTTTGTCACTGAGGTCTTTAATTTTCTTTTTAGAGCATCATGCTGAAGACGATTGAGAACAGGATTGGGGCTAAAACGCAGCCCTGTTTCACGTCATTTACAATGGGGAAGGTCTGTGACAGGTCGTTATTGTTTCTGACCTGACCAAGCTGGTCTTCGTGCAGTTGGGTGACCATGGATGGAACTTGGGACGACATCCGAGCTTTTCAAGGTCCATTTCTGCTCACCGTGAAAAATGTCAAGTCCATAAATGTGACGTATAGTCCTTTGTTTTGTTCTCGAGATTTCTTCTGGATCTGTCTCAGGACGAACACCATGTCAGTTGTGCTCCTATTGGCTCTGAAGCCACATTGACTCATGTTCTTCTGCAATGGTGGGCACCAGTCGGTTCAGCAACACACTAGGGAGGATTTTTCCTAAAATGGAGAGCAGAGTTATCCCACGGTGTTTGAGCAGTCAGGGTTCCACCTTGTTTTTGTACAAGGTGATGATGACTGCATCTCAAAGATCTTGTGGAAGTTGCCCTTGCTCCCAGCAGCAAATGAAGAACTCGTGAAGTTTGGTGTGTAATGCTGGGCCTTCACTCTTACATATATCTGATGGGATATCGTCTTTTCCTGCAGCCTTTCCTGTCTTCAGCTGCTCTGACCAGCGGTTTAGGATAGATTCCCGGTCAGTGAGTAGCTCTTGGCCATCTGCACTCCGTAGGGGGCTCTGTATTTGGAAGGAAGGACCATACCCTGCTGTCGACGCTTCATAGATCTCCTTATAGTCACCAGTATTTTTATTATGTATTTTTAATAATAATAATAATAATAATAATAATAATAATAATAATAATAATAATAATAATATATTATTATTATTATTATTATTATTATTATTATTATTATTATTATTATTATTATTATTGATAATGATGATAGCTCCAAAGAGTGAGAATTCGCAAGTTTTTATCTCCAGAAGCATACAACTTTACTTAGAAGATGACAAATTCGGTCCCTGTTTGAGAGCAGTGGTATTTGCTAAGAGACCATGTGTTGTTGTTTTGCAAGTTAATGTTTATTTCCATTGAACCACTCTCACCTCATTATTTAATTTGAAAGGGAGAACATTCAGTGTTGAAGTGCATGTTTGTTATGTTTGTTATGCAATTATTGTTCATTCCTATTTTCGTTTGTTTCCTGGATGTGATTGCTGCCTATTTAGAATAACTGTTTTTATTATGTGATAAATATCGAGTGCCCTTTTTTATGGTTGCCATAAAATTAAAAAAAATTATCGGATTTTTGTTTATGTTTACACAACAAATCAACTAGCATAAATTTTGGGTGTGTAAGTTGTTCACTCTTTTTCAACAATAATTAAAATGTCAAATTGTATCTACTTACATTTGTACGAATACACGTTTTAATTGGATAGTATAATGTTTTCACTGCACGTGAAAGGTGGCAGATATAGTACTACCCGAATAATAGAAAAAAAACACGTTTGGACTTCGCATTAGTATTATTATAGATCTTACCATGGGTCTGTAAATCTAAATGAGAAATGATACCATTGCACAACTGTATTATATTTCGTTTTCTTATATTTGTATATTTAACTTATAGGTTTATAAGACTTATCCTTTTAAATACGGATCTCAAGACATTGTATTGTCTGATTACATTTTTTAATATAATTCTATTTTGCTTGCTAATTGAACACACGCATATACAAAAATACACACACTTTTAGAACTTTCTTTAAAATTTTGCTGCACTTGTTTCGAATTAAAGAAAAAAAAATTACACTGCCTGTTTTTTTAAAAAGTAAGACAAAATAAGAGGTTGCACACAATAACAGAAATTAGAGAAAATTCACGCAAATATTCACTGAAATCAAATAAAGACGAACATATCTAGGTATTAGAGTCAAAGGGCACGCGCGTGGGGATGTATGTGCGTACATGCATGCTCACAGTTTTCCATTCATATGGTTACGATGTCTGCAGTGTGGCAGTTTATAGTGATGGCTATTAGGACATCATGCCGCATATATGTCTCATGATGTACTTACCACTCAGCCACATTATCTTGACACCAGGCCGACAGCCCTAAGACTGAGCGCCAAGCAGGCAACCGCTAGTACCATTGTTAGAAGTGTTAGGTATGACACGACCCGAGGCGGACGCTCTGTCAACTTAGGCCACCGGAACGGTCGCATGAATTTGCAGTGAAACTGTTTCCGAGCCATTGAATGGAGCCGGGTGATTTTTCCAGGATCATGATGATGCAATGGAAGCTGTCAATAACATAAACTTGTGAACGATTGAGAGTTCCTACTGACATTTTAAGTTTGTTTTTGTGTGTGGGTTGGAGGGGGGGGGGGGGGGGGGCAATAGTGCAATGATATTTATTCGTTTTTCGTTTCTTTTTCCAATATAAACCAGGCCGTCAACTAGACTAATCCCAACATTTTTTAAAAAAAATCATATTTTATTGCGATAATCGCACGAAGATACATTTACTGTTATTCACAGTCGGTATCTAAATGCTTTGAAAATTCTAGTGTGACATTACGTATGCACACGAGGACATAAGGATTCAATAAGAAAACAGCAGTTTTTTTCTGTTACAAACAGTGAAAGGAACAACCAGTAATTTACTAAGCTACTTTATGACTTCAATATATACTTTCTATCCATTCTGGATCAACTATAGTACATTATTTTCTTTCTATATAAAAAAAATTCCACGTCATTTGTATATCACATATTCTGCTTCTATATAATCCATGGAACTGAAAAGGGTTTCATATTACGACCTGAGTATGACATATTGAAAGGAGTTAAGTTGTTTGTCTTCCTCTAAGACATGGAGGGTTTTGTGGCCACGAGCAAACTCTGCTCAAAATAGAACTTTATGCAAACATGTACTTAAACCCGACTCCGGTGTCACATATTATTTATGGTTAATGGATTTCAATAGTTAAGTTACGCAATACAAGTAATTGCTAATATTATACAGTGCTTGACTAGAATTAAAAAGGAAATAAATTTAAAAAAAATGTACAAGATCTATATTTTGTCTTATCAATATACATTTTGTTTTCAGAACAGAGAGAAAAAGAATATTTGTTCTCGTAATAAATTTGAAATTGACAAGGATGATAGTTTATAAAATTATTAATGCTATTTAAATAGTTTGAAACTTTTGACTACGGTATTTTAGAAATGTCGAGCAAAGAGAATGCAAGTCGAATTCGAAATTTGAAGTATGTTCTATCCCATGCTTTGATCTAAAGTCAGGAGAAGAAACAAAAATCGACAAATCTAATTTCCAACCAAGATCACAGCTGGTCTAAGCACATTTATAATTTAGGAGATGCCGTACATAACAACAATGAATCCATTCATTGTTTTTTTTAGCTGGATTCGAATAATTTGCTTTTCTATCTGTTGAATCCAGGTTATCATTGAAGAATCGAAAACCTTAACTAATTTCAATATTTGCAAGCATTACAAATTTTGAAATTGCAATTGTCGATTGAACTAGGATTTCCCTCAGTTTATATCTTAGACACGTCTGTGTTTATTAGTTAAAGCAAGTAATGGCCTCGTGTACAATTTATTATTATGTTGAAAATAGGAAGCTTATTGACCTATGGGGGAAAATTATATATACCTCAAAGAACTATACCGCAAACATAATCTTTTCAATGAAAGTTATGGAAGTTCTTTGTATCATAAACATACAGGACTAGATTTTGTAACTCTCTCTCTCTCTCTCTCTCTCTCTCTCTCTCTCTCTCTCTCTCTCTCATCGTTACAATTACGCAATACAGGATTAATTGTTGTAGGCGCGTTTTCCTTGACGTAAATTAGCGATTGTTGGTTGTCTCCCATAAGACCCTTATGAGGGCTACTTCATTCTGTATGATGAATGGCCCAATCTTTAACAGCATGCTCACCAAGCTCTTGAGAAACAAATTCAAGTCACCAGATTTAATCAATCACCATGACGTGTTGAAATACCTGAAGAGAAGGCCTTCATTAATACCTTTAAAGTATTATTTTAGAGTATATGTATAATAATTCATACATAAATTTCATGATTACCTGAAGATAACGACCGAGTTTTACCTCATGAATGGGGATCGTTTCAAAATACCCAGACATAAAACATGTCCTATAAGCTTACATTTTTACGCATTTCGAAAACGACATTCAAACAAAGGACGTGTACCAGTCTCAAATGACACGCTACAAGGATCGATTATCTGTTCAAGTCGAACAAATTTATACGCTGGGACGCGAAGTCAATAAAGTCCTTGTATGACCACATATACAACAAAATACAAAATTACGATGTACCCGGTTGTTTGAGTACAATGTATCAAGATTGATTTGTTGCATAGCACTCTTCATTCCAGGGTATTAGATGAAATCGATATCACACATTTGAACCTACATGTATTGAAATTAGAGATACACCTGTAATAGATTATTGTTTCCTTTCTATTAAATAATATTTTGCTCATTTCTCTTTATTCTGGAGGAAAGCGCACATGTATTAAGAATTCAGCGTCCGCCTCGGATATAGGGGTTCGTGGGTTCGATCCACTGTCGAGTCATACCAAAGACTTTCAAAAATGGTACTAACAGCTGCCTCGCTTGGCGCTCAGCATTAAGAGGCTAGTGTTAGGACTGGTCGGTCTAGTGTCAGGAAAATGTGGCTGGGTGGGGTGACATCATACTAGATGTCTACGACATGATGACCCAGTACTAGACATCACAATGTTTTAACACTCGTAATCTGTGAGGTAGATGGAATTATGATTTGTTTACTTTTCACAATTATATGTAATTTAGTAATAGGGTTTTTACTGCTTAAGATCCTTCAACAGTTATCAATTTGTGTGGGTATCTGGCACGATATTGACTTGCATATGCAAATAAAACAAATAAACCAAAGGCAAATAAAACAAATAAACCAAAGGCCTTACAAGATTTTGTAATAAAGCACTCAAAACCTGTCTGAGGGGATAGACTGCAATAAAACCAGTATTTAAAAATAACCTCAAAAACATTTTTTTCCAGTACTGTACTCTGAATAATCTTGTATTGTATTACAGAGCAGTCCTGTGTGCATGAATACAACATATGAAATTAAATCCTAAAAATAATTTTTCATCTTTAAAAAAGTCTTTTTTATTCTTCCTTGGGAGATAAATGGATTTCACACCTCCATTATGTCTATGATTAACACTTCACGAAGTATTTATTCAGTAATTAATTAATTTATTAATTATCGGTAATACAACTATCCCGTTATGATCAGTGCAGTATCACTCAAACATTCACAAAGAAAGGAAATATATAAAGTTACACACACACACACACACACACACATACGCACTCACACGCACACAATTTTAATTTAAATAGGGCGGAGATAGGAGTCTCGCAGCCAGTATAACGCCATGGTGGGATGTATATTTCACCAACATGTTAGACCTCATATTAAATCTCTACCTTTTGATTGTTTATTTTCTGTCACTGTTAATGTAACGTGTAATACCTGAAATAAAAGGAAACAAAATCCTCGTCGATCCGAACCAGAAGGCTCACGAGTTAAACGAATACATTTGTATCAGTAAATTCAATAATTACGTCATCGACAGAACTTAGTGATCAGAAACTTATGTTATTTTGATTCGAAGATAGAAAAGTAATGTACTCCTTCTTATTCATCAGAACCTTTAGATGTTCTCACAGATAAAAGGTGCAATCCCCATTTATTTATGTTGAGTTTTTGAACATAGCATTAGAGAATTTTCTAACTGGACAATAAAAAAAAGGTTTTAATCTTCCGAACACAATATTCTTGATTCTAGCAAGTATGTATGAAGTCAAAGATTGTAACCTGAAGCCATAGGTCATAGAAACACACAAGCGCGCGCGGGCAATAAAGATTCTCTTTCGCTGTATGCATGTATGTATGTATGTATGTATGTATGTATGTATGTATGTATGTATGTATGTATGTATGTATGTATGTATGTATGTATGTATGTAAGTATGTATGTAAGTATGTATGTCGGTAGGTAGGTAGGTTAGGTAGGTAGGTAGGTAGGTAGGTAGGTAGGTAGGTAGGTATGTATGTATGTATGTATGTATGTATGTATGTATGTATGTATGTATGTATGTATGTCATTTATTTCTTCAAAATACTATAATTTCATACGAATATCTTGACTGGAATGCATGCATGTTTTAATGGATATAAAATGTTATGATGTAGTTTAACCATTAGTAAGATTTTACATCATTCTTATTTTGATTCACAAATCAGATCATGAAAATGCAAAGTAATCTTCCATTGTATTTATCCGGCTTAAACAACTACCCCTCATGTCCAGTCAGGGTATACTTTTCTCTTTTGCTTCATTTACATACATTTGTAACCTGTCCTCAGGGACCACCTCCAGCCAAACGTTTACTAGTCCCCAAGTGACTGCTAAAGAGGGAATGAATTAAATAACTTATACTGTGTTCTGTTAAAGTCATATACATATACCATATGCTTTAAATATACATACTTGCTACACCTGTGGCTAATTTATTTTACGTTGTCTGAAAAATTGTATTAAAGACGGACGTTATGACAGAAGGTTTACAAGATTTTGTCAAGTCATGAAACTTTCGCCCTCTCAATTTGCATTTATTGATTATTGTGTTTATGCTGTTGAACACTGTGTGAGCTATCGAATTAAAACTGGGCGATGTCGTTAACCTATGAGAACGCAATCTCTAAAGGTACAACACCATAATTTATTTATGTAAAATTGATTACCTGTACCGTGCTAACAATATTGATATATAAGCACCTCTAATGCACAGGTATTTCTTCAAATATCTTTATTCCTCGTTTTGGTTCCAAAAAAAATGTATTAATTCACTACAAATATAGTAACATTATTAAGTGTAATATAAATACTATTTGCAGCTCTATGCTGTTTGTTACTTTAAAATATTTATTTGACATAAATGTTCATCTTAAGTTTTGTCTGAGAAAATACAGAATTAGGAAACAAGCTCGGCAAATGTTGCGAATTTGCATTGGTTTCATTTCACAATCATTTTGCTCAATCTAGAAAAGTAAACACTTCTGATTTTGGCACTAGTAAAAAAAACAAATACACTTTGCAACTAGTTAAACCTTTCAGTTTGCAATAAGTGTAGGCGGTTTCAATAATTCAGTTTGCATTAAGTGTAGGTGGTTTCAATAATTCAGTTTGCATTAAGTGTAGGTGGTTTCAATCGAGTAACAGGCTCTGATTTGTTTTATTGAATAGACGATTTGCCGACATAATGGTATTTATTATGGGCATTCCCCTCCGCAAACACACAGACACACGCACACACGAGAGTTGACTATATCTTTCTCAGAAAATCGGCCACTTTACTTTATCCTGTAACTAAGTACCTATAAACAGAATTGTGGTGTTTTGGTAGGTAACACTATCTTAACACCTCTGTTAGCATCATCTGCGGGAATTACCCATTGCAAGTTAAAGATCTCTCGAGTATCCTTCGAAAAGTGTACATGCCTGCCGAACGCTATAAAAGTCTGAGTTGTTTGTGCTAAGTTATGTCAAAAGGTTTACATCGTATACAAACTAATTACCAAAATAAAACTGAATTGAAGATTAATGTTTGTGCACGTGTTTGTGCAAAGATTAAAGTTGCTAAAAGAACTAAATATCCATAAAAAATAGACAATTGCCACCCACTCACCCCACCATAGAAAAAGCAAAAGAAAGAAAATGATAAAACTTTATTTCTTGTGGGTACATTTCAATATTCTAAATACCGTGGACCCATGCTGTGGAAGAAAAATATTCATTTGAGGGGCAAGTAGCAATAACTTAGTCGAAATGATATTGTCCTCTTGGAAAAGACTGAAATATATGAAAAAGATGTTTAAAATGTTATAGGTCTTAAGGAAAATTGAACTAGATAATATAGGTTAATGGAAATCTATTTTATAATTTAGTAGAATCATATTTGATTACAGTAATGCATAAATTATATATATATATATATATATATATATATATATATATATATATATATATATATATATATATATATATATATATATATGTGTGTGTGTGTGTGTGTGTGTGTGTGTGTGTGTGTGTGTGTGTGTGTGTGTGTGAGCATGAATCCATTGCTAATATATCCGTACCCTGGGACCGTATAGTCTAACTCTAAATAGCACATAACATAGGCTTGAAGCGAATTTGACTACTGAAATACGATTCTGTGAATTACTTATTCCTCGTAATTGTCGTTAGGTGGCAGCGAGGTGAATACGAAAAAATCGAAGGAGGGCTGCTGAAGACTATTGTTTGTTTTTGTCAGATTCCACGGTATTTGTAACACGTTACAGTCTATATCATGCCGAAGAAATGTGAGCTTTGTGAACCTACCAGGTCTCTCCTTGGCGGGCAATTAAAGAAGTAAATATTCAAGCGATTTTTATACGGCCTCTATCAAGAGGAAAAAATTATTTTTGATGTTGTCCGTTCGTCCGACCCTGGACACGATTAAAATGTGGACGTTTTTGTCCCATAGACCCATCGTTTAGTTATGTACGCACCTCCCAATGCGCACATAAATGATATTTCTGGATCCGTCGTTGTCAAAAGCCACCTTTACTTGCCAGCCAAACGTTTGCCTCTAATCACTGACTGCGTCAGACATCACACCGACATCACGTGTTCTCGGCTTCAGGTCACGAATAAATTAAACCGCTTGCCCTCTATTTGTAATTAATATTTCGTATTTATTTGCACGGTTCATTACTGCGTGAGAAACTGAATTAGAACGGGGACAGCTTGCGAGCGTCATCTTCTTCCGGCGAGACCATAGCATTCATCATTTTTATCAGTATAATAATTTGTCCCACCCCGCCCATTTCTCCAGATTTCTTAAAAATCCATACTAAAAATAGGAAACCTGCCAAATCCTAACTTTCCTCTCCCATTGACCCAATTTGCATCCCATTGAAGTCTCATCACTTTGATTTTGCGTAAAACCTCATCCTACCCCCGGAAAAATTCATGTGGACGCCGAAGAGTAAAATTTAAGTTCGATGAACCTGGTCACATGGTATCATATTGACAAGATTTTTACATATGTCCTGTAATACAGATTTTAGTCAACAATCTCCACTCATAATTTGTGTTCAACATACATTAAGTAGATGTAAATCATATCATATAATTAATTCGTATCCATACACCTCCATTGTGATCATTATACGGGAATGATATAAAATAATATATCGTCGATCGGGATAGCGCATTACTAAGATGCCTACAAAGAGACACACGTCTGTTCTAGGTTAAAATCCTACATTTCAACAGTAACCCACCGCTCTTACGAACGTTCTACAGGGTGTTTCTGTCAGAGTCTGAGAATGCATGTTGAGATATACATTAAAGGAAAGAAAGGAAGAAAGAGAATGTTTCTGAAATTTGTTATGTTTTCATTTCCCCTTGTTTATAAAAACTAATGTCGCTCAATGAAATTTAAAATCAAAGTAAATAGGTTCAAGCTAAACCAACTTGAGGTCATCGAATTTCATTTGTCACTCTGGGAATCAGTTCGAGATATCGCTCATTTTGGGATATTTGTTAATTTAATGGTGTTGTAATTCACAATCAAACTGCTACCTTAATACGAATATACACATGGACGCAAATGTATTCGCATGTTACTAACTGACTTAATTATAATGTCATTTTCATAACGAATATTAAAACACCCTCTAAACCTCATATTTTTGTCCTGGAGAAATCAAGCGTCACATATACATCACAAAATAAGTTATGGTAATTTAAATCATCGCTTTATCTTTGTAGAAATTCAAACACCTGAGCAGTCAACAGATACGAGATCAACGACGCCAGGATTTCAAGGTAGGACTTTCTGAGTGGCGTCAAGTAATTGACGTCATTGATTAGCTAACATGAATTTCTTTATTAGATATTAGTATTTGATTTTGTACACAATGAATGCATCTTTTATTTAATGTTTTAAGTAAGATTTTGAAAAGCTTCGATGTTTGCTACCACAGATATTTTATCAAAACGATTTTTCACTGAACGATGTAATTATAACACAACGTTTACAAAGACATAACATTAGGTTCCCACTCATATTTATTCCTATGGATAAAGCTTCAAACAAGTATGCTGTTCATTAAATGTTTGCTTTAGTTCGATTAATGTTAATTCGACGAAGCTCAGCAATGGTATTAGGGACTGAATACGCTTGAGTAAAGAGCTTCCAAAGAGGACATAACTCTCAGAAAATACAACCCTTGTCTAGTTTATATTAATCAGCCATTAACCAAGAATCCGTTGATGCTTTTAAAATTTAAGTAACAGAGAAGAACAGAATAACCATTGAAAATATATATATATATATATATATATATATATATATATATATATATATATATATATATATATATATATATATATATATATATGGTAGATATATATTATAGGAGAGTGTTTCATTGACTCTTAAAACATGCATGGAAAGATTAAAATATTTAGTGCTTTTTTGGTGCCGGAAATATTCCTTAGAGAGCAAAAGCCGGAAATACGAATAAGCTAAACGATGTATATGTGAACAATTGTACTGTATTATTGTAATAGGTTATCCACTCTAGAGATTAAATCTGTATACAATTTTGCGAACAGAAAGGACAAACAAAAAAATTACCCTTCACTGGAAAAGAGCGTTGACTTGGAAACCATTTAGAATGAGCACAAGCTTGGAAGGCAATTTATAATTTTATATTTCCTGTCTATGCTAATATTTTTTATGAAAAGAAACCTTTCAGATAAATATATGCAAAACAATTCATGTATAACACCAGTTACGGGAATATATCAATATATTCCATAAGCTTTGATGCAAAATAAGATCCCAGAAAGCCATGGAAGGTTTAGAACCTTTTTTCATGGGAACGCGTCAGCGTATATTTCAGACCGCGATGCGTAAAAAATAGTAAATATGATTTGATTACTGCTTGTCGATCATGCGTATAAAGAGAAAATTTTCTGCAATGCAAACTGTCCTTGTGATTTTGCGAGGAAATAATTAAATTTACTTTTAGCAATTTAGGGAATGACTTCTGATTTTCTCTATTACAGTGTTTAAAGGACTGATAATAAATCAAACTACATCTTAGACTTTGGAGATCACATAATAAAGATTGAAACCATCGTATAGAATTTGTGGTGAATAGCACTAAGTCATGATTTTAAATTGTTATGAAATTTGTATGGTTATTCTTCATAACCTATATGACAAACTTTATTGAACGTATGACGTATCGATACCAAACTATTTATTTCGTATCCTCGCTGAGGATATGAGTTTCTTTTCCACATTTACTAGTTTCACATTCCTGTAGCCGTCTCGTATTGCCCATATTACATGGAGGGTATTGTAATTATTTGTGTAGTCTCGTATTGCCCATATTACATGGAGGGTATGGTAATTATTTGTGTAGTCTCGTATTGCCCATATTACATGGAGGGTATTGGAATTATTTGTGTAGTCTCGTATTGCCCATATTACATGGAGGGTATTGTAATTATTTGTGTAGTCTCGTATTGCCCATATTACATGGAGGGTATTGTAATTATTTGTGTAGTCTCGTATTGCCCATATTACATGGAGGGTATTGTAATTATTTTTGTAGTCTCGTATTGCCCATATTACATGGAGGGTATTGTATGTATTTGTGTAGTCTCGTATTGCCCATATTACATGGAGGGTATTGTAATTATTTGTGTAGTCTCGTATTGCCCATATTACATGGAGGGTATTGTAATTATTTGTGTAGTCTCGTATTACCCATATTACATGGAGGGTATTGTAATTATTTGTGTAGTCTCGTATTGGAGATAAACAGCCAGTTTAAAACACCATCGTATGTATTTTTTTGTATGTACTTGTGTGTTCAGGGCATAGTTTTGAGAGAGAGAGAGAGAGAGAGAGAGAGAGAGAGAGAGAGAGAGAGAGAGAGAGAGAGAGAGAGAGAGAGAGAGAGAGAGAGAGAGAGAGAGAGAGAGAGAGAAGAAGAAGAAAAAGGAAAAGGAGAAGAAGAAGGAGAAGAAGAAGGAGGAGAAGAAGAAGAAAATGAAGAAGAAGAAAAAGAAGAAGAAGAATTAAGTTTTTATACCTGTAGCTCTTATAGATTCTAATTTGATTCACGATTCTATGAAAGAAGATCTTCAAGCAATTTTGAATGTGTTTCATGCCGTTTTTTCCTTTTGATTCTTTTTCTGTTAGAGTATAGATAGATTTCGGGATGCCGTCCTCATGGTGCTATTATTCCACAGAGCTAGCCATCCAAGAAAAAAGTGAGTCGCCGTAAACACGTAAAGCATTTTCCCTTGTATGTTTTCCATATGCTTCCAGCATACTTACTCGTTCATGTATATTGTACATGTATATTGTATATGGTATATGTATATGGTATATTTATGTGGTACATGTATATTGTACATGTATATTGTATATGGTATATATATATATATATATATATATATATATATATATATATATATATATATATATATATATATATATATATATATATATATATATATATATATATATATATATATATATTGTATATTGTATATCTAATTGTGAAAACAGTACAGACTCAGATCTGTGATCACATAATTTGCACGTCGCTGGAGATAAACACAGAAAAACCTAAACAAATTCTCAGGTTGTGTTTGAGTTCGAGTTTCTATTAACAGCCAATCAGAGAAAGAAAAAAAAACGTGAAGTAACGTTGTGATTCGTTGAACCAAAATATAAAATTCAAGATCGAGAGTTCGATGATTTTCCGGCTAGACCTCGTATTTCCCAAACTTTTATGAAATAGAAACTCAAGCAAAAAGTCCAAAACGTGTGGAGTTCATCTATAGAATCACAGATTTGACATATCATACCTGACTTTAGATTTTGAGTTTCTGCTCAAATTATTTTGAAAATACGGGGACAGGTCTGTTGGTGGATTATGCTATGGCAGAACATGGTCAACTTTGTTTGTGATCAGGCGCCCGCGTTATGCGCAAATAATGATTCATGTCACTTATATAAAATATATTTAATATTTCCAGCTGTATGCTTTTTTTTATTGATAACATGTCTGAGACCGTTTGGGGTTGATTGGAATTTTATTTTCTAACATTTGGAGAATATGTCCTGAACATCTTTATAACATCGATTCCTTTCTAATGACTTGTACATTCTTAAAGAGTTGTCAACGTTAAAAGTAAAATATATTTTATAAGTCTATATTTATTCTGTTTATAACTCAGGTCAATCGTCACTTTAACTAAATAAATTCGTCGATAATATGCTCACGAGTACTTGAATCTTGTCAAGCATTGTTTGCACAAGGAATTTGGATGGCATTTCAAGTTGTAGGCACCCTAACTTCGAATCAATACGTGTACGAATCAGATTAACTGGGTCAAAAACCCACACTTGACACACGGCATTACCCATCATCCATGTATTTTATCGTGCATTCTGTATACATTGTATACATTGTGTTCAAAATAGGAAACTAAAGATTTGATTGGTCTTTTCGAAGTGTTCCAATCAGATTTGATTGGTCTTTTCGAAGTGTTCCAATCAGATTTGATTGGTCTTCTCGAAGTGTTCCAATCACTGATTCCAACTTTACGATGTCATTAAAGCATTGTGAGCATCAGTAGTATTTGTTCCTTTTATAATCGCTTCATTAAGACGGACACTGATTGCAAAGGGAATACAAGAAAAGAAAATAAAAGAGAGATTTTTACGTTTACCATGACAAGTTCCATAGGGAAAAATATCTTTTGTTTTATATTCATATAATCTTGCACAGTTGATATAGTGTTCAATACAGATGTTAGATCCTTATTTGCGAAACACATACGCATATTGGAACTTTTTATTTATTTCCACAGATGTCTGCACATCAGATTGGAACTAATTATGCGCGTCATTAAGCTAAGTTACTTTTATCAAAATTATCATAAATCCCAATTTGTTTCGTGCTTTAGTCATAATTAGAAAGCGTCAAAGAGGAGTTACTTGTGTTTTGTTGCTAGTGGGGGAAAAGAAGTCGTCTGACCTGGCTGATGAATGTTTTTTGACCAACGACCTCGACGTAGCCCTACACCTTATCAAATTAGTTATTTTCGCCCACTGACACCAAAATGCGTATTCGGTTTTGTGTATAATTAAATTGAAACAATTATATAAGATATCAAACGAAATGATCAGTCCATAAGACGTCAAACTGATTGTAATCAGGCATTTTCTAATTACCGTATATATTCCAAATATGATTCAAAACTACACAGATCCCGATCTACTGTCGTATAATGAACCAGAAGATGTGGGTCTATGTTGTTTAGTCAGATGCAATCTGTACAGCATACAATAAAGACTTTGATTGTCCGACGCATTATGCGATGTCAGATTATAGTATTTTGCTTGCCGTTGAGTTGAAAGAGAGTATATAAGGTATAAATATTCAGTGTGTCCACAAATACTTCAAAATTCATGCAAAAGGAATCGGGAAAAATCTATCGTAAATTATATCATTTATTTGATAATGACTGTGCACCGCTTGTGAATAATTTTGGTAAATTCACATTCAAAATACATACATATATTACACGTGTCACCTTCTGCAGATAATTGTGTTGTTGTTGTTGTTGTTATTATTATTATTATTATTATTATTATTATTATTACATTGATTAATATTATTCTGTTAGATATTAAGTATTTTTCGTAATTTCACACCAGTCACTCTTGGCGTTAAACAATTAAATTTCATCTCATCTTCCTCGTCCAGGTATCTTCACGTAAACGAAGCAGAAACTGCACCCGGTGCTCTTAAAAGAATGAAAGAGAAAACAGACTGGGAAAACCAGAATACATCAAAATCAACAGTACGAGAGATACCATTTCTTTCGGTTACTGTTTTTTACTTGTGGTTTTTTAATTAATCTTAGATTTTAGTATTGTCTTGGTTGCATTTCAAGAAGTATATAACCTATTTGTTTAATCAAGCATTATATATTCATTTAATTTTTGGATCACAAAAGACTTTGTATAACATAAGACGTATAATGTAGTGGTTGTGTTTAGTTTCTTTCTCTTAATTTCGTAAATTGTCAACCTGTTGATTTCATAAATATCAATTTTCAATCGGAAAAATAGTTATATGGATTCCACAGAAGTAGGGTAAATATTGCTATGGTTTCCAAACATGGAGGAAAATGGTCCTGAGGGTTCCAAAGAATTGGAGGAAATGGTCCTATTTCTTCCATAGATGTCTGGAAATAGTCTGAATCTTAAGGTTTCCACATAACGATCATCATTGTTCGCTGGGTCTTTTTAGTCGTGGTTTGTTGCAATCCCAATTTTTTTTAAAAATGATGAGTGATTTACCTTGTAACTATTTAGAAAGTTTGTTGAGAATAAAACATTTGCTAGATAGAAAAATGAATAATTTATATGACTAGCAGAAAAAGTAAAAATTCTTTGTTAAGCAGACGTGTGACATATTTGTCTAGAAAACTAGTGTGATATTTTTGAATTCTTCACATTTTGTCACAGATATTGCAGGAGGTTATAATTATAATATAAATAAGTCTGGCATTTAAGGCGGTCGCTTTGATAACATAAATTTGACTGTCAATCGATGGGCTTTGCTGGTGTCCGGCCTAAGAGCCAACATCATAGGCAACTAGCAAGTTGAATTTGTCTCACTACTAGTTTGTCAGTGAAGTCATTCGCACAACTGTGACGATATTCATTCTCATAATGGATAATTTGCATATTCCTCTGAATTGTATGCTTGGTTGGTAGTTTCATATCGGTGAAGTGCATCATGGGAAAATGTATGGAGAAAGATGTTTGTTATCAGCATTCTAAATAGTACCAAAGTGTGATGTAACGGTCAGCAAATCCATGGGTTCGTATATTTGTTTACTTCCGATAACATATTACAACATTTTAGCCCATTTTTTAAAGACGACATTTTATCTACTTAATGAATAACATAACAACCTCCCTCCCCACCCCACCCCCCACCCCTGCGGCTTAGGGAGTGCATAACATGCTCGATGCGTCCGGTTGAAAATTGTAAGAGGCGAGCAAAATAAGTAATATGTTTGCTGTGAGAGGCACCCTGTCATAGCGTTTAAACTTAGTTTTTTTGACGTTTTAAAAGAATGACATATATACCGTACAAAATGTTAACTTTATATTTTATGGATTAGACCATTAATCGTATTTATTTTACTTATGTGTACTTTTGTGGACTCGTAGCAATCTTTTTCTCTCGTTGACCTTTGTCTCATGGTAGATACATGTATTTACTTTAGGCTGGAGATAACTTCTTTCTGTGAATTTTTGCGAGGTGTTTGTTTTAGCTTCTTTTGCTAACTAGTGTCGCATGGCACTGTATAGCCAAGATTGTGATGATGTACTGTTCAACCATATACATGAGTAAATGCATTTTGTCTTATTACAGATTGGCATGGAAATGCAGCTTGCACTGTCTACACAACCTGAATATAGAAGTCCAGCGGACCTGAAACGGGTGAGTTGCTAATACGCAGTATATTCGGAGTTTTAGAAAAACACAGAAAGACTCAACAAATCATACATTTTATGATGTTGTTTAATGAAGTGACTAACACCTACAGTAAGTTACCTTCCTTGCAAAACGGACATTACCTGAGGATCAGTATGTAAAATGAGTGTGCGATTGACTGTTATCTAGGTATTGGATGTATAAAAAATCTGCCTAAGATAAAATGCACTGGTAAGGTCAAAAAGGTCCATATTATTAGATAGCTATAGTGGAGGGGGAAAAAATCCATCATGCACTTTACATGATAGTTCATTGGATGGTTATTGCACAAGAAGCTTATGCACCCCAACCCCCAAAGTTTATACACGTATTTTTCACGTCAAAAGGTCACTTTTGGCATAAAATGATATTCACAATACACATAAAACCTCTTTTTCTGCGTGATATTTTTGAAGCACATTGTGTAATAAATAGCTTCACGAAATTCATAATACTTACTATCCAGGCCCTTTTGAAGTCTCCTACTTGCTTTGAACTCGCATGTTTACCGCTGTGGATAGCTATCTCTGCTTTCTAACCGACTATTGGTATTTCACTATCTAGAAACTGTGAAGTACCTATTTCGAGATGTACATGTCTCACATCAATTTTAATGACAACAAATGGTTAAAACACCGAATTCACAAATATATCTAGATCTTAACTAATATTTAATTATTAAACAAGACTAGCTGAAAAAAAGTCATACCATAGCCTTAAGTTTTGAAAATGTTGAAAGGGCCAATTTAGGAAACTATCCCTGCTACCTTTGAAACATGTCAGGATATAGTCTTGAAACATTACTCGTCGACCCAAAATATCGATTCTTCTTGAGGTTTATTTCTCCATAGAGACAGAAAAATGTTATTAAGAACACTTTACATTAAAATTGTATACGTTATAGAAATAATCAAAATTACACAATGTCAGTCAAATTGAAGAAATACAGGACGCTAAAGTAATAGTCAAAACTGGAGATGTATTAATGTCTACATGCCAAAGTGACTGTATATAGGGATGGTATCTACGTTTTTAATTAGAGAGAAGGAAATATTTTCACGAGTGAAGAGGGGAGGGGGGCGTTGTATTATCAGGAACTGCGAAGCCATGAAGGACAAAAAATGTTTCTATTCCATGAGTGAAATGTTTCCTTTTTTATTTAAAAAAAAAACCTGATGATTTTCTCTTCATTGAATGTTTTAAGGCATAACTTGCATATTGTTGTTTCACAATATTGTATCAATGCGATGAATAACAGCATTACTACATCGATAAAAAGAAGTTTCGAAATTTTACAGTAATTTTAGGACACGACATTTTTCAAAGATTGATTGTACATGAAATGCTTCAAATCGTGTATTTTGTCATACGAAAATGAAGAGTTTTGTTTCCATTAACACATTTCTTGCGTGGATTTATACAGTAAACAATCTCGTTGCGGGTGTCCTTTAGAAGCATGATAGAACTGTTCAGCAGACTTCATAGTATAAATTATTAAACAACAGAATTTAATGATTGTGGGTTTCGTTGTAAGGATTTGTTTTTTTATTTACGTTTATTTCTGCATTCAGATATGAAAATCGTGTGTGTGTTGGCATGTATAAAGTCAGTTTCGGTAACAAATCCGCCCCCAAATTTTGATTGTCATTTAATTTTGGGCTGCAATCGACACTAATCAACGTATGATTTATCTTATCACGTGATGCCTGATCACGCGACACCTGATGCCTGACATTTAGACGTTGTTATGATTAAGATGATAGTTAAAATAGCTACGTAAACAAGTCTGCTACTGTATGGAATCAAGAGATTTTTTTCTTACAACGTCTACAGTGTGTCATTGAATGTAACGGGTATATGATAATTTATGGCTGACACTGAATATTGAATAGCAACAGGTCATGTAAGTTCAGCTATCGACAACTTGCATGACTCATGACGAAAATGAATTATTTAAATGTTAATACTAGCAGCTTACTGATTTTTGTTTGGGGTTCATTTTATATGCCTTCTTGATGGCGCCTTCTCTTTGATTATATACATATATTTTAGAGGATTACCAATTTTGACTCACTCAACTATTCATCCTGAGAGAGAGAGAGAGAGAGAGAGAGAGAGAGAGAGAGAGAGAGAGAGAGAGATAGAGAGAGAGAGAGAGAGAGAGAGAGAGAGAGAGAGAGAGAGAGAGAGATGGAGAGGGGGAATAAAGAAGAACAATGTATTAAGATACAGGTTTTAATAACATACACAAAGGCAGCATACATTTTTCCTAAATGAAAATAGAAGGTAATTCTAAAATTGATATCGCTGTGGAAATATCGTATATTATAATATGCTTTTCCAGAAAGACTTTCTCATTCAGATCCTTTATCTCAAACAATAAATATAAACAGTACCGAATTCACAGTTAGTACGAAACCTATGCTTTAATCTGGACAGTACTCTCACATTGCACCAACATGTCATGAATATATGCAAGGTTGTATATCTTGAGCTGAAATACATCAGCATCATTCACAAATCTCTCTCAGCTGATGCCACTTAAACACTTATGTGTCCATTAATACTTTCAAGACTGGACTACTGCAACTCAATTCTCTCTGGTTCGTCTCAATATGTACTCCAGAAAGTGAAAACGTTCAAAACACTGCTGTTTGGATCATCCTTAGAGTACCACGATCAGAACACACATCTTCGCCGCTCTGTACTCTACACTCGCAATCCATTCGATCCAGATTCAAATACAAAATTTGTTCTCTGTGTTACGTTTCACTGGCGGACTCTAGTCCAAATTACCTATCTAGCCGCACCCATGTGTACACACCAGCAAGATACTTACGCTCCTCTTCTGATAATTGTATACTCATTATTACCACAATGAAAACGAAGTCATATGGACAACGTTCTTTTGCATACCAGGGCTCAGCAACGTGGAATGAATGGCCCATTAAAATTAGACACAAAGACAAAGTGATCCCTTTCAGGAGTGCGCATAAAACTCACCTTTTTCGACTGCAAGAACAACTTAAAGACCTAATAATGTTACCTACCTTAAATAATTTCAGCATTTTTTAATGTTTTTCTAATTTCATGGTCTTTTGTTTTGTTTGTTGTTAGTACTCATATCATTATAGATGTTGTAAAAGCGCTTAGAGCTTCTAACGATTAGACGCTATACAAAGTCCTCATTATATATATATATATATATATATATATATATATATATATATATATATATATATATATATATATATATATATATATATATATATATATATATATATATATATATATATAATTTTATTATTATAAAACTAATAAGTGTTGTTTGGAGCAGGACCAGTTACCGGCTCAGTCCCCGGAGATGTACCCCCGATTGCCTTCCTACCCCCCCCCCCCCGGTCGGCCGTGCTCCTTTCCAATTCAAAGTAAAACAAAGAACATTAATAGAAAATAATAATTTGAACTCGGTCGTTTTCAGCGGGAAGTGGTTATGCTTACCGCTAGACAATAGTTTCCAATTTCATGATCACTATTTTATCAGTGTATGTTGAAGAGAAGTGAGACAATATTGTCTTTATTTCAAAAATCATTTATCTTTTTTTTAATTATGTAATTCGCGGCCTTACACAAAACAAAGCGTGTTACATCGGGGTTACGTCATTCGCTATATTCGGAGCGTCGTCTTGGATTGATATTTAATTGTCTTAGATAGCAAAGATCATGCCTGACCTTTTGGCTTGTACTGAATGAAAATTTAAATTCAGTTGCATAACCCTGTAACAAGTAAAATCTCATTTTTCTAATTGGTTAGTAGCTGACAACATTCACATACCAATGGTGAATAATGGATATAAAAAATACGACCTACTTTATTATTTTTCAAGATGGCGTTCTATAGTTGTTTACAGTCTCAGGAGTACCAGAAATGTTCAGTTTTTAGCATGTCGACACAATCATATTGGCTACGCTAATGCTTGGACAGGGATACGGCCTATTCGTAATGGCGGAAATACATACAGATGCCCATTCATTACGCTTTTGTCTTACTTGACTTAGTCACATCATTATATTTCATGATTTGTATTAAATACAGGCATATGATATGGGTAAATTGAGGGGAAAATACGGTAGTCATGTGATCAATATCGCTTAGACTAGTATAACATCTGCAAAGCGCGAGATTTATCTTGCGAGCATGCAAATATAAGTTTACAGCATATTGACGGACGTATTTATTCTATGGTTTTTCAGGTAACATGGATACTACGAGCAACAAAAGCATTTCAGCATTTATTTCCATCCCAGCTGGAAGGTGAACTTGCACGGGTACTAGCATACGAGAGGTACGTGATCAATTGTTGTGATTCAGTCACACACTTCAGCTTGTGGATAATAAACACAGGTTCATACATTCGTAATGATATCACACACACACACACACACACACACACACACACACACACACACACACACACACACACTTCAAACTTTAATAAGAGAAAGTTTAAAAGTATCTTTAACTGTAAGCAGGATAGATGCGTACATTCAAAGAAATGAGGATGAAGATGATTATGGGACGATGAAGATAGCACAGGATTAGCAATGAAATGGTATTCTAAATAAGTGATACAATATAATTTTTGTATGATTTTAATGTTAGTCTGACTTTATAATAAAGAAATATAACATAAATTTTGTACGCCCTTAAAATCAAATTAACTTTCTTATAATAGAATAGAATAGAATAGAATAGAATAGAATAGAATAGAATAGAATAGAATAGAATATAATATAATATAATATAATATAATATAATATAATAAAATATAATATAATATAATATAATATAATATAATATAATATAATATAATATAATATAATATAATATAATATAATATAATATAATATAATTGTTGTATGTTTTTAATGCAAATGTGATTTTACAAAAATGAAACTTTCTGCAAATGTCTTTAAAAAAGTAAATTAAACGCATTCGTCGATACAAGGGAATGCACATTGTACACTAATTTTTTTGGGAAAGTTGTACACTGCAATTTAAGGCAACTTTTTTTTAAAGTTGCATGGAGAGATTATGAATACATATGACAAAGTGATTTGCAGGTCGACACTTCACAGGATACAATTTCAATATGTATATAAAACGGTCGACCGTACTCTGGTGCATTCGGTTTTAATTTCTGAAACATATCAGTCCTTATACACCTATAATTTAGGCATTTAAATATTCCAAAGCGGTGTATGGAACATTTATAGTGGTATTTAGTATCTGGTAGATTGTTTATAATTATAGCAAGATTTGTTGACAACTCATTTCGCTTACTTCCTTGGAGGTTCAATCTCTCGAGATTGTAACACACACACACACACACACACACACACACACACACACACACACACACGTCATACAGTGTAGTAGAAGTTGCTGTAGAAATAGCAAGAGTACTGGTATTCTTATGTTAGTAGTAGTAGTTAATGTAACAAGGTAAAATATTATTTACTTTAGCTCTATTGGACTGTGAGGATACAAACTCGATACACACGTGGCAGTGTAATACATAAACTTATTTGACAATTATATACATTGAAAGTGCAGATATCTTCGCAAGCAATAATCATAAATGTATCAAAAGAGTGATAATTACACAGAAGAAATAATTTAATTAACATTAACACATAAACAAACACACTTTAGACCCCTCCAACCCATAAACATTTTTCCATTAAAATGTATTGTGGAGAAAGATTCTTCGGAAATGAAGAATTGATATACATCCATTGTGTCGTATCAATAACAATTGGTCATATTGTAATGATAGCAGCAAGTTTTAGCCGTAATAGTAGTCGTAGTGGCAGTAGTACTAGCAATAGATGTAGTTATTGTAGTGGCAGATGTTGGAATAGTAGTCGCTATAGTTATAGTAATACTAGTATGGTAGTAGGATTGGAAGTTACGTTATAGCATTAGTAGTGGTAGTATTAGTAGTTGTTGTAGTAGTAGTAGTTGCTATAGCAGTATGTATGCAGTAATAGTTGTAGTAGTACTCGCTGTAGTAGTAGTAGTAGTAGTAGTAGTAGTAGTAGTAGTAGTAGTAGTAGTAGTAGTTAAGTTAAATTTTAATAAAAGCTATAGTAGTAGATATGTAGTAACATTAGTAGTTGTAGTAGTAGTTGCTGTAGTAGTAATAGTAGTAGCTAAGTTAAATTTTAATAACCATTTGAATAACCACATAATTACTTCTTACTCTAATTTACATCTTGTTACCGTTATAGATATGAAGACCGCCGGATAGTGGCCTATCAAGGGGAGCAACCAGAACGATTTTACTATATCCTCAGAGGAGAATGTTAGTTATCTACCCATTGCTCATCATTGCTCTTTTGTCATAAATAATGTACAGTTAAGTTTTTAATGGGCAAATATAATTTGTCCGGACAGCTCAAAAGACAAGAATCATAATCTTATCGACTACCACGTATCTTTGTGAACTCATGGACTGTTTAGTGAACTAGCATTGCAAACAATCATCATCATCATTATCATCGTCATCGTCATCATCATCTTTCTTCTTCTTCTTCTTCTTCTTCTTCTTCTTCTTCTTCTTCTTCTTCTTCTTCTTCTTCTTCTTCTTCCATAATAAGAACATGATATTACAAAGAATGTACATTATCATCTGACGGAGAATGAGACAGCCATTTTTTTTAGACTTGTATAAGATTAAAACTTCCACATTAAATAAGACTATATTGACCGCTGATCTCTACTTCTGATATATCTAATTTTTCGCAAGGTTGTGAATGCTGCTCTCGGTTGTATGTAATAACAATGAAATTGGAGTAAAGCTAAACTTTTCTTGCCATAGAATACCATTACTGGCGATTTATTCTCCATTATATTAAAGTAAGGAAGCTGATGTAAAAATATATGTAAAATGACTTTTTTTAAATAAAAAAAAATTTTGAATAAAAAATAATAAATATTCTAAATGCTGATTATGACATATATATCCATGGTGTCGATGTAGTATTTATTCGCAGAGACACTATGCGTGATGCAAAAACAAGTTGGATCATACATTAAGATACAAATAAATTGTTGTGACTTTAATATTAAAAAAACTACCCTAATTTATTCATAAATTGCAGTACAAAAGGTAAAGGAATATCGCCTGATGTCTGGTGTTATCTCACGAAATGAGGGTGTCATACGCAAGGGATCCACTACTGACGTAAGCCTTCCTTTATTTTATGCCACTGTAATCTAGAATAGGCGATTCCGAAAGCGTTATACGTGAAACCTTCTGAAATTCTTGTATTAGTTGTATATGTTTAGAAAAAATAGCCCTGCATCCCCCGTGCCTCCGTGAACAATTGTTTGTTACCACTCTGGAATGGACAGGAACTGGAAACAGTAGGCAAGTTCAAATATATTGGTTCCATTATCACAGAAGAGGGATCAAGAGCAGAAATTTTGTCCCGAGCAGCACAAACAACGGCAGCTATGTTAAAGCTAAGACCCATCTAGAGAGGCAATAATATCTGTCTAAAAACTAAAATCAGACTATTGAGAGCACTAGTCATCTCAATCTTTATATATCAAAATTGAAATATTTGCTTTATCATCAAGATCGGAATATTGGCTTATATCGTCAAGATCGGAATGTTGGCTTTTATCGTCAAGATCGGAATATTGACTTAGATCGGAATGTTGGCTTATATCGCCATTTAGGAATATTTGCTTATATCGTCAAGATCAGAATATTGTCTTATATCTTCCAGATCTCAGTGGAGATGGATTTGAAGCAATATCCACTTGATGAGATTATTTTGGATACGATTACCTGAGCTTACTACCACTCCAGAGACTATATTTGTGTCATACTTTAATTTGTCCAAGTGGAATATGGGCTTATGTCATAACGATCCCAGATGATTTAGAAAACAAGCGAGTACCGTGCATTTAATGTAGTTTTTTTTCAATGATTCACTGAGCCTGCTACCTCATATTTCTCATTCATTTTGTCTTTTACTTTTCCAAATTTGAATTATGTAATTTTGAACCATCAAAATTTAATGGGAGATTTTGATGATGAGCTAAATCTACGTATATTATTAAGGTGAACTTGCATCTGATTGTCTGGGCTGTTGCCTTTCAGAAGACTGTTATCTTATTTCGATTAGACTTGATGAGAGTCACAAATATTGAAGAGGTAATTTTGCATCTGATTGACTGCACTTGTCAACATTTAATCGACTCTGTTTCTGATCCGATTTGATGAAACTAAGTAAATAGGTTCATATTCCATGAATTTTCTTATGATCGACATCTAAGATTAATAATGAGAAACGACATTTGTTGTCAAAATCAACACTTAAATAGGTTGACCTCAAGCGATAATAAACCTAACTCTTTGCAAAACAATAATGAAAATGGGGAATTAGCGCAGAGTCCCTTTGTCCTCTGCGGAATGTCTTTAAATCTTTAAACAGGGCACACCATTAATCAAGATATCACATACAATGCAATAGACAAACTTTAACCATGAATATATTTGGAGGTTTCATAATGTTCTTTTGTAAGAACTGGGTTCGTTTAATCAATAACGTTTAAATCTTGCCAACGATTTCAGCTATGCTTTCGAGCTCATTACAACAGATACTCATAGTGAATACGAAACCACAATTCTACTTTTTCATCGAGTTTAGGAAACGTGTTCAAAGCAAGTAAGTAAATGTTTTATTAGTCGACGCAATCCATGAGAATTAAAGTGTTGTCGCAGGAAAAGTAGAAGAGAGGCCAAATATGTTCCTCGTCGATGACTATCGCATTTTTTGATCACATAGACTTGAATGTCTTTAGAGGTTTCGTAAAGTGTTTTACAGTACTATATCGCAAGCAGGGTAATTTAATTTCGAAGCAAGTGGAGTAATATGCCTTGCACAGCAAAACGCCATTGTTACCAACCAAGTCTAATGATGGTAGGATGCAAACCCGCGCACCATCTGTTGCGAGTCCTGCACGCTGAACACGAAGCCACATAATACTGTTTTTGGGTAGTCGTATTTTGGATTTAGCTTTAAAAGCACATCTTTCTTTAAGCGACCAAATATGTGCTACAGGAGAAAACCATTGTCAGAATTCAAACCTGCACTTTATTTACTCATAATTGTCTTGTTCTTTTAAATATAAGTTGAAAATCCTGATTTGTGAAAGCTCTACGTAAAATGTACCGATTAATGCTATTTGAAATCAGATCCTTTATAATCCTCTTGTTAACGTAATAACGAAATTTCAGGATGTATAATTTATTAATTTGAACTTTATAGCCAGAAGAGATGGAACATCAATGGCCGAGGGAACATCATCTAGTAACAAAGGGTGCTTTCGAGTGTCTGATTCTAGAGAGAATTGTGAGTATTTAGACTGTATTAGACAGTATTATTAGATCTGGTTATTTCATAAACCTATTTCGTATTTCTGTTATCATACATAAATAATATCATGTTACAACGTTACAAAGGAAAGGGGGGCCGAGTGTCTGAGGGGTCTAGGGTTCTCGACCTAACAGATCACTAATATCTCACCTCTACCCCGAGTGTCTGAGGGGTCTAGGGTTATCGGCCTAACAGATAGATCACTAACATATTACCTCTACCCCGAGTGTCAGAGTGGTCTAGGGTTCTCGACCTAACAGATCACTATCATCTCACCTCTACCCCGAGTGTCTGAGGGGTCTAGGGTTCTCGACCTAACAGATCACTAACATCTCACCTCTATCCCGAGTATCTGAGGGGTCTAAGGTTCTCGTCCTAACAGATCATTAACATTTCACCTCTACCCGAGTGGGTTCGAGTCTCGGGCTTGGCCAACGTAGATACGCGAGAAAGCTTGCCAGTAGTAAGTGGGTCGGTGGATCTTCCCTGAATTCTCACAAGTTCTTCCTTCACCTAATAAACTGACCGACATGAATAGCATTTCGAGTGCTAGAAACGCCGTTTAAGACTAATAACAACAACAACAAATGGAAAAAAAACGTTTCCTTTGACATTTTATAGAAAAACGATTTGTTGTATTTTTTCACATGCTAAATGGGACCCTACAACTGTGATTTATAATTGTTACGTGCTTAGGCTCGAATAAGCAGCAACACAGAAAGAGTGAAAATTAACAAGCTTGTATAAATTGAACAATGAATTTATTAAGTACAATTATTTTCATAAAATAAATAAACTTAGTTTTAGAGAATCAAATCCAACATTAATCCAATATAGAATTCACAAAAATAATTCACTAATGGAATTGTAAGAGTCCTGATAAATAAATGTTCTAATAGTTCCAGGTTCGAATCTTGACGATGTAATCCAAAATGGCTGACAATGTCACGTGATGCAGTTCTTGTTTAATTTATCATCCAAATGAATTATGAACACATGTTTTCTCCTCCAAATAGATAAAAAAAAAAATCCTCTTTCTTCAATGAATTGACACAAAGTCCAGAACAAAATAATAAAAATAATAACTCAAACATGAATACACAACTGTTCATTTTAAAGCCCAAAATTCTACTAAATTGTTCTATCCAAAACAACAGTCTATATAACTGTTTTTTTAAGTAAACAAGTGATCACGTGATTTTCTAGAAATTGATAGAGGTTCATAGAAGGTCACAGAAAGAGACTGCCTTCACTAAAAATCACGTACTCTAGATATTTACTACCCCCAAACACTAAAAATAAAAATGTTGTCCTTGAAATTAGCCAATAGTTTTAAAGACCTGTTTATCAATCTGAAGCAAGGTCAGATATTGAGGTAACCAAGCCAAGGTCAGCCTGTTTACAACTGGAATCTAAGTCAGCCTGAACTTTCTAGAAAACAATCTCCCAATCAATTCATTTTAAAGGCAAAATGACAAATTTGGATTTAACATTTAAAAAATAAATAAATAAATTAAATCCAATAGCCGTAACACCTTCCCCCATAAAATAAAAAGAAAGGTTTATATGATAAAACTTTCTTTTTATCACAAACCAATTTACATCTGAGGTTAAAAAAACTAGTATAAATTACACAATATGATAAATTGTTATACACAGGAAAAACGTCTGCAATTATATTATCAAGAAATAGCCTCAACCTTTTAACTTGTCCATGTCTCACAAAATGTCCTAAGAAAACCACTCTAGCAGGGCAGAACTCACTTTTAAATAAATTAACAGTCAGACATGCATTAGTGAGTCTGTCAAAAATTTTCTAATTGTTGCTAGATGTTCTCTCCAGGTGTCGTTGTAGATGATGACGTCACAATTTTCTAGACCAGTAATGATCATTTTTATGAGACGTTGAATTGGACTTTCTTTATATTGGTAGAGTCCATTTGGAGTCACAATGTTAAGTTTTCCTTTGCTCTTTCCGTAGTGGAATTTCTTTGGAAATTATTGTCCATGTGAAATATTCAATTTCCAGTTGAAATTTATGGAATGTCAAGCTTTCTAATATAACATTTTCTCTAAACAAACAACAAAATCAAGCTATCATTTACTCTGACGTGTGCATTTAATGGTGCCCGTTCAACCTTAAACTGAAATTATGTATCTAGTTGTTTCAGAAGGTGGAGCTTCAATTATCTCTTCAACTTTCTGTTGTAAAATATTGTACTTTTTATGACAAAATCTTTTTATGTTATAAAAATTATACTACCTGATGTGGTACACATAGGAAACAAAATCTGAATTATTTAAATGTGTATTTCAGGATTTTCTAAGATTACAACACACGTCTAAGGGACCACCTGTAGATTTCTTGCAGTAAGTATGATTGATACCGATCCCTTACCGCGCGTTGGTCCCAATTTTATGTTCACACGGGTGTTCTGATAGGACATTATGATGTTTCTTAAAGAAACACAAAAGTGCTAGAATGCAGTGACTGATTGGAGACCATGGTAGTCCTTGGAAAATCGCTGATAATTTCAAGTTTGTTTGTTTTTTTTTTTTTTTTGCCCTTCCCGACGTTTCTACAACCCCTATCAAACCTCTTTTGGAACTCTCAGTCTTCCGATCGACTAATCCTACCCTCCTATTTTGGTATTTCGATTTCTGGGGAAGTGCTGAATGCTAATGAATAAAAGCTGACAATGCCCACATTTTAATTTCATTGTTCACAATCTAATAATTTGTTTGATAATAATAATAATAATAATAATAATAATAATAATAATAATAATAATAATAATAATAATAATATTATTATTATTATTATTATTATTATTATTATTATTATTATTATTATTATTATTATTATTATCTTGCTGTATGTAACAACAATAATTCGGATACTTTGCATCCTAAGAGCTTCAAGAAGCATAGCCCTCCAAGTGTCAGTTACAGAATCATTTTCCAGTTGCAGCAAATAAAACTTAGGCGATCGATAGTTAAGTAAAAAAATGTTATATTTTTCTCAGTACTACTTCTTTCCCTGTCTGTCTGTCCGTCTCTCTGTCTCTGTATGTATGTCTGCCTCTCACTCACACACACACACACACACACACACACACACACACATACACACACACATGTATAATAAACAGGATACGTGTTTTTCATTAAAATAATTGGATGCAATTGACATATCGTATACTTTACATATCTGGATTTCATTGATAATGTTTCTAAAAATATAAATAATGGCACATGACTTGTGGATCTGAGGTTTATAAAGAATTTTTCATACAAACATTTTAGACAAAATATATGTCGTGTGTGAAATGGTTTATGTTTGAAAATTTTACAGGTCGCTCGATTTATTTAAAGAATTCCCGTGTGAAGAACTCGTTTCGCACCCTGAATCTCTTCAGTTTAAGTACTATGCGTAAGTGAAATTGCACAATGTGATTATTTCTCACCTGAATCTCTTCAGTTTAAGTGTTATGGGTAAGTGAAATTGCACAATGTGATTATTTCTCACCTGAATCTCTTCAGTGTAAGTATTATGGGCAAGTGAAATTGCACTATGTGATTATTTCTCACCTGAATCACTTCAATTTAAGTAATATTTATAGGTGTCATCACACCATGGTTTCAACGGTTTTTGTTTTTAATTATTTGGCATTTAAGTTAAATTGGGAGGCAATACACAGCCAGAAGATGTAAAATAAACGTCGTATAAAATTTAGTACAAAATACGTTTTAGACATTCTTGTTATTATTATTACACCTTTTCCTGTCACAGCCTAACTTATAATTTTCAGTATCAGGAGCCAGTCTTTCCTTGACGTATTACATGTCCTTATATAATACACTGTGCTTGTATACATCATATAATTATAGAAACATAAATGAATATCAGTTATATTTATTATTCCGTTCATTCCTCCCTTATTACAGATATCCTAATGTGTATGAAATGTTAGCCACCGCTTATTCCTTCATTTTGATACTGTTAACACAAGATTAAAGAATAATTATTTATATGACCTTTTTTCTTTTAAAATTGTAGGAAAGACATGATGATTGTCAAAGATACACACCGCACGCCCTGGATTCACATAGTGAAAACGGTAAGAAAGTTGATTACTACATAAAGTACGGTCATGTTAACTCTAGGCATATTACTTTAAGTCAATCGGAATTTTTTGGGCCTTTTTCGTCTAATACTAGAAAAACACATCAAAGCTATTATCTTGTTCAACTAGGTTCTCGCGTGACTCTGAAAGGTCAACGCGACATTAGTCTGGTAAATGTCTTTACAAACCTAAAGGCGTTTCTTATCTTTTGTATCACATTTACACAGTTTGCAAGATGTTTGGTGTCCAAGCAAATGTCATGTTCTATCTTTACATGGCTTGTTCTATTTGGTTCTAGTCGGACATACCAAGAAAAATGAAACATTTTGCGTCTTTATATTAGACCAGGGTGACCTGGCCGTTAACCTTTCAGTCGACGATGTATCAGGCATTAGTCCATTCAAATAGTAGGAATTATTGTGCAAGCATGATACCTGCTGGTGTAGACGAGTTATTACACTCACATCGCAATCTATCTTTAAAATCAATTTAGCCCTCATGAGTATATTAATAAAATTAGTCTTTAAATCAGTCAATAACATTACTCGATTTGAGATATGCGTCACTTTAAGCCTCACAATTGTTAGTTTAGATATTTGCCAGACTTGTGATAGCGCCATTTTAAGCACTACAATCGTTAACAAAAACCTTTACAAGACTTGTGATAGCCTTTCTTTAAGCACTACAATGGTTAACATAAACCTTTACAAGATTTGTGATAGCCTTTTTTTAAGCACTACAATCGTTAACATAAACCTTTACAAGATTTGTGATTAGCGTCATTTTAAGCATTGAACTTGTTAGCACAGACCTTTACTATATTTGTGAGGAGCGTCATTTTTAGCGTTACGATCGTTAGTATAAACTTTTGCCAGACTATTGATTTGCAGAGATCTCTCTGATTTGCCCTGAAATCTGGTCGAACAAAACAACGAAGTTATCGGAATCGCACAGGAGGGGGACTAGTGTCTTCCAATTGTTTGGTTGCATTAAACGAAACCAAGCGTGAAGTTCACCAACATTACTTAAATAGCCGTTGGCTGAAATTTAAATCATACTTTAAACTGTCATAAGTCTATATTTAACTTTAAGACTGGTTTGGTGAAATTGGGCTAGATTATCTGTAGCTTCGACTATATATGTATAAACGTATAATCAGAGACGTACCATTGTACAAATCGGTCAAACACTAAATTCGGGAAAGAAAATGCTACTGAAGAGTTTTATAATAATCTAGAAGCCTCAGAATGAATACACCAAGAAGACATAGAAGTCTTGTTTCTGCTGGCTAAAGTGATTGTCACACAGCAGCTCGGTTACAATTTTCCCCGTATACCATTTTTAACACAATGTTAGGCAAGCGAGAAAAGTCAGGTGTGTTGACTGGGTCCTTCCAACAAAGATCATGCAAGTGACAGGGCAGAAACTATGTTGTTATCTGGTGATAAGAATGGCAATTAATATCATGATTTTTTTTGCATCGTGATATTTCAATAACTATTACTTAGTTCTGCACCCGAATCACATGGCACACGTCATGGGCTATATAACTTTAGACACGCAGCGAAACTGGATTGTAATTTCGACAACATTTCCAAAACAGATATCCTATTCTCCTTAGTGCACTCAAAACTAATGAATGAGATATTTCATCACATCCTTTTGATAGTTTCAATTACAAGAATTCGTAAGTTTTCCACATCATGAATATAATCAATCAATCGTGGACAGAACAGAAACACAGGTGCAGTTGAAGCCAGAGCGCCGATCATTTCAATGCTCAAATCACATGAACATCGTTTGAAATTAACTCAATAAATCCACTTCATCACAAGCAGAAAAGCAGAATTGCGTTAGATCGACAGAGAGAAAAAAACACCAAATTACATTCTCTCCAGATAAACTGGAAACGTTCTTTAAATTCGCATTCATTCACGATATGAATGAAGTTTTCAAACATATGATGAGTGCATGACGAAGTTCAAAAACCTGTGGGCGATGCTTTGAATGCATTAATGTTGTTAATTAAATATTGATGAATTTACGGTTGTGTATTTCTTTTGCAATAGAGCATACATTCAATGACGTTTTTCTTGTAGTATGTTTTTTATATTATTAAACGTTAGTTAGAATAATGAATAAATTATATATATATATATATATATATATATATATATATATATATATATATATATATATATATTCCATTATCGTTTTCAAGTAATCAATATTTCACAATATTTCAGGGCACAGTGAGAGTTGTCCGGATACAGAATGTTTTGGACGTACACAATGATGCTTTATTTGCATCGCAGACTGCAGAGGAACTTGGCTGTAAACGAACGTTTAGTCATGCCAAATGTAATGTATATACCCTACTACCTATATACTGGGTTATAAGTTTTATCCAACTGCAAACTGCACAGACACAGATCTGCCGTCATATATGCAATTTGTTAGTTGTAGTCAGTGAAACAAAGACAAAGAGTCTGAACTGTACCAGCGGATTAAGGTCTATTTTGGTTGCCGTTATACCAGACGTATACGCTTGTATTCACTACAATAATTAATAATATATTCGTCATAATAACAACTTTCATAAGGTCTAAAAGATTTTTTATTGTAAAATGCAGATGTTAAAAACAAACTATGATCCAAAGAACTTGTCATGTTGCAAATGTTAAAAACATACGATGGTCCAAAGAACTTGTCATGTTGCAAATGTTAAAAACATACGATGGTGCAAAGGACGGTTTGGGTTTTAAATGTTAAAAACATACGATGGTCCAAAGGATTGTTGGGGTTGTAAATGTTAAAAACATACGATAGTCCAAAGGACTTGTCATGTTACAAATGTTAAAAACATTTGATGGTCCAAAGAACTTGTCATGTTGCAAATGTTAAAAACGATGGTCCAAAGAACTTGTCATGTTGCAAATGTTAAAAACATACGATGGTCCAAAGAACTTGTCATGTCGCAAATGTTAACAACGATGATCCAAAGAACTTGTCATGTTGCAAATGTTAAAAACGATGGTCCAAAGAACTTGTTATGTTGCAAATGTTAAAAACATACGATGGTGCAAAGGACTGTTTGGGTTTTAAATGTTAAAAACATACGATGGTCCAAAGGATTGTTGGGGTTGTAAATATTAAAAACATACGATAGTCCAAAGGACTTGTTATGTTGCAAATGTTAAAAACATATGATGGTCCAAAGGACTGTCTGGGTTACATCTGTTAAAAACATACGATGGTCCAAAGGACTGTTTGGGTTGTAAATGATAGAACACATGATGGTCATAATTTGTTTCGTTGAAAATATTAGTAAACGATGGTCAAAAGGATTTGTTATCTTGCAAATGTTCTTACTAAATGATGTCTTCTACAGCGATGATTGGAACATTAGAAAAACAGAGGAAGAATAAGCAAGCCAGTGCCAATGCGGTATCATTTCCAGAGGTAATTATGGTTTGTGTACAAATATTTATACTATATAAGTTATATGGCTGTTTGAAATAACAGCTTGAATAAATATAAACTTAGTCTTTTAATGAAGACATTGTGCATTTTCTTTTAAGATTTGTCAGAATGATTTTACGTGAATTTTATTAATAATGTACCGATAAAATGTAAATAGTTTTGATAATGGAGGGTCTGTGTTAATATTAAAGTTTATATTTCTACATAGTATAAAGATAAATAGAAAACAAACTAAAATAAAGACACATCTGTGTTTTGAGTAAATACATTTTCTTCATTAGGTTAGCAAGATAAAAGTAAATATGATAGAATCAAGATTTAATTAGAATTTCATTATCTACTACATGTCGTCATATAACCGAACCAATTTTTCTGATATTTAAATACATCAAAAGCAAGATACAAAACATGCGATCTTGTGCAAAATTAGTTATGAGTGCCTATAAAATTTTAGAGAACATATTTCCATCTTTAAATTGTTTGTATTCAGTTGTTACGGTTATATTTTATATGTAAAGCATATTTTGAAGTTAACATTTGAATTATCGGCTCTTTCCCGCGTGGGCAACCAGGAATTTTTTTGTATAAAAACTAAATCGGTTGTTTGCACATTTCGCAACGACTTATCTCCTTAAGGCATTTTTTCTTACAACTGTGCATATTTATATTTTTTTTAATATATCATTGCTAAGTATTGTTTTAAAAATGTATAGATGGTCGCCAACACACTATACAATCACGTCACATTCAAAGAACTATGCAACAAAATACGTCGTTCACTCTTGTTGACGGCCAACTTCGCACTTTTACATGGAAAAAGGAAAACAGAAACAACAAAAAAGACGAAAGCGTCTTTTAATCGCTTTTCACATCATAAATGACTTACGTAACTCAAGATCAATTATAGTTTTTCAACACAATCAGGACTAGAAATGTCATAGAAAACAAGTATAAAAATTGCGTTAGCATTTGAGTTTTTTTTCCATATAAAACAAACGTGTTTTTCATATTCAAATTTCATTAGTCAAAAGTAACAATACTATAGTATATTGTAAAAGCAGTAAATAATCTTATTAATTTTACTAAAAATCAATTCCTAACAGATATATTTCTTATTTATGATAAGTCTATTTTCGTTTTACTTATAATATATGACTCCACCAGATTACTCGAAGACACAAGCATTTAGCAGATTCTGGTTCTCCGAAATCACATTCGACATCTCCAGAGGGCGAAGCACAAACGGAAGCCACGGTCATTAAACCACAAAGAAAGAAACCCAAACTTATGAAGTCTCCAATTATAGGTAACTTACATTAATAAAATGTACATAGGACAAAAAGATGACTGGTGATTATGCGACCTTTTTAAGTATATATATATATATATATATATATATATATATATATATATATATATATATATATATATATATATATATATATATATAATTTTGATTTGTTTATAACTCACAGGGTTTCTTTACTTTTTATTATTATTTAAGGATGTTTTGTATTAATGTTATTGATTTGCATTTATTGGAACGACCATAGACGTGAGAGGTAGCCTGTATAAATAATTTTTATGCTTCTCAAAAAGAATAAATTTAATGGGTCAGAATGCTTCTCAAATATAAGTTTTTAAGACACGAGTAGAGTAAATGACACAATGATGAATTTGAGGAACATGTATGATCCACTGAGATAATAATTATGTTATTGCTCATTATTTAGGTCTTGATACTGGTTATACCCTCGGAACGCATCAACAAACGATCACTATTTATTACCTGGATCATATATAGTGCAAATGATTTTCATCGCTAACAATCTTTCTCATGGTGTATTTCGCAGTTGATCCATTTGGAGGGCGCAACAGTGCCAAAACACGCCCAACTAAGCTTCCCGATATTATAGAAGATTCTGCAAATTACGAAAGCGAAAGCGTGATGGTGAGTATGTATGCTTTCCTTGTTATGCAAATTATACTAATTAAAGATTTACTCAATTCAATCAAGAATGTTTGTCACAGAATAAACAACCTACCTTCCATTAAATTAATTTATTTCAGATAACATACATCTTCACCTGTAACATTAATTTACTAATCTGTTTGGCAGATTTGCTATAGTGTCACATTATGTATCCAATACAATTAGATCTTGATACATTATTTGCAGATCTTTTTATCAGCAAATACATCCAAAAGTGCTAAGATAAATCACAAATGATTGCATTTGATTAAATAAAAACATTCACATTAAATTTTCATCAATTTAAAGGACGATAAGACCAAAGAAAGCGAAAGCCTCTCACAAAATGGCATAGCCCATAAGGAAGAGAAGGTGTTTTTCTTGCCACCGATTCTAAATGTCGAAAGTAAACGCAATGAGCGCCACGACTACCAGCCTCATGGAACCTACTTGACAAGGGAGAGAACTGATTTTGATCCCGTATACAGTCGAAAACTTAGAAAAGAGCCTGGGTTCCGGAAAGCATATCTCCAACTCGACGTCCTCAGAGTGGGAGACATATTCGTAAGCTGATAATATTAATGTGTGACTGCGATGTTTGCAGTGTTTACTAACATTGCAGTTGAATTATTGCTTCGGTCAAAGAGCTGTTACTGAATCGTTTTGTACGGAACATCCTGAATTCTACACAGTTCTTTCAGATGTTACTATTTTTAACACATGCAAAATAGTAATAGTGGAATTTTCGTTGATACGTATGTCAAAGTCAGTACCTAATGTAATTATATATTCTTATTGTATTATGAGCTTGTAACTAATATTGTTAACTTTTATTTTATGAAAATGTTGAAAAACGAAAGACATGTATAGATAACAAAATTAGAGCAGTAATTTTCAAGTCCCTTGGCTTGTTTTACATTTATTAGGATTTCAGTAAAAGCAATTCCGTAATGCCATAAATATACTTTCTGACCAAATCATTACAAAATAAAGTCACATGACTCAGGTTTGAGAGAGTTTCTTATCTATATTTGACATAAGAAAGTTTATCTTCCACTTTGTGACCCTTGATTCGTTTATATATCTTTTGGCAGATCACGCTTTCTTTTACACATACACGTTTCTTTAATTATTTTTAAGAATAATTGTCTCGGATATTGACCTCTGTGAAAATCATAACTATCCGATGTTAAGCAATCCGCGTAACTAACATATTTTAAATATATGTGAAATCAATTAAAACATTCTCTGACTGAGGAAGCAGACAATGATATCATTGAATTTGTGCACTACAAGTCTCAAACGCAGAGACTTTGAAATTCTTCTTTTTTGATAAATGAATTGTTGTTTGACCAAATCAAAAACACGCAAACAAATTAAATGAAAATAAAACTAATTTTGGACATACATGAACTATGAATTGCAATTTGTGTCGAATAGCTACACACGCGTTTCTTTCCAAAATTATTTTCTTTGATACTGTTTACAAATAGCATGATTTCACGTATATCTCACAGTTTTGTGCAATTCATATAGAAAAGCCCGGTCAGCTTCTCATATAATTATAGGATACTTTCTAAATTTCGGACTGTGTATCTATATCTTATAGTCGATATAGCTCTTTTCTATGAAGCTGTAAACAATTGGTGATTATGTCGAAATCAAATACTTAAAGCCACAATGCTAGATTTTTGTATGAAAGCGACATGGCTTTTTATAGAATTCCAAATGTTATTGAAACTCATCTTTGTGAAATGATGTCAAAAGACGCTAAATTGTGCATCCAAATTTACAGAAAATATCTTTTGCAAGATTGTTTGCATTATGAATCGTACCGGTCTGATGTATTTATTAACTAACATCTTGAAGGAATTATACAGCCATTTATTTTTAACACTTTGAAAAGACGTCATTTCAAGGATGAGGGTCAAATTATTCTTTCTTACTGTTTGATTCACGTGTTTGATAATATATCGCACGGTTGTATAATCTGGTTTTTGACTAATATTCGCCAGGGAATGGAAACTATAGCAGAATCTTTAAGGGCAAAAGCATCAGTGGAATCGGATGACACGGTATGTACTACTAACACGTGATATAGCCTAACCAGATCCAACTGATTATTTGATATTTTCTTAAAATATCTACGATGTTGAATTGCAAACTAGACACAGTGGTGTGCATCCACTATGCAAGTTTTTCTACTTTTGGGATTACATCATTGTCATGTAGCAAGGCGGTTGGCACATTAGCACATTCGAGACTATTGACACATCAAAACATTAAAAATTAGAATTCATTCGAAATGCTCTATCCTTTTTGGTTTTATTGTATATCTTGGGTACTATTTTGAAATAAACTCACAAGACTCTAACATTGTTAAAACAATCAGTTTTCACTTTGCATACAAAGGCAAATCAATTATTTGTTGAATTTTACCAAATTTGTTGGTATTCGCTCTTTTCTGTTACTTAGTATTTCTAATATATTTTCTGTCAGCCTTTTCTTCAGGCAAGAGTTTTAGTTCTGATATAGGAAAAACAAATATTTTGCATAATTTGATTATATCGACGTTTAGAGTTAAAGTCCATAATTTCCAAGTACAAAGTCAAGTCGTATTACATCGAGATTTGGTGTACATATTAGTTCGAACTTATAAAAGTATTGACATCATATATCGAGGATTTATTGTATGTAACTGCATAGTTTAGGGTAATGTTCTAGATGTGAATATTTTACTAAGCCTTCTTCATAATTGTTCTTTTCAAGGATACATTATATATTTTATTTTAAAAGAATTTTGATGATTTTTTACAAAACAATAACAATAACAGGAGAAAAAAAACATCCATAACGCTTTCATCTCTTTCCTTGTAGAAGTATACATGTAATCCTTACAAGCGAGTACATAATGGCACTGCCGAATGACCAAAGGCAAAACTGTTAAATGTTATTTGAAAAGAGTGCGTCTTTTGGGATTTATGGTTTGTTCAAACTGGTGTAATGCAAGCGGCCACTGAACGATTTAAATGGATTTTCAATTAAAAATCATTCTCGTTCACAATTACATGTATTCAGTCTGGAAGAACTATATATAATACAGAAGAAAAAAAATACAGACAATAGCAACTACAGTGAAACAGTTTTAAAATTTTCTGATTCGGTTTTAGTGACACGAAAGTTCATGAAAAAGGAACTTTTAAACGACACTGACTCATGCAAAGATATAGTCTAACATTGGATAAATTTCTGTAACAGTAAGAAACTCTGAACCAGAATTCATGATGACGACACTGCCAAACGATCTATATAACAAACTGACCATCTTCTGCTCTTTCTGTGATACAAGAATATGTGAATGATATAAGTCGGAGCAGTAATTTACAGAAAAATCACACATTTTGCTCGCCGTAAATTTCATAGCCAAAAGCCGGAACGTTCAATATATTTTGACCACCTCGGCAATTTATACAATCAGACTTTATGCAGACATGACCTAGAGAATGCTGACAAAATAAACTATCATCTCCTTGTATTCGCAACTTCTCGATCAATACTAGTTTCCAAAATAAACGAGGTCATCTGAGCTTTCTACCGTCAAGAATTAGTCTCTAAGTTTAGAATATTTAATACACTGAATGTGTGACACCTGATTGTCTGGACCGTCTGCTTACATATAAAAAAGTGCAGACTAGAAGGGTGACTGTTTAATTTATTTCTGGCAAATACGACTGTTTGAAAATATATCGATCAATTTCTAGCTAATAATCATATAATAAGAAGTGAAACAATATCTAGGTCATGTATGAATCCCATATTTAGAAAAGTCTTTTTGTGTTCCAAACTTAATCTATTGATATAACTAAGGGACAAAGCATGCACACATTAGTTGGAGACAGTAGCCATTATTAATCTACATTTCCCTTGTTATAAACCTGGCATTAATAACTAAATTCAACCCGAGGACTTTAAAATGTGTACTGCAGTTTAGCTTTAATTATATGCATTACTCTGTATTACTTAAGATCAGGTTACTCCAACCGATTTTATCAGCCTGTATTTTTGTTTATTTTGTTTTTTTTTTATGGTTTAACGCCATTTTTCAGCACAATATAGGCTATACATGGCGGCCAGTATTAATGGTGGAGAATGAACCCGGAAAACCCTCGGAAATAACCACCGACACACGAGAAGCTACTGGCAAGCTTTCTCACATAACTACATTAGCCGAATCTTAGACTCGAACCCACGCAGACAGAGGTGAGATGGCAGTGATCTGTAACGGAGAGCGTTTTAGACCACTCGGCCACTCGGGGCCCCCGCCTGTATTTTCCACATTTCGAATTAAACTGACAAAAGGAAAGCAAAGTAAAGATTTTGAAAATGTAATTGCGGTACAGCAGAGCTCCTTTGAAAATCCGGTTTACTGCGAAAGTTAATAATGTAAATAGTATATATATATATATATATATATATATATATATATATATATATATATATATATATATATATATGAGCTGTTAAACATTAATTATATTATTTTTTCTAATTCTTTTGGGAAATGAATTACAAAAGATATGTATTAATGTTACAGCTTTTTAGTCTATTAAAGATATCAGATTTATGTTTCATATCAACGGACATCGTTTTAGACCATTCGGCCGCTCGGGACCCCTGCCTGTATTTTTATGTTTCATTTCATGTTTTGAAGTTGCTCGTTATTAAATTTTAATATGTGAGATGTCCAAAACCAGTCTTAAGATTTATTTGTGTCACATTTCATGCATTGGTAATATCTTTCCTTTTAAAACGTTTCCTCCATTTTTTGGAAAAGAAGAAAGATATTAATTTTGACTTTATAATTAAATTACGCAGAACACATCTGTTTTTATTCTTTGTACTGGAAGGCTTTTTATGTGTTTGCATTCCTTACAACCTTACAAGGCACGGATGAAATGCAGATCAAATATTAAGTGAATCAAATATTTAAAAAGTCAAGTGTACTTGTGGTCAAGCATCATCTACGTTTTAGATGAGGTTTCAATGTACTGACAGTAATTAATACACAAACTATTTTGGTAGCATCACAAAAAATACTCCACATATACATTTGTGTTCGTATCATGTTTTGAAAATGATGGTGAAAATGATTTAATTAAGAATTCAACCGACTGTACCTCCTTGATTTGTGCGAAATCACATTTTGGTTGGAGTTGTAACACCATTCAAAAATAAACGAACATGCTGTGACATCACTCCGTCATCGAGACGATAAGCTCACATACGCATATACTGTTGCATGACTTTTTAAGAAAACTGAAAATTCTTTGAAATGTTGGAAAGAAGCCTTCACGCATTTGAAAGATATTGAATACGTTCCATGTTTTATATCATACTTCAACCTTGGGGTTTGGGGAGGAGCTCGTGGATTCGTGGATGTACAATCGAATCAATGAACCCTCTTGCATATGAAAGAACTATTGCAAACAGGAACCGCAGTATCTCATTTGTTGGCGTATTGAACATGATAACCACAATGGCGCTGGATTTAATCATAATCTTGGATAAACCTAGATCGGCTACTTTGTTGTGTCCTCGAGCAAGCAATATCACAAAGTCACTAAATAACTTAAATATGTTGCGTCGCCGTAAAACACCAAACTAAAATCCATATTTTATGCAGTGACGTGTTTCCATTTCATAATTCCCATTATATCCATCCTTTTTTAAAAACTATTTTCATGTTCCAACCCCTAAATTATGTTGTTGTTCGAAAATGGTGCACAGTGCCTAATGGTTGATGCAATCATTGTACGCAAGATATTGATACTGTCTAAATAGAGCAAGCTCAGAAACCAATTTAATTTAGGAGCCACCATTGTATCTTTAAGCATCAGAGATATCCGCGCAAATAAGAAAAACAAACCAAAATTAGGCCTACTATCTTATTGTTATAAATCTAGATTTCACGGAAACAAATTGATGTTTCGCTGGAGTTACAATGGTCTTTGGTGAATACTAATTTTAAGCGTGATCTTTAAGACTGACAGGCAAAAGATCGCGGTCATCTCTCTCTCTCTCTCTCTCTCTCTCTCTCTCTCTCTCTCTCTCTCTCTCATACACACACACACACACACACACACACACACACACATACACACACACGCACACGTATTACATTAGGATATTTTAAACGCTATTTTAATATGGTGATAAAATATATTTTGATAAAATCCAAACCGCACTGAAATTAATAATTGTTTAATTCCTGTTTCATAGTTATTCTACTTATATGACAAGTGTGTTATTCCTAACATGGGAACAATGCACGTTAAAGATTATTCACTAAAAATTTAATTCTTTTCTTTAATGATTATGCGGATCTTTGCTTTCTTTAATGTTTATGCGGATCTTCGCTTTTTGCTAGGGTCTTGAACACTTGGAGCCCCCGTTGGCATCAGAACCACCTGGAGTTAGTTTGGTAAGCTACTTTCATGCGTTACTATTTACTATGTATATTCCATTACATTTTTATAGCAGTTGGATGTGAAAACGGTTTCCCTTAGAATGAAAGAAGTAAGAAATTAGATTGTATCTAACTGAAGTCGATATGTATATTTATGTCAAAAATGACGATAGCAGAAGATTAAATATTTGAATATTTATTTTAAAGAAACAAAAACTATTAATCTCCTTTTTATTTCTGAACACTTTTCACTATATTAAATTGACGCTACAAACATTAAAAAAGTCAATATGTAAAGAAATTATATTGTTTTGAAGTTAATATTGTATTATTCCGTATGAGAAAATGTTACATGGAGATTCAATATCGCTTTGACTAACCGTAAATAGCTTGACGTTTAAATATGATCTAACAGACAACATTGACTTCTATTCTAACTCAATTATATCGACAGATAAGTGACGGTGCTGAAGTAATCAGAATTAGCAAGCGTTTCTTCCTTCAGTTTGCAAAGAATAATACAATGCTCAAAGTTGAAACTATGGTAAGTTCTAATCCACTGATCCTTACAGAGAAACTGTCATGTCTATTTTGTTTCTGTGTGGACCCCTTCGAGATAATCTAGCTATGAGCTATCTAGCCTTCAGATGGCCCCTTAGTATCGAAATGCGAAAAGTATTTTTTATATTTTGATTTCCACCCCTACCAGCTCGCCCTATTTGTAATTGTGGCTTTTGTAATATAAAAAATCCATAAAAATATTTATTTAAGGTATTCATTTTATTAGGACTCATCTTTCGTTTTAAATATTTATGTATTTGTTTAGATTCACGCTACCAGGTTTCCATTTGTTCTGTGTTGGTCCAGGATTTTTCACTTCTGGGACAGGACAATGCTATATTTCTAAACCGATATCGTCCCCTGGTTGAAAACCTGGTTATTTGTAAGCAAGGTAGATAAGCGTGATATCATTTCATATTTTAATGTCCTATTTCGGAGTTATTATGATTTGTTATCTCGTTATCACCCTGAATAGCACTCTGTCTCTAATATTTGAATACCTACTGATAAAAACGTGCGTACCATATGACCTTTATATCACTGAATCCGGATGAGTTCTTCCACTAATTTTTGGATGCAAACAAATAAAAACATTCGATTTTTGCTAACGATTTTTGTTTCTTTCTTTCTTTTTTTTTTCTTTCTTTCTTTCTTTCTTTCTTTCTTTCTTTCTTTCTTTCTTTCTTTCTTAGTTATTTGAGAATTTCATTTTTACTCCTTATATCGTCGAAATTTAAATGCAACATATTATAATAATTGGCCATTATACAGAACTTTATGGAATTCAGAATACTTTGTGTGGGTTAAACGCCATTTGTCTGCACTTGATGGATATTCATGGTGATCTGGTAAAATAAAAACACGGGAAGACCCTGAGAAGAACCACCAACCAACAGTAAACTGCTCGCATTCTTTATCTCTTACCCACGATGACCGAACAGAGTTTCAGGTCTACACGGGCAGAGGTGAGATGTGAGCGATTTCTAAAGGCTAGCGCAAGTGACCACTCGGCCATCAAAGGCCAGAAGATTTATAGTGTGATGTTCTTGATTTTGGGAGATTAATGCGAGGTAGTTTTATATTTTGTAGTCAGTGATCATGGTCATGTATGTTTTGTTTGAAACTTGTCTTAACGTTGCCATATCGTATGTTTTTTGAAAGGTAAACTGTACAATTTACGCATTGCATCAAGTATCCTCGTAGAATCGTATGACTTGTCTTTTTTGCTATCTTTTAAACAAACTGTGTATAGGATTTTTATCGTTTACTATATTATTTAATTTCATAGACATTCGTGGACCCTCATGACGTCTTTAATGTAATCAAACCGTTTAACCACGGTAGCCCTATATACCGCTTAATTTTCCTCTATTTCGACATAATTAGTGATGAATTACTTTTCTATAATCAAGCGTGTCTTCACGAAAAAAATAAAAAGATCTGTAACCCGTAATGTATGTGTATATAACTTATAAAACATTATTGTTTCATAGACCTTTTAACATATAAAAAAACGTGTTACAAACAATACTTATTTCAAGTTTGTCATTTTTCTCTTAGAAAAATCGTATTAAATCATTGTCCGTAATTGTTGTTTTTTCCGCAAAAAAAGCATAACTATTCGATGAACAATTCAGACCAATTCTAACGGCGTTTGCTCCAATTTTACGCATAGATAAATCTGTATTTTATTTTCAGCAACGAGAGTACATGAGTCCTGACGAAGCAAGAAGTATTTTATATGAAAAAGAGACCTGGAACCAATATAAAAGTGTCCTGTTACAAAAAACAGTTGAAAATATAGCAAAGAAAAAGTTAGAGGCCTTATGAAAACAATTATTCCTGACACATAAAGTGCATATAATCTCAGTACTAATTTTCAGTCTTTAAATAGACTATCGGTCTCTATGTCACTTGGAAGGTAGAAAGGAGAAAAGCAACAGGAAGTTTGTAAATGGTGACTTTTGGCCATAACTTCCTAATTTGGGGATTTCAAGTGCAAAACAAAGGAACAAGAATAAAATGGTTTGTTTCAAATTCAGACAGAATTGTACACGAAATTTAAGCGGTATAATTTAGCATTTCAGATGGCTTTATACTTATTTAATCATTAGTTTTCTTGCGATAATGTGTGAATAGTCTCTAAGAATTGACTTATTACTTCGCTGGACACACAAAGACACACATCGATATATATATATATATATATATATATATATATATATATATATATATATATATATATATATATATATATATATATATATATATATATATATATATATTGTTGTTGTATAACTGTCATGCCAGGATGCATTTATATGTCACAAGAACACACATACGGACACAGGCACTCAAATCATTTTACTGATTACTGTAAAAATATAATAGAGATTTTTGTTTGACAGCACATAAACACATGTAGATTATTTACTGCAGTGGCAATTAAAGTAAAGTGCAATACGGTGGGTAACCCCGTACTTGTTTGATAGTTGGATATGATTCCAGGCCCATTCATTTACACGTCCGTCACGTTTACTACTGAGCTTAACGATAGTAGAATATGTGTTGACTGAAGTATTGAAAGTCATACATGATGTCTTTCTTCCTATGTAACTAATTATTATCACATGTTATAACAAAACTTTTCTAGGCATTACTTTGTATTCTTTTTCACGTGTTAAAATATGCTTTGAAAAATGTTTTGAAAGCAATACGTATTTTTTCCTGTGCAATGTATAACATTACTTTTCCCTTTATTAGTCAAAAACAATTTTGATGTTTGTGAGTGCACAAGTGGTTATGTTAAAGCTATGTAATATTGTAAATGCATTTGCCAAAATAAATCACTTTCCACTTTATTATAGTGCTTGTTTTATTTTATCAACATTTAGTACAGTCACAGACCACTAACATATGAAACTCTTCATGATAACGTGGATATTGACGATTTTCAGCCCAGTTTTATATGTGATACGGATTTTATCTCTTACACTGAATACAAATCGTATTATTTTTATTACGTCTCATGCGAAGGAAACAAAATATCTTGAATTTTAGTGGGACAAACATAAAAGTTCATTTTATACTGAAGCAAATCTAATTTAGATCGATTAAAGTTAATAAAACTATTTTATCTTTTTCACTTAATCTTTAAAGTTCTTAGCATCTGAAAATTTACTAATGTATTTTTCTCTTGTCTGTAGCTCATACAGCTATTGAACTGAGACTGAACAATGTAGACATGCACAATGTGTAACACGTTTTGTACGGCATCTTGAGTCAAATATGATTGCAAAGTTTTCATAATGCGCTGATATGTGCAACAAGAATGACAAATTTAGCCTGGTGAATTAAGTTTCTGTCATTAAAAAAACAGAAATTATATAACCTCTCAATAAATTGAAACTAATGGATAGGGATGACTGCAGTCTGCAAGAGCCCTAATAAAATCGCCGTTACAATAATGTTTATCCGTGTGACAAGAATCATACACCTTTAACTGACTTTTATATATATATATATATATATATAAATATATATATATATATATATATATATATATATATATATATATATATATATATATATATATATATATATATATATATATATATATATATATATATATATATATTCCCTTATAAAATGTCTTAAACACAACAAAACCTTTATTTTCTGTCACACATCGTTTGAACTAGTCCAAACAGCACTCTCACTGGAAGAACAAAAAAAAGGTCAGTCCATTATTTTTGCTTCTATCACCCTCCTCCTTGTAGCAAAAGCTAGCCGACTGAATCTCTCTCTCTCTCTCCTTGGAGGAGTTTCAAAATGTCCTGGAGTATGGATATTCAGTAGGTGGCAACATGATTATTCTTGGAGATTTCACCGTCACTTTGACTGTTCTGGAAATTCATTGTCACGTTGTAGAATTAACCTGTTTTCAACTTGTGTATCTTAGACCCTGAGTATATAAGTCGCGCCGTCAAAAATGTATGAAGATGTCCAGCCAGTAACTTGACATAGTCATAAACTAGAAACGCGCGCTTAGTTTTCGTCAAAGCCAGTTACGTAACATTGTTCACAGGTAAATGATGGAATTCTTTGTTTAGAACAAGAGACCATCATCAAAGAAGGTCGTGACCATCCTGACAGACGGTTGGGAGGTGTGGTGTCTGATTATTATGAGCTGTCATCCAATCAAAATTGAGCAAGGCGTGCTAAACGTTTGAATCTCAAGTTTAAATCTCTTATCTGGAGAACTAAAAGGTCAGTATGCTAGAATCATTTTGCGGGAAGTAAGGAAATAAACTACTCCGATGCCATTCGATATTGGCGGGAAAATTGTATATTCTGGGAATTACAAGGAGCTTCGAAACAGGTCAGTTTCTATTAGCTCGATTGTTGTAAAATATTACTGCATAATAAGTGTACTTAATTATTGCAGTATGTATACTTTAGTATGTACAATTACCATTTGTAGTTTGATTCATTCGTTGTGTTTGGTATACATACATATTTTGAGATATGAGAAATGTTATGTAAAGAATTAATATTGTAATTCGCTATTGGGTTAATTCATATGAGCCTCATGCACTTATTCATTTGATATTCTAGATTTCCAAAGTTAAATTGAATTATAAACTTTGTATAATGGTTGCGGTGTGCAAAATTAGTATAGAAATTTGCCTTTTGTGAATACTTTGTAGGAGTATCATGTGTAAGGATATATCAGCGCATGAATATTTGCATATCTGTGTACATTTTGCAGAAGTGCAATATACAGAAATGCGTTTGATTATATGATATTGTTTATATAACAAGATTGAGAATATATATATATATATATATATATATATATATATATATATATATATATATATATATATATATATATAACTACTTCAATTTCTGACAAAAATGAGCCAAGGTGGGTTTCTGTATTAATTTAAATAAATTGGGAGCACCCCACCCCAAACTAAATAAGCTCCAACCTTCACACCCATACACATCACAACTCCTAGATTATATTCATGTTTTCAATCTCAAACAGTCAGTTAACCATCCCATCCATAAACTTGGTCACATTTTAGACTGGATTCTTAATAGACCTGATGATAATAGTATACGGTCCACCCTTGTATCCCCAGCAATGTGGAACGATTTGCCCATTGAACGTATACACAATTACACAGTGATCCCTTTCAAGCGCGCTCTTAAAAGATCACCTATTTCGACTGCAAGAACAAAATGTATCTAATAATGTTTCCTACCTTAAAAATTTTCAGCATGTGTTGTTTTCTAATTTCATGGTGTTTTTAGTAGTCATATCATGATATAAGTTGTAAATCGCTTAGAGTTTCTAAAGATTAGGCGCAATACAAAGTCATTATTGTTATTATTATTATTATTATTATTATTATTATTATTATTATTATTATTATTATTATTGGTAGTAGTAGTAGTAGTAGTAGTAGTCTCTGTGTGTGTGATATTCTTTGAAATTGCTCATTAACCTACCTTCTCAACGAAGTTGTTTTCTTGTGAATGCTGGCTGTATGAAAGTTTTTCTCATTAATTTGAAAGCCAACAGAGTTTTTAAACAGTATGAGTTCAATATCGTAGAAACGGGAAGGCCTTTCATTGTACAATTTTCGCAACTGTACCTGTTAGAAAACGATCGGTGTTTTGTATACACCTCATTGACAGAATGAAAGTGAGTATAATTGTTTCTTGTCGTTTTCTTTTCACACAATAAAAGGTATCAGATTGTTGTGATTAAGTACATAAGCCATATTTACATGGTTTCTTGTAGAACGGTCTGAAAGAGCTTCTTCTTTCAAAAAGAAAATTTCTTACTAAAAATAAAAACTGTTCCTTTGTTCAGAAGATATATATATATATATATATATATATATATATATATATATATATATATATATATATATATATATATATTAATGTTGTATAAGGGAGAAGCAAACAGAAAATTACGAGCAGATACTTACTACTTCCTAACAATTATGAATTTGTGTAATAATTTGTGTACGGTAAACGTGACGCGATTTTGAGACAGAAGGTAAGCGGCAAGGTCTATGGGAATACTTTTGAATCTGAATATATTATAGCGATGAGACATGATTATCATTAAAACGAATAATTTACTTTTTGGTTTTGGTAAGATAATGTCCTATCATATGAGAATTCAAGGTATCCATTAAAGAAAATTTTATTTCATTCAAGTCTGGTAAAAAAGAATTAATTTGAATATTGTATCATTTTGACCTCATTCAAAGTACACGTGAATAATTGTGGTGTTCTACAATTTATGTTTCATTCAAGGAATCTAATAATTACAATATTATATGATGAAAGTCTGCAACCATTAACGATACAGTTTTATGATTTAATTCCAGTACAATGTACCTATTAATTATGACATTCTATTACTTACGTCTGGTACAAAGAACGAATTAATTATAACGTTTTATCAATTAGGCGCAATACAAAGTACCATAAATTAATAATGATAATAATGGTGATGGTATATGACGCACGTGCTATATACATACCATTAATTATTTGATTTCGTAATTTAAGTTTCATACAAAGTGCCCTTTAACGAAACTGTTTAATCTATTAAATACCAATGGAATGAATCCATTAACGATACTATATCATCATGACGTTTACAAAAAAAAACAATGACGGATAATGTTTCATCATTACAGTCTAAGCACATAATCTATTCGTGATAATGTACTGTCATTTAAGTCTCACACAAAGTAATCTATCAATTATGTTTGCCTATTCAAGTCTCACACAAAGTATTCTATCAATTATGTTTGCCTGTTTAAGTCTAACACAAAGTATCTATCAATTATTTTTGCCTATTCAAGTCTCACACAAAGTATATATCAATTATAATGTTTGCCCATTTATGGTTAAGTGTTTGTTTATAGCCCGAGGGACAACAAGACTGAGGAGACAGATAATTGAATCAAGAATGACACTGCATATATATATATATATATATATATATATATATATATATATATATATATATATATATATATATATATATATATATATATATATATAACCTAACTTCATCATTTAAGATTTATGTAAAGTATGCATTAAATGACAACACATAATCATTTAAGATTCATGAAGAGTATGCATCAATGACAACACACAATCATTTAAGATTCATGAAACGTATGACAACACATAATCATTTAAGACTCATGAAAAGTATGCATCAATGGCAACACATCATTTAAGATTCATGTAAAGTATGCATTAATGACAACACATCATCATTTATGATTCATGTAAAAAATGCATTTAATGACAACACATAATCATTTAAGACTCATGAAAAGTATACATCAATGACAACATACAATCATTGAAGATTCGTGTAAAGAATGCATTAATGGCAAAACATCATTTAAAATTCATGTAAAGAATGCATTAATGGCAACACAGCATTTAAGGCTCATGAAAAGTATGCATCAATGACAACACATCATCATTTAAGACTCAGAAAAAGTATGCATCAATGACAATACACAATCATTTAAGACTCATGAAAAGTATGCAATAATAGCAACACATCATTTCAGACTCATGAGAAGTATGCATCAATGACAACACATCATCATTTACGATTCATGTAAAGTATGCATTAATGACAACACGGCATTTAAGACTCATGAAAAGTATTCATCAATGATATCATTGTGTCATTTAAGACTGGACAATGAAACGATCAACGTTCCTTCATTTAAGTCGGATCCTAAGAACCAATGGATAATAACGTATGATTTTTAAAGTCAGATCCAATGTGTCCATTTTTATTAAAACTTTCATCATTTCAGTATTTTGCCCATTAATGATAACTCTGTATTATTTAATTCTCAAACAAATTTTAATTTATGATAATGCTAATCATTTCAGTTTCGTTGGAAGTACCCATTTATAATAATGTATTACTTGAGTCTCTTGAGAAGTAAACATTTATAATAACGTATGACTTGAGTCTCTTGAGAAGTAAACATTTATAATAATGTATTACTTGAGTCTCTTGAGAAGTGAACATTTATAATAACGTATGACTTGAGTCTCTTGAGAAGTAAACATTTATAATAATGTATGACTTGAGTCTCTTGAGAAGTGAACATTTATAATAACGTATGACTTGAGTCTCTTGAGAAGTAAACATTTATAATAACGTATGACTTGAGTCTCTTGAGAAGTAAACATTTATAATAATGTATTACTTGAGTCTCTTGAGAAGTAAACATTTATAATAATGTATGACTTGAGTCTCTTGAGAAGTGAACATTTATAATAACGTATGACTTGAGTCTCTTGAGAAGTGAACATTATTGATGATCTTTATCATTCGAGACTCCTTGGAATAACCCATTAATGGTTATCTTTATCATTTGAGAATCATTGGAATTACCCATTAATAGTTATCTTTATCATTTGAGACTCATTGGAATTACCCATTATTAGTTATCTTTATCATTTGAGAATCATTGGAAGTACCCATTAATGGTTATCTTTATCATTTGAGAATCATTGGAATTACCCATTAATGGTGATCTTTATCATTTGAGACTCATTGGAATTACACATTAATGGTGATCTTTATCATACGAGACTCATTGGAATTACCCATTATTGGTTATCTTTATCATTTGAGACTCATTGGTGTTATTGACAATTAATGGTGATCTTTATCCTTTGAGACTCATTATAATTACCCATTAATGATAAAATGTTTCATCTGGGTCTCACAGAAAGTACCTACTATTGATTATGTTTGATCATTTAAACTTCAAAGAAATACTTTTCATTTTCGTCTTGATACATACTTGTTAATCCTTACAAAGAAAGCTCACCTCTTGCAAACAATGTCACATTTCATTTTTCTTTAAAAAATAATACTCATATTATTTATTCTAAGATATATTTTAGTTATTATAATAGAAAATACTTGTTTCACGTGCATATAATTCTGGAATTGAGACGGAAATAGGAAAGTTTTGTAGCATACATTCAAGTCGTATGGGTTTCTTGAGGTGTACATACAGGTTTCTTTACAGGATGGAACATTATTGTGTTTCCTAGTCAAATATGGACACCAGTTCTTAGAAACAAAATATATTTAGACCGATACAAATTCATTTTTTTGTTCCATCACCACAGAATTTTCACCAAAATGGGATATGTATATTTTTAGAGTCATTTTAATGCTCAACAAGGATGAACTTCTTAGTGAAAATTAAAATAGTCTTTTCTTCATTACTTATCGAATGAAGGCACTGGATTAAACTGTGTATATCAATATGCAGGTACGCATTCTAATGATGACACATGCTAGAATTATTTCGAAATCTTTCTGTCGACGATGTATGTCATAGTCATACAGCAAATCTTGTCTTACATAATCTGAGCAATAAATTGTGTAAAATGATAAATGTAAAGATATTACGCTCTTGTGACGTTTCCAACGTTATTTCACAGATTCTATGCTTTTTCTGATTTCACCCTATTTCTAAAACACAGCTTATAAATCGGCCGTTTGTCTGGTGATATTTTTGTTAGTTGTTCATATTTAAAGTAAAGCTTGCTCTCAGTGTAGTACTGAGTGAAGTTGGTGGCAATGATAGCTATAGGCATACCTAGCAGCAACAACCCAGAAACAGCACACATCGCACCAACTATGTAACCAGGCAGAGTGGTTGGATAGAGGTCTCCATAACCAACTGTTGTCATGGTTATGATCGACCACCACAAAGCCAGTGGGATATTTTCAAAAGCAGTAGGCTCGTAAAATTCTGCGTAATACATGAGCCCAGCAAAAAGTGTCACGGCTATTCCGAATGATATGCCCATCAACCCCAATTCAATCGAACTCGACTTTATTGAGATGTATAAAACCTGTAATCCTTTGAAGTGTTTTGAAAATCTCAGAAGGCGTAATAGTCGAAGAATTACAGCCGCTTTACACAGATAATAAAGCCACATTTCCCCATTACCGATATCAGCAATTAAAAATAGAATCTTTTCATAAATCAATGTAATAAGCATTGACACCACAACCAATATGTCAACAATGTTATGAAAATCACAAATAAAACGAGTCTTTTTGGGACAGCTGATTATTCGACACACAAGGTCAATTGTAAAGTAAAACATTGCAAAATCTTCGAAATATGACAATACTCTGTGTTCTGTCGTTTCTTGTAATAGGGCAATCTTTGGGTTCTGGTAACGAACCAGGAGTAATTTATCCCGGTCCATCATTGTTGTTTGGTTCTCTGTTGCGTAACTCTTATGGTCATATCGCTCTCTGAACAGAGGATGGGTCGATAGGATGAACGACACGCATGTCAGCACAACCATCAGCAGGTATGTCCAGCTGTAGACCTTTTCAGAAACAAAGATCGCTACATAAGCATGTAATATACGCATATTATATAACAACCCTCACTTCCCCTCAAACACAAATGCACACACACACACACAAGAACATACTATAAAAAATGTGTTTTATTCTTCGACTTGTGTACATACTCATCGCTTGCTTTTGATGTATGACGTCTTGTTATTGCTTCATTACCTCCCAGTTCGCAATGCTGACGTCAATGAAGCTAGAAGTTGATTACCTTAGTTAAAGTAGTGAGTCTTTTATTGCTTATATAGTTATGCATATTAGTTTGTGTGAGCTTCATCAAATCATTGTTGCATGCAATGTTAGTGTAATTACATCCGCGAACAACAGACAAGGCTACATAAAGATTTCCATAAATACATCATTTTCAATCTGTAAACATGTGCCAGTTGGATAAATGATAATGAATGTACCACTAATTGAATTAATATTAGATGACTGTCATTTTTATATTATTTGTCAGGAGGAAATTTGAACAATGAAAATGTAACTGTTTAGTTTAAGTACGTATAAACGTCAATAGTAATATGATCCATATTACTAGTAACGTCATATTACTACTAACGTCGTATTACTAGTATCGTCACTTATGCATTTCGATTTTACCTTTATACTCACGATGAACAATCACCAAATGAAAGCATAAAAAGTACAATGATTAGAAAAAATTAACACATGTTTTAAAGAAATATTTGATGTTCAGCCTGGAGGAACCTGTGAAAGAATAATTACTGCAGATGAAATTAATGGACTCTTCAAGATAACAATATATACTATTTTCTTAAGAATAACAGCTCACGGTAATCTGATTTGTGTACCTCTATGTAAAGAGCGTGGGTAGATGAACTTCCGTTTAAAAACCTTTCCTAATATAAACTATCATGTGTTGTTGAAATAGTTTTCATCTAATTTGAAATAGCATTTAATACAATAGTGTTTAACTTTAAAAGCGCTAGTACTTTATCTGTTGCAAACCAAGTTTTATGCTTGATTAAATATCGAATTGGTTTAGTTGCCCTAAGACATCTAGTCCACCCAATGAAAATGGAGCAAATGAGAACAATGATATTTAAATGAAAGGACATTTGTTTTAGAACATCTCTACTAAACTAAGCTTACCAAAGCACCAAACGAAGAGTGTGTCCTACTTGTAAATGTCCAGATTTTGTTCTTGATCCGATTCCATCGATTAGATGCTAGGCGTTCATCTGTATAGACGTGTCCTGTAAAAAGCGAGAGACAGTGATAGCGAGAAGGAGTTAATGCTATGGGGAAAAAAGCAAATTGTTACAATATAGCCTCTATGCTCATCCACTAAGAATGATTTAAGATATATTTACATGTAATTGCTGTTCTTTTACGGAACCAAACTTTAGTAGTAGTTTTTCCATTCGCTAATAGTACCGGTCTTGTAGGCGTAAATAAAGAATGAGAAAGGTGAGATAGAATGATAGGAGGATATAATGACAGGTTAAAGTTGCATTTTTTCCCCTCCTATATTTCTCATTAGCAGCGTCCAACGATTGACGACTCAAAGAAACCATGATATACCGAAATGACTTACTGTCTGCAGATTATTTTATTGTATGTTACTGTAAAGGAATCACGGTGCTAATTCAACTCCCATAGTAAACACATGGAAATACGGTCATATTCCTAATTCAATAACTTAAAATTTATGGGTGCTAATGTTCGTACCTATATTCTGTGTGGAGAATATCATATGAGCTGCGGCATTTTTTTTAAATATATACATTTGTATGAAACACATGTTATTGATTCTGCACCAAATTAATCGGATGCTACTTTCATTATTGAGTACTCCTAAGTCAAGCCTGTAAAAATACTAAAATTGCATCAATAGAAAATATTGTCTATATTTGTTTCAAAATTACAGATAAGATAAGCTCTCAAAATATATTTTTACTAAAATTTTACTTTTCATTATTATCCAATTATGGACCAGCAAACCCGTATATACTCTATTATTTGTTCACCCATTACTAGACTGGTTCACAGTTCTTCCATATAATTAGTACATTCATACTATATATCACCATATAAAATGCAAAAAAGATTTATACCGTATATCACTATATCAAATACGCCATAAAAACATCAAAACATAATTTAACGTAAGCAATAATTTATTAAAGGAGGATAAAAATTACTTTTAAGACTAGCCTGTAACTCTGTCAGAGTCGTGATTCGGGTGAGTGTCGATATTAGGTTCATATTGAACTTTACGCACCTTGCGAGTTTACACTCACTCATGGTCACGGCTTTGGTAGAAACTACCGCTACTTAACCTGTATTGAAATTATAAACTAAATTAGCTTTAAATATATACATAAAACATTATGTAATATATGCCAGGGACGTCTTTGAGAAAGGAGCGAGGAGGGGCATCAATATTGGGTCCAAGTACCTTACGCAACTAGCGAGGTTATGCCAACCCATGCTCTGGACTTGACAACGTCACCCGCAAGAAAGTGTTACATAAACCTCAAAATATATCAATATTGTATATTAGTATTAGAACATCCTCTTTATCCTACACATCCAACTTCATTTCTTCTATTCTTGTGCAGCTCTATGCACACTATCCTTAAATGATAGTTAATGGCACAGAGTAATTCTAAAACAAACCCTCTGAGAAAAGGGACATAACCTGCCAAGAAAGAAAAGGACTTAACCTGCCAAAGGAAGAATTGAAGGACAAACAGACTGCAATCCAGATTTAGGATCAAAAGATAGATGTTCCAATGCACTATCGAGATCTGGACTTCGAAATTGCCATAAACAGCCCTTTTTAGGGCTATTAATATTATCATTTATTAGAATCGTATTTTTAAAAAAAAATTAATTACTTATTTCATTATCATAACCTATTATATTTTTATTATTTTTATTTTTATATTATTTTTTTTATTTTATTTTTATTTTATTTTTATTTTATTACATAACAGCCCTTCTTAGGGCTACTTAATGTTCATTGTTGTAATTGTACTGTACCTATCCCCAACCTTTTGTCTCTTCTCGGGAATAGGGGAAAGTGAATGCAGTTGCGAGGAAACAGGCCCTTTCCTATACTAGCAATCGCCTGGATTGGGGCCCGCATATGTGTACAGCCTGGTACATCTCTGTGCTTAACCCAATCATTCCCGCACAAAAGCTGACCGACCCCTCCCACCTCCCTTTCTAAATCTGTCTGTCTGTCTGTATTGTCCTGTCGGTTTTCTCTGTTACATGTGAATAGACATTGAATTCTCGCAATATCGATTGGTATGAGAATTCCATTTGACTAACCAAACATCAAATCTCAAATATGACCATTTCGGATCACACCCAACCAAATTCATAACTTAAAACAACCTAACCTGTGCAAAACAAATAGTCACTCTGACACCCTAGTATAGGTTTTTTGTTTTTTCTAGGGTGAATTTCCCTCTTAAGAAGGGATTTTTGCCGGTAGGATGGTGGCGAACTGTACAGTACACTCTGTACTTAATTAGGGGCATAGTGATAAGTGTTAGGAAATTCTGTAACTTATAAATCTCGATATAATTGCACAGGTGGCTAACACATCATTGGTGTATAGGGCATCCACTAGCACAACTGGACTGAATTTGATACAAAACCAAGGGAGCATTCGGCAGGGTGTGGCGTCTGTGACTGTTGCTGTCTTTGTCCTTGCGTGTTTGGTGTGTGTTGCTGCTTCGCGGGTTGTGTTCTCCGGGAGTGCCTTGGGGGCGTCTCGTGTTTCTTCGTGGGTGGGTGTGGGTGTGCGTTTGGCGCTGTCTCTGCGTGTGGGACGACGAGGAGCCTGACTGGGACCTTTTCCGCCTTTGCCTCTTCCTGCATGTGCCGCATCTAGAGGTTGATAGGGGAGGTGTGGATGGGCCTTACCTACCTACCTCAGGGCTTACATCTATACCGATAGTTACTAATTAGTAATTCGGTATAACGCCCAAATTGATAAGTGCACTATTGTGCACATATAAAAGGGACAATAAATGTCCAGCGATATGCTGGATATAAAAGTAGCACAAATGACCCTGAGTGGTCGGCTGCTACTTTAAAACCCCAACTTGCTTGCTTGCATAATTAGTACCATGTGTCCTTAAATCTATACCACTTAAGAATATACATGAACTATCTTGGTTCTTATTGCGCGCGTGCATGCGTGTGTGTGTGTGTGTGTGTGTGTGTGTGTGTGTGTGATTTGGATTTTTAACGTAGCTAAAAAAAATCAGTAAAATCTCAACGATGTATGCATTATAACAGTTTATAGTGATGTCTAGCAGTTGAAGCATCATGATGCAGTCAAGTAGCATGTCCCACCCAGTCACATTATCTTGACACCATGCCGACCAGTCCTAACACTAACCTCTTAAAGCTGAACGCCAAGCGAGGTAGCTGTTAGTATCATTTGTATAAATCTTTGGTATGATTCGGCAGGGGATCGAACACACGAATTCCTGCATCCGAGTCGGATCCTCTAACCACAAGACCACGTCTCTTCTTGCTTTGTTTAGTGAAATGTGCAGGAACAGTACTGTACACTGGTCGTCCCTGTCAAGGGTCATGACACATCTAAAAATGTCAGGCTTTCAAATCACAACGCTGGGAATTATTCTAAATGAATAACCCAATATTTCGGACATTTACTGTGAATCTGAATTTATGATTCGTCATCATAATTCCAAACAATACTGTACAATGCGATGAAGGAAAATATGTATCCCAAACATTCACGTTACGCTGAGTCTAATTCAAACGACCAATAAATATAGACATTTGGTAAAGGAATTTTCTCCATTTTTTTCAGCATTATATATATATATATATATATATATATATATATATATATATATATATATATATATATATATATATATATATATATATATATATATATATATATATATATATATATATATATATATATATATAATGTGTTTAAAGTGTCGTTAAAACAAAAATAAAAGATACACATAAACAAAACTAAAAACACATGATGAAAGGGTTTTCAGGAAGATTATGACTGATGTATGTTTTGAAATCAATCCATGAATATATGTCAAGCCACTTTAAAGATGAGAAACATTTTGCTTAAGACTAAGTGCAAAACGTTAAGTTATGTATAGTTGAAAACGTAATCAGGACTTTCTTATACATTTTAGCATGGAACCTTACAAGTCAGAAGTCTTGATAGCGAAATATGAGTAAATTAAGCAGATTTAATCTTGTATTTTTACCAGTAGAATATGATGGTACCATATTAGAAGTGGAAAGTGTTAATAATTTATTCAATTTGTTGTCTAAAAATTAGATTCGAAATTGTGACAGTCTCGGAGCGGCCTGACCCAAATGGAATACATTCTAGAATTTCAAACAAGCCGGTAAATCTTTGCCCAATTTGGCCATCTGATAATATCACATGGAAAGAGAAAATGGCAACATTGTTAGAATGTATAAATGTTATTTTAAGGTGTGTTTATCCTGAACGAAATGAGCATGCCTAACTAGAAGTTGTACACATGATAGGGTACTAGTGTTAAAAACCTACATACTGATCATCATCACCAATATATTTTATGTTTTTTTATAAACAATTTTAAAATCAAAAACTTTCTTTGGGTTTGCCAGCGTGAAAAACCTTTTTTTAACTTTCTTTTGAACTTCAACTGTTGTATGAATACAGGTACAAATTGACAGTCCAGACATCATGCACTATGGGTTCCTGAAAGCTTTGATAGGGTTCCAGCTTCGATAGGGTTCCAGATTTGAAATCAGTGAAGGCACAATCAAAATCTATTTGCGGAATGTATCAAGGTCTTCGGTGGAATAACTGATTCTGATAATTGTTAAATCTTACTGTGAGAATCCATCCATGCAGTGTATTGCTGTTATTTTCAATACAAAGACGCAGTTCGCGTCTCTTTGTAGGTACTAGCCCGTAATTCCTTGACAACACTAACAAATCAGCTACTTCTTAACTTATGTATATTTTCATAATCATGCCATGAATATGAGGTGAATCTACAAAAAGGGGTCTGGATGACTGTGCTGTACAGTTGAGTTTGCTTGATTTTCTAAATTTTGTTTCTGGAGTACACTTGGTATTTAGTTAAAGAAATGTTTCTTTATATATTTCGTATTGTGTTACCAAAAACTATATTTAATTCATGGCATTGTACCAAGCGATGAGTATGATGGGGTATTTACGTACGAATAAAAAAAATCATCTCTATACATATGTTTTGGAAAAACAAATAGTCCTTTATTTTTTTTTAAAATATTGTAAAAAAAATGATAGTGAATACAAATCTGGCCAAGGAGACTTTGTAGATCCATAATTACCTTTGATAGGAGACGAATATGTGAGTATCTGTGAATATCACCGACTGTCTTTGCTTACACGGCGAATTTTCTGAACATTTTTATTAGTTTGGCAGAAAATATATTTATAATATTTTGTTTTCCACTAATCAATTTGTGTGTATCCCGACATATTATAAAATGATGTTCTCTACCATTTAACTCTTGCTATACTTCGCCCCGTTTATTTTTTGAAACTATTCGCTCCAAGAAATGAACAATATGGCATAGTTTAAATTAACTGATTATATAATTGTGGTGATTTGCATAAAGGTATATCCCATGTTTGATATTTTACACGTGCAAAATAAGAAGACATCACAGCAGCAAATAATATGCAAATCAAATCAAAGCAATAACCGGATCCGCGGTTCATGACAACGATATTTGTAATTGCATGAATAAATAAGTAGTGTTTTGACCATTTCAACTATGAAATATGTAAAATGATGACACTGTTTCCTTCGCAATGCAACGGATGTCGTGAAGCAATGAAAATCTTTATCTGGTTTATTAAAAAGTCATCAATATATTTATTTACATTTATATCATCATGATGATGTACCGCATGTTGGTATGTATTTATCATTGGGCCGGTAGTTTCAATGAGAAAAATAAAGATTATTATTATTATTATTATTATTATTATTATTATTATTATTATTATTATTATTATTCAGACATAGTTAACGTACACTATATATCTTTAATAAAGAGGACATCCAAAGCGAGAATTCAAAATTAAACGAAATATTCGATTTGTTGTAAAGATAAAGGTCAAGTAATAACTTCCTGTATACGGATTCAAATTATACAAACCTATATCCTCAAAACTTCTCTTCAGTGTCTGAATGACCTCCTGCTTGTCCTCATGTTCAAAAATGACAGAGAAACAACAATCAGCAATTCTGTCAAGAGGGATTTTCCAGAACTTTAGTTCGTCTTGAACCGTGGCTCCACACATATACTTGGGTAGATGTAACTGACTTCCTGTACGGTACAAATCCAAGATAGAGTTGAAAATCTCTGGGTTCCTGTCGAAAAAGTACCAGTCTTTATCCAAATCGTATTCCTCGTTGGTAGGAGAAATTTCCGACAGACGGGATCCAGAAACGTTCTGAAGAAACTTTTTCTGGGTCACGAAAAGACTTCCTCTGATATTCAAGGTCACAGTAGCCATTTGTTCATACTAAATAGTCGTTTATATAAAGCACTTTATCCTAAATTGTAATACATGCTGTATATGAGAAATCTAGAGCAACAAAAGTCGTTCTAAATTAATGTCAAATTAAGGCGTTTATTGAAAACACGCTTACTGTCATGTAATTAAGTAACATTTGATAGGAAAAAATGTCTCAAGTCTTATACCTAATTTGCTTCATACGATATTTTAGTTCTCAGATGCAGAGAACATGTATATTCGTCGATTATCTTCGAGTGAAACAGATGGATGAAAAATAACAGCAGATATTCATACCTGGATTAAGGAGTTAAAACGTGTCTCACATGTATCAGTAAAGGTTACTTCCCAATATTGAAATATAAAATCACCGTGGTTCTATATTGAAGTTTTTATCTCTTCTCATCCACATTCAGGAACACACAGGTACCGTTATTCTTTACCAACTTTTATGCAACTACTTGTGTATACATAGTATATAGTCGATATGTTGGTACATTTGGAAACATCTAGCGCCGATTATGAATCTGTAAATGCGGCAATACAATATGTTACAACCTGAAACCGTTTGGCTTTACATCTGGCGGTAATCGTGTGCTAATGAATTATTTACTGCATTCCATTACACTTCATTCTTGCGGAAACTGCAAATGTATATTAAATTTGTGTTCTTATTTTAACTCGTTTCGTCCATATTGTCTAACGAAATTTGAATAGCACCGTGATCGGTTATATAATTGTACATAAATACAAAAGCTATTTTTGATATATGTTTATGCATTTAGTGACATTGTTTGTTTTTTGTCATCTGTATTTAAAATGTTCTAAAACGCTAATTGAAAACATTGAATGAATCCACTTTCTAATGTAAACTCCCTGTAATGCTAAACCTCTGGAACAGCTATGGTAGTAAAACAATTCATGGTTGAACTGAGCAACAGAAGGCCGGAAGGTGAATAAAAAAAGCTCTTTAATGTAAAATCTAAATTGCAGGTGAAACACGGGATAAACATGATTGATCAAAAGGATTTTGCGGAAAATGTGATTTTCATTACGATGATAAAAATTTGCTTTTCCTACATATGTATTATCTGTTAAGTTTTAAGCATGGGTTTCTATTGAGGGGATGCCGTAACTGATTTGTGATGTCTGATTTAAATTTCAAAAATGTTGCAAAATTATACGAATTGTTCCTTTAACGATAAATGATAATTTACATATTCTATGCAGACTTTCAGCTTTTGAAACATCAGCATCCATTGCAGAGGAAGAAGAGAAGGAGAGAAATAGGGTGAGTTAGACCACCATGTATTCTAATCATATGCTAGCGTTTCACTCAGTAGGTTGAACCCGACTAAAAGCTCTTAATTTTCATCTAATTCTTCAACTATTGAAAAATCCATCTGCGGGTCCGGGATTGAAGAAACAAACCTATGCGCCCTTGCTGCATGTCGGACTTGGTGGAGGCAACATGTTAGTCATGAGATTCGACACGTGTAGAGGGAAGAAAATACCTGGGTAAATGAGTAAACAGGAGACTCATGAGTAGCTTCCAGATGCAATACACACCTTAGCCTGTACTTCTTACAGACGGGTGGGCTAGAAAAGCCTAGTCTCGTCAGACAAACCGGATTTTCTCGCCGAGCCCTATCAGGCATTATTAATTGACTCTTGGGACCCTCTCTGTACTTTTTTTTCTATATCGCTCTTGATATCACTGTGGTTCCGACAGCTTCTGTTTATCTTCTCTTTGTTTTCTTGATCAACAAATGTAATAGAAGGCGGTGGCTTAATGGGTCAAGAAAGTATCATTACCTTCTGATTGTATCACCTATATATTCCTGGCACTTGATAAGAATCCTTTTGTTGTACTCCGTGATCGGTGGTGGGGGGAGGAATGTGAGACACACAAAACAATGGAAAAGGGAAACAAATATAAGCTTAAAGGAAAACACCTTTGTCAGAATCAGACGACTGACCATCAAAAATGGATTCATTCACGAACATATTGATCATTTATCTACAAGATGTGTAAAAACGTTTACCGCACTAATGCACCGATAGTCGAAAATACCATACTTGGTCTAGTCGGCACACATAAAAGAGTGAAACCATTAAAACGGGTAGCTTGCTTGCGAGTGTAAGCGAAAAAGACAAAAAAAAAACTATCTAGAAATTTAAGATGTTCCGTGATATATGAATAACCTCTTATGATCACTCGTCACTATATCCAACCAAACGCGTGATTCGCTGTCCCGACTTAGTGGCAGTCAATGACTACAACACCATCATACATACAAGCACTACCCAAGGTAGTGAAAATTAAACATTTGCAGACCAACGTTGTGAATAAAAGAAAAAGAAAATACACACACACACACTCACACGTACATACATACTTACATATATATAAACATGGATTTTTATTACTTTTAATCGTTATTTTCATACATCACTAATGATTAATGAGTAGAAATTCATCATTGATCAATTGGAATATATCCAACAAAACACAGTTCCAAGAATGTTTATGTATCATTAATAGCCTGCTATGGGCGGATCACAATTGGATATACTAATAGTATGGCATATCAAATTGCTTTATGCCAACACTTAAAAAGCCCTCGTAACGCTATATTTATGGTCCATCGTGAACCCGAGTGTGTAAAGGCATCCAACAATGTATAACTGGTGGAATAGGTAATTACTCTAACTCACATGACAGTGAAGTCTCAAAACCGGAGAAGGAAATTCAAATGGTGAAAAACATAGGAAAAAAGATCATACAGTCTGGAACATTTCTTAATAGCCCGAAGTACTCAACTATCGTAAGTATCAGTAAAAAATGACAAAGGACGCACATGCACAAACAAGTCTATCTAATGCCGCAACACCAAAACATTATTTATCAGTAATGCCTAAAACACCAAAATCACCCAACCACATAAAGAAACGGACCCTTAAAAAGGTATGATGGTCATATGAATCTGCATAATAGGTTTGGCGACTGAGGATAGAGATGCAGAAGAAACTGACGCGTATCCTCAATACTGCTTCAAACATACATACAAAAATAGGTAACGTCGTACTTCGTGCTGTAATATAAGCATATAGAAGTGCTCCCGTGAGACAGGTCTAACCTAGTTACTTCATTATCTCTACTTTTAATTCATACTGAAGAATACCATCGTACAGTGGAATTTTCGCGGACATCAAACCATATACAATGCTATTATTTTGCCTTTAGGTTTATCTTGTCCTCATTCCTGTGTCTTTAGGGAACGATTTCAAAAAGATACGGACATCACTCTTAAACATAACTCCTTTTGTAACACCCACTCTCAAAATGTTGGCAAGGCCTCAGGACGAACTTCAGATGCTGTGAATAATAGGGCTCCGAAATGAACTAGACACCTTAGTTCAACAGCTACCTATTCGATTGGTTTTACTCTGGGATTTCATTGCTCATAACATTTTATGCGATCAAAGAACATAACTGACAAAAGCACAAAGGTAGAAAATTTTATTTCCATAAAACACAAAGTTGACGACATATTTGCATCCAGTAACGAATGCATATATGTGCATAGATCTGACAATTTTTCCAATGGTTTGGATTATGATTGGAAGATCTCCAATCAAATGATGATGATAGCCTTTTCAGCAGTGACTACTTCTCAATCATTGTAAGGAATAATATCCCCTCCATCTATGACTCACTTTCACATTAGAATTCAACGAAGGCTGACTGTACCAAGCTCGAAACATTTTGCAAAACTAGACTTGACAGAGATATCGTTATAAGTGCAAATAAACCAGTTCAACATTTTACTCTAGATTACAGCAGAATCTATATTCATGTCCTCATCTAATTTTAACAGAATAAAAAAGGCATGGTGCACTAAAGATTTAAAGAGGCCATCTATCATTGAGATAAGTGAGCAATCGTTCCATGCCCTAAATAATAGGTAGGTACCGCATAATCCGGACTAAATATTTGCAGAATTTTTGTGATCATGGTGGAAATGGAAGCATTTGTTCAACTTTAAACTCTCCTTCCGCTATAAAGAAAGATTGAGACACAATCCGCAAAAATGATGGTAAGGGAAAACATCTATTTCTGAAGTTTAAAATGAAACATTAATAACTTCAATTCAGAGCATGACGTAGCAAATGTACTTGCTGACAGTTTTTTTCTACAAATTCATCGTCTAAATATGTCTAATCATTAAACATAATTTGAAAGGCAGAAAGGTCTAAACGAGAAAATACATTTAAATAATTTAGAAAGTTATAATCAACAATTGTTGTGTTTGAAACTTATGAATGCCTTAATCAATACCAGTTTGCCAGTTTTTCAAACACCCGTCGAGACTTATTAATCGTTGTGTTTGTTAATTGTTTAATGATTTATAAACCACTAGCAGTATTACAAAACCCTTGTGAATAAGACTACGGTAATACCCTTGTGAATAAGACTACGGTTATACCCTTGTGAATAAGACTACGGTTATACCTTTTCACAAACCAGGTAATGATGCTACAAATTCTACCAACTACCATTACAACCTTTGACGAACTGAGTCTGTAGAACATAGAATGAATAATTAATGTGAGACGTGTTTGGTTATTTCGAGAACAACAATGTACTATCTCCTTTACAAAGTTGCTTTTGATATTCTCATCGAACCATCTATCCACTTTTATATCGAACTTTTTTTTCAAATATGGAATTCTAGGTTCCAGTAGGATACACTCTCACTTTTTTTCGAACAAGAAATGGGTATGCTCCTGTGCAATATTTTATCTATTGCGCTTTTAAGATCAAAATTGACGACATTATCAGGGTTTTATCTCCTGGTGTAGATCGCGCTTTATACGTTGATTATTTCATACTATGTTATTAATAGGAACACATTGAAAGACAATTGCAGCAAAATATAAACAATTTTGACGTTGGTCCACTATAGTTGATGTAAATTCTTAAAATCAAAATCATTGTGCATGCACTCGCGCTTATACCGTTAATGAGGAAACAAAGATTGTAAGCTGGTCTTGTCTTTGAAAGACCTTCATTCCATAAATTATGTTTTTGATATAATTTGAAATTGGCCCTTGATTTGCTGAAAGTAACAACACACATTGACTTCAGTACTGATAGAACAGTTGTTCTTAACCTATATAGCTATATAAACATGTATTATGTCAAACACTGGACTATGGTTGTGTTGTTTATCGTATAGCAAAAAGGTCATTGAAAGAGACTTGACGCTGCAGACCACTAAACAATATGATTTTTTTAAATAAGCGTTTAAGATACGTCCCATGTAAAAGTCTCTTGGCTGAGACGAATGAGTCTCTATCACATTGTGGAGAAATAGTATGTTTACATAATGCCCTAACATTGAAATGAAACATTTTAAAACCCAAATACAAACCATTATAAAATGCGATTTCTATATTTAGTACTCGAAAATCTTCTAGATTTGATAATGCAAGGATTGACTTTCAAAAATTAATTAGACCTTGCCCTAAAATATATCGGAACTAGACACAGTTTAAATTATATCTACACTTATCCAATATCAGTCACCTTACCATCTGATTTTAAAATAAAATACATAAATTTTAAATCTGGTATAAAAAAGCTCCTGTATTAGTATATATTAGTCATTACGGAATGATGATGTCAGTAACATGCTATATTGGTCCTCCTTCCTACAGAAACATCCACAGGGAGATAACTCACCATCACATAATTGTTTCTCTCTCCAACCTACATGCAACCCGTTCCTACAATGTCGAGCACATTAGGGATTTTTATAAGGTCAATGCGTCTTGTATTTTAAATTTCCTGAATAAAGTTAATATTTACTGTTGTGTGCAACGCTAGTTCCTCTGAATATTTTTTTACCAATATCTACTCTGTTAATCACAGTTGTTTATCTTTGTTTGTACCTAATTACCCTTTATTTACACTATTTATATCCACTGATGATCGATACATTTTTGTATGTTATCCTAATCATTTCGTGAAGAGTTTAATCTACTTGTGTCATTTGTTGGGAAACAACCTTTTCGAAACATAAATTTGTATCATATAACCTTTATGTGGCTTCTTAAAGCCTCCACAATCCAAAATCCAAACAACCATTATCAAAGATAGCTGAAGAGACACAGGCAAAGAATCTTGCAGTATCAGCAATTTATCTATTGGAATTGTCGATATTCAGTCCACAGATCACGAAAACAAGGCATAGCTACCAACCCATGGTGAAACGGAGGCTTTTAATAATTACCCAAGAAGTCTGTAATAACGGTGAAAACCTGAAAAGAAATTCTACAAAAATGGCAAATAAAAAATTTATTTAAAAGGCGGTACTTTGCATGCAAATTTATTCAATGAAACATCGCATACACAGATAAAGCAGCAGAGAGGGCGAACTGACATTTTGCTGAAAGGTCATTTTTGGAAAAGAAAAGCTTCCTACGAAAATGAAAAATATAAGGTCAATGACGCTAAACCGAAGCCTCTAACTAAGCGAGAGTTTCGTTAATGAGTGAGGTTATTGTGTAACTTTATCCGTATTTTTTTTATCCAACATTTGTATATATGAGTAGTATTAGGTGGCACCTTAGCGTCAGTGGAAAATACATTACATACACCCACTCACCCCGGGTAACTCTAGGTTTTAAAAATCACCCTGGGCAACTCGAGCGTCAAGGGAAATTGAATATTGGGGAATATTGGGTCTATATGGACATAGACCACAATTAATTTTACTATATGTTCTCTACATATATTTCTCAGTACTGACCTTTCCACAGTGTGACAATCAATACAAATCATATGTTAATCTAAAATACCTCCAAAGATGACTTCACGGTGAAATTCTTGTCAAGGGCTGATCGGCATTTTTTTGAGCTGCTGCACTGTAAACAGAGCAGCGTGTAAACAGAACACATATTTCACTTCCGGATCATCACCAAGGCCTTATTACTCCATGTGCACTGTCGCCAAATTACACACTGACAACCACTCTCTCTGCTCATATTCTCAAGAATAAACAATTACCTTTAAATCCCTACCAAATATGCATCAATATAACTCTTCTATCACCACCAAAATGAGAGAGGAAAAAATGTTCTAAAAATAGACTGGAACTACATTCGTAGGTACTGAACTGGAAGTATTAATTGTGGTGTGATTCCATATATGGACAAGGGAAAGTGGAATATATGTTAGGGTTTCTATTGTGACTATAGGTGGTAAAAAGGTGCGACTGATCCTATTTGAAGTGTAACTAAACATACAATTTCAAGTGTTGTAAGATCTAGAGGTAGACAAGCAATATACAGATTAGATTCAACTGCTCCTCAACGAGGATTTGCACGTGTAATTAAATAAATAAGTAAATAAATAAGTAATTCCAGAAGATACACAATTACCACCGTCTTCACTTAACTAACGCCGCGACGTCGATTACACTCAAGAATGGTCAGTATCCCAATTTCGCGCGTGTGACCATGACTATCATCAATTCTATCTACCGTGAATATTTAAACCAGGTATATTTAAACCATTTCCTTATATAACGAAAATAATTGTTGTTGATGTATATCACGAACTATCTTTCTACTTGCAACTATCAAATCATCTGGTCTCCACAAATTCCAAAAAATGTTTATATTTGTTTCTGAAATTATATCTCACTTAACTTGTTATGGTTGTAGTCTGGTTAATTTTAAAGCTCTCTTAATTCTGGATCAAGTGCTCTATAATCATCAATTATTTGTTCATTATTAATCAATCAAACGTTTCAGCATTCATGAGGAGACAATCCAATAAAAGGTAATAGTTGACCATTATCGGCGCACATTATCAGAGTAGTATGTTATGTCAAAACCAATCAAGAAATATTTGCAGTATTTCTTTTGATACGGTGCATATATCATCCCAAATTATGATCCTTGAAACGTATTTTTCACCCATTCTTTCAGAAGTCCATTTATCTCCTTTCCATTGAAAAAACATATATATGTGCATGACTTAACTTGTCCTTAGTTCCTTTCTCTGGCGAGTCTGTGTGTGTGGTTAAAACAATCATATCAAGAGTTAGTCAAACTGTCGAAATAATTCGATCACACGAGTTGTTTCACCAGAACTTGCCGGTCCATTGAGAAAAACTGTCTCATGTCTAGTCACAGGATCACACGCTGACGGAGCAGTTGATAATTTTAATGGTTGATTATTGTAGTCATAAATATCCTTGATTTCAGAGTCGGCAGATTCAGAATAATTATGTAACAATTATGTAACTATTCTTGCTTTATTCTCCATTGGCCCCATGATACATCGTAAACAGTAGTTATATAAACTTGAGTCAGCAATTCTGAATATTTTCTTTGGATATAAAATGAATCCGTAGAGGGTCTAATCGCGGTTTTAGGAAACCTGTTTATCATTGAGAATAAATTTATCGAAACATATACGAGCATTGAAATCTTAAATGCGTAAACTGCTGTGACTCGCCATCATTGTAACTAACAATTTTACCTAATTTAGTTCCGTTAGACAAGTAAGCGTCTTTCGACTTACAAATATATTTATCTTCGTTGCATGAGCAATTATAAAATCAAGTTCAGCATCGTTCAGATTTAATCTTGTACAGTGTCGTTTATGATGCTATCGTCCTTCATGGGTAAATTTGACGATTATTCTTCTGCCAAGATCTTTTGCGGGTTTTTTTTTTCAAAATCAGTTATATCAGGATTTCATCCTCGGATTATTTATTTTGATGTGGTAACAAAACTTCTTTCTGCTAACAATATGATATACTTGCTTCATTTATTTCATAAACAATTATTTATGTGCACTTCATTTATGATAACAATGCAATCGGTACCCACGTCATTTCCGAAAAGTGTCTACCAACCCATGCATAACAATTCGGATGAAGACCTCATCAAACTCAGATGATTCGATACAGGTGAATCCAGTGAAGTCAAAATCCGGTAAAGTTCCGTTTATCGCAACTCTGGTCATCTCGTGTTTTGGATGTCCAAATCTTTTAAAATATGCATGACATTCACCCAGTCCTAGAAAACATCCTGGATAACACGCTGCCATATCAACCGAGATAGCATCTTTATAAATATATTTGGTGTTCCACAATCCGCCGTGTCCATATTTAACACAATACGTTGTATATCCTCAAGAAATTAAAATCGTTTTGGCTTTCATGGATTTTTCTCTTTTGCAAAATGAGCAGCAACTGACGGAACGGTAAAACAATTAATCAGTAATTGTTCAAAATTAGCATTCTGCAAACGTTTCTGCGCAAGATTTTACATTCCTTCGTGGAAAGATTCTGAATAATAAATATCTCCATTAGGTCATACACATTGATTATAGTTTTCATTATCAACCACACGGATACAGCATCGTTATTACAAATATTTTCAATAAAACCAATTATATTACCGTCATAAAATTTAACAGTCCGATTTCGTGGAAATATTGTTAATGCATCAGTTCACTAATGCACACCTCTCCGGTTATTTTTTTAAAATTATTATTACGGGAAATGTTATTTTCTTACGTAGCTCAGCAACGTCATTGATTGACGCTACGGTATCTTTAACTATTTATGCCCACTCGTTTATTGTCATAGGTCTTAGATCCGCTAAACAGTTTCCACGTAAAGCATTTGTGAAATGTTCCGTTACTCATTCGGCTACACAACTTTTTTCCTAAACTTTCATTAAATCATCAACGCTTTGATTATCATTCAGCGGATATATCCCATAAATGTTCGCGGTTACATGATCGCTCATTCATAATGCAGTGTCTCAATACCAGTCAGCATTCCTCGTTTGGAATTTTTACACAATATAGCAATTTTTCATTATGAAGGACGGAGGAATGCTTATCACAAATAATCCAAGTAGTATTATTTGTTTCGGCTTATACGATAAATTTTATTTTGAGAATATATATTTTTTTTATTGTCGAGATAATTAATAATCATGGCTGCTCGTTGGTAATATATTGTAGTATTGATAACTTTAATGTTGCGTATGATTCTGAATGTTGACCACGCATGATGTGCACCATCGTTACAAAATTCTTTCTCGCGCCACTAATACCTTCAACCAGAGTATTCGTCGGATCAAACTGATCTTGCTTCAGTAAGTAAAGAGTTATTCTATCAAGATCAAATCTTGGTTTAGATGACTTGATTTAAGATAATCTTTCATTTAAACGCAAACAGTGACAAGGTTATAAAATGTGTAGAAGTATATTTAGCAAGATTTAAAAATGATGATTTAGAAATTATATTACTATATAAATGGAGCAAAATGAGTCTGTGAACGGTCCAATTATCAAGAATTACGCATATCGTGATGGTATCATCTGGAACTGTCGACTAAACAACCAGTCGGTTATGTCAATAGTATTTCTGGTTTTCTAATGTTTGATGTTGATGGGAAGAAAAGATATTTTTGTCATCGTTTCATGTATGAGTTTGATAATGGAAATCAAAGACGGTCTTCAGATCGATCATCTTGATTAAAAACCGGAAGAAAACTCGTTGATCAATTTACGTGCTATTACACAAAAGCCAGAATTGCCGTTTCGGCGAAACTGGTAAATACCGTAAATTTTGTTTGGTTGTTAAGTTTGTAAATACTGAGACTAGTGTAGAAATAATAGTTAGATCTATAATTGCAGCCCGGAAATATTTTGATATATGCACGCCTTCGCAGCAGATAAAATATACGAATCGACGTTTTTGAAAAATATAAACTAAAGCCAATTGTTCAATTATATGAGATATAAACAGATCAAGGGAGATAATTACTGTCAGGCATTTAGTAGAAAGTGATCAATGGTTTACATCGCTTGTGTTACTGCGGTTAAGTCTTAACCACCACGACATTGTTGTGGTGTCTGAAGTTCTTAGCGAAAACATCTCAGTTGGAAACTTGGTATAACGCACAATGAATCACACAGAACCCTTTCTGTATAATCATGCATGCACGTGGAAGACATCGCTGAAATCATTGACGAATACATGATGTTGGTGTAGGGTTTAACGCAATTTTTCAGCACAAGATAGGCTAAACATAGTCTGGTTCCCTGCTTAGTATGCTCCCATGCGTTGCACTCCGCTATACTAAGTCAGGCGAACGCCGACGCCATATTGTCACGTGATCAAAACAAATGGCCTCACGTGGAGAGACATCGGTTATTTAACCGTGGCACATTTATTGCTTTAATATTCTGTTTGTTAGTGACACAATGTGAAATTTACTAATACTTTCGAATTGAAATATAACAGGCGCTATCTTGTGTTGAAGCTTAACCAGCAAATCGGCCACGAAGGTATTTTTAAAAATATTTATGCAATTAGGCGACTACGAAGTATAGGGTTACACACAACAATTTTTGTAAAATATTGCACCTTTCCCACTGGATCATCTCAAATTTTTATTTCCAATCGATTCCTTGATAAATTTTACGTCGAAATTGATATGAGGTTATGTACGGTAGCTTTACTTTTTCCCAAGACTAATACGAAAATATCTTCCCCGTTTTACTCTCATACCTATGAGTTGAAAATGATATATGATTTGCGAGAAGTGAAACCTTTTGTGCCACATTCAGGCAGGTTTATCAGTGCTCACAAAAATATACTGACACCAGCAGATTCAGGAAATGGACTTGAGTTTGAGTCCTGGATCGATTATAGCAAAGTCAGATTGGAATTTGAATCTGGAAAGTAAAATTAAACTTCTAAAAACAGTCAGTAAATATCTAACATGGAATTTTACAGACCATCATCTGCCACAATACATACGAATAGCAGCCCATTTTAAATTAAACCTCAGTTGAATAAATGACAGAGTTATTCTCAGTTAATGACATGTGATAAATTGTTCATATTACATGCATAGTCATCTTATTTTGTTATAAATTTTTCATTAGTTTCTTGCAACTGATCGGATGGACTAAGTGGTTAGAACATCCACCTCAGATGCAGAAGGTCACTTGTTCTAATCCCAAGTATGTCATACAAAGATATATAAAAATGGTCCTAGCAGCTGCCTCACTTGGTGCTCACCATTATGAAGTTAGTATTAGGACTGGTGGGCTTGGTGTCAGTATAATGTGATTGGGTGGGACATCATGCTACATGTCTGCGGCATTATGCTTCAGTGTTAGACCTCACTATAAACTGCCACAATGTAGACATCCTAGTGATACGACTGAACTACATTAAAAATCCAATCACACACAACATTATTGCCCCATTTTTATTATTAATGCAGGTATGCACTAGCAGCATGCTTACTAATTAATGATAATCAATCAATAACGTCAGAATAATTCCCCCCACCCCATGCATATGTGAGATGATGAGAAATTGGTGGTTTGTTTAAGTAAGCAATTTGTACATTTCCCTAGTTTTATTTCCAACTTTGGCAGAGCCAAGACATAGGCATCACTCATCTGTTATATCATGATAGTGTCTTATCTTTTTTCTCCTGTGATACAATTCCCAAATTCTTAAGATATTATATATGTCCCCTTTTTCATCTCCACATAACAATAGCCTCCTTCTGCTCCTGATACAAGTTTCAGGTAATTTGAGAATGATGAATAATGTGTTATTGCCAAATCCCAAATTCGAGGTGATGCTGTGGAAGCACTAGTCTTATTTTTAAAATATATTTTAGCCTAGACACATGCCCATTATGTCCTGTTGGCAAGGTTATAGTCAACAGAAAATTAAAATGGATTTGAATCAAAAAGGACATACATTTACTTGTGTGTGTGACCTGCAATTTTAACCTAACTTTAACAATCTTTCAGTCATATTGCTACAATGTCTATAGTGCGACACCATGCCGCAGACATGTATCATCATGACCCTTCCAGTAGCATTATCCTGATACTAGGCCACCAGTACTAACACATAACTTATTAATGCTGAGTGCCTAGTGAGGCAGCTGTTAGTACTATGTTTAGAAGCCGTGACCTACCATACAAGGGATGACTCAAATAGTTAAGGGACAATAGCTCTAACTACTAGGCCACCACAGTGGTCAACATTTACTTTCTTGGTCTGAATAACTTTTTATTTCCTAAAGATAACAAGTATTGCATTCAGTGAATCAGCAATGTACCTAGGAATGTTGTAATACCGAACAATTTCATTTATGTAAATAGGAATAATATCAAACGTTTCAGTTATGTGTTTTAGTAAATCATCATGGAAGTGAAATGCAATTTCACCAGATATATCAGCTCTCACATATTCCTTTAAAGCCATATGCACAAGGTATCTATCTATTTGTTTTTGTCCTGCAATCTGTTTCATACAAAATGCACTTCCAAGTGCATCATTTTCACAAAGGTCGCAGCATATACATTCAGCCTCCTCATATGGACAGCCAAAATAATTATTTAAAAATTCATCCTGCCAATGCAAAATGCAGTGGGCTTCATCAATAATCATGCATACATGTTGCTTTGTCCATTCAGCCTTAAGTAAGCATTCAAGAACATTCTTATCCAGTATATCTTCTGGGTGTCCAACCATATACGAAAATTCACCCATGCGTAATTTACTAAGATCTTGAAAATGTTCAGTGACACGTATCACATGCCCATCAAGTGTGGAACAAAGCTGATTAAGAATGTCATTGAGAGGTTCCAGTACTATGACTTTGCACTGAAGGTAGAAAGGAATCAGTTAAAAAAAGGTCTTTCCATATCCTGTGGGTAATAAAACAACTAAGTCTTTAGATTCTCTCAGGTTGTACAAAGCATCTATTTGTCAGGGCCTGAGCCCATTAATTGGTGTCTCTGAAGCAAGAATTGTCTGGTTATATTTAATGACAATGTTTGAGAATACACATCTGATCTTAGTAAGGCATCTGCAAATAGGATGAAAATGAGAAAGCTTTCATAATATAACACTAGCAAACAACTATTGTTGTGAAGGTTGCTATATATCAATAAGTGTACATGTGATTATGTAATGGCAAACAACCATGTTTATGAAGGTTGCAATATATCAATAAGTGTACATGTGATTATGTAATGGCAAACAACCATGTTTATGAAGGTTGCAATATATCAATAAGTGTACATGTGATTATGTAATGGCAAACAATAATGTTTATGAAGGTTGCAATATACCAATAAGTGTACATGTGATTATGTAATGGCAAACAATAATGTTTATGAAGGTTGCAATATATCAATAAGTGTACATGTGATTATGTAATGGCAAACAATAATGTTTATGAAGGTTGCAATATATCAATAAGTGTACATGTGATTATGTAATGGCAAACAATAATGTTTATGAAGGTTGCAATATATCAATAAGTATACATGTGACTAAATTAATTTTTCAGCAAAGCAATCATATTATGAAGCCATTTATTCACTGTGTCTTCTGAAGCATTTATACAAATAACATGTCATTAAAATATTGTGATTTTTACTGTCAGTAAAATCTATCTTAATTTATTTGAAGCAAGTTTGTTTAGAGGTTTCTGTGTGTGCGTGTACGTATGTGCTTTGGAAGATACCATTACTATCTGAATGATAAAGGATATTAAAGACAATACAATGTATTTTGTGTCATCCAATTTAGTTGAAATATGTTGATGATGGAATAAAATCCTTTGAAAATGTTCATGCTTACTACCTTTTTAGTTTTTTTTTTCCTCTAGCACATCTTAAGTAGAAACCCTGTATGCTTCAAAAGGACTGCACAGTCATGTATCTCATACATATACTTGACGAATACTTCACTGATTAACAATTAACCAAGTTTGAGTAATATTCTGTTGATGCATATTTAATAATTATCATGAAAACTACATGCATCATGATAGGCTGACATGTGTTTCAGTACTAATACTGTACAAAGTGTATGCAGAATTTGTGTTTAAGTTGATGTTAATCATAAAACAAGTATAATTGATACTTCTTATTGAATTCTTTTGAATCAGTTGATAGGAATTTACACAACTTATTTCTTATTAATGAACTCATTTGAGATATATAGACACACAAATCAATTTTAAGACATGCTGCCATATTCAAGTTTATTTTCTTTTCATATATATATACACAATGGCATAAATTAAAATATCTATCACATTTGCATGTATATGTATTCAGTTATCAGAACATGACAATGACAGATGAAAAAGAGAAACTAAGAAAGTCACATGTGCATGTGTTTATTTGATACCGTTCCATTTAAATCAAAGTAACTCAAGAGTTATTACTGTTCATATTTAATCATACTTTACAATGATTACTTTAATGCACATGTCAGTGTGTTTTATTGGTTTTTATATTTAAATATAACAACACATTTGGTTAAATTGATAAATCAATGTTAGGACATATATTGGATGAATGATTGTGACAGTATAAGAAATGTAAATACTGTTCAATTTCATGTCATGTAATGATGAAAAGTGCAAAATAAATATGAAACATTTGTCTCAACTTGTCTACAATGTTAGCCTTAATAATGCATCTTCATTACATTGATACTTAAAATTAAGTTTATACTAAGTTTTGGAATTTTATTAACTAAATAATGAAAATAGCATTCATTATGGAAGCAAATCAAATTAGTGATAATAAAATGTAAACTTCTGTACAGTGCTTTATATTAAATGTACTAACATTGTCTTTCAGTTATGATGATATATTGAGTGACTTTTGAAGAATTTTACCAAGCATTTAAATGGAACCTGAATTCAGTTCATCGTTTATGTTAGAAATCTTGCAACACAGTAGCACATTAAATTTTTATCATGTGGAGGCAATTAAAGTGCCTTGCTAATGAATAGAATATATTTACAGTAATAATGTAGAAACTGTCTTGAAAGACCACCCCTTCTGCTAAACAATAATAATATCTTAAGACAAGTAGTCGTTCATAACAGGTCATGACATGATATAATGAATAAATCTGTGCATGGTGATTGTGGTCTCTCATAGCAGTGGTCTCTCAAGACAGGTTTTACTGTATATCACTATCAATGTAAGTGATGTGGCAATAAATTTGGCTCATACTCTGCCAAAGATTTATTGATAGAGCACACTCCCAGTCAAGTCTGTCTGATAGTATTTTAGACCCCTTCACCACCTACCCAGGTTGTAGGGGATGCTATGCCACTTTCTTTTCATGAAATCAATTTGAAATGGAACTGACAGAAATGTTGGTATTTTGGTCTTAATCTTTTACACAATGTGGGTTGTCATGTTCAATGATACACCAATATCAATGTAAAGTTGATCAAGCAATTGATTTAAAATGGAACATTGAGATGATGATGTCTAAAATATTCCATCTTTGGCAATATTGGACCCCCCCCCCCCAGCTTGATAGAAGGGATTTGATATCAACCTTTGGCCAATCAAGGATGTCATCTACCACCTTATACAAAGTCTGACATAATAACTATCAAGTAATCGAAAGCAAATGAAATATCGTACTTGATGCAGTCGAAATGTGCAATATTTGACAAAATGTCACTTTCAACCATTCGTAGAAGAGGGTTGTTATATTAATCCTAATATTTGACAAAATTTGGGCTGTCATGTTAAACGATATATACATATTTATATAAATTTGGTCAAGAAATTCATTGCAATTTGAATATTTTAGATGACGCAGTGTAAAATGTGCATTATTTGCAAAACAATCGTTACCCTCACCCCTGGTAAAACGGGGAAGATATTTTCGTATTATTCTTGGGAAAAAATAAAGCTGCCGTACATAACCTCATATCAATTTCGACGTAAAATTTATCAAGGAATCGATTGGAAATAAAAAATTTGAGATGATCCAGTGGGAAAGGTGCAATATTTTACAAAAATTGTTGTGTGTAACCCTTTACTTCGTAGTCGCCTAATTGCATAAATATTTTTAAAAATACCTTCGTGGCCGATTTGCTGGTTAAGCTTCAACACAAGATAGCGCTTGTTATATTTCAATTCGAAAGTATTAGTAAATTTCGCATTGTGCCACTAACAAACAGAATATTAAAGCAATAAATGTGCCACGGTTAAATAACCGATGTCTCTCCATGTGAGGCCATTTGTTTTGATCACGTGACAATATGGCGTCGGCGTTCGCCTGACTTAGTATAGCGGAGTGCAACGCATGGGAGCATACTAAGCAGGGAACCAGACTAGGCTAAACATGGCGGCCAGTATTATTGGTGAAGGAAGAACCCCGGAAAAACCCCAGAAAGAACAACTGATCCACGAGATGCTACTGGCAAGCTTTCTCACACAACCACATTGGACGAATCTGAGACTCGAACCCACGCAGACAGAGATGAGATGGCAGTGATCCCTAACGGAAAGAGCTTTAGACCACTCGGCCACTCGGGGCCTACACATGAAAAAACAAAACAAAAGATCGTGGACGAATCATGGTAATCGAAAACATTGTATACGCATTTTCCTCGCTGGTCGCTGAATCAACGACGTTAATCGGCACATTATCAGCGACGCACTTGGTACCGCCAGGGGTTGGATTTGGGGCGTTGTTATTGGTGTTGGTGGTATGCTCAATTTTATCTAAAAAAAAAAATATCTACATGTACTAGCAAACAATTGCACGAGCACTGAGAAATGACTTACGCTCAGACATCAGCGTGCACAAATATATTTTCTATACTGTCAGCGAAGTTAAACGATGGTGCAATATCAAACAATGAGTTTGATGCAATTAGAAATATTTATTATCGGTATCACATGAACGCAAACCTGACAAAGCCACATTTAGGATCCGCTGACATAACGGCACGGCTGCACAAGACTGTTGAAGTAACGACACGAATGGAGAAGATCATCGCTAACACAACACTGCCGACGACTACAATGATATAAGCAACATCAACACGGCCAGGATTCGATATTGGTTTTCCAACTCCGATAAAAGCTCTTAATGGTCAGTAACTTGAAATCGCACTGGCTCAAATACAACTGTACTCTAGTTGACCAAGTATCAGAGGAAAATCATTTGGTAGATTGGACGCTAATAATTCGCTGCTATTCTCGCACACAACCACCAATGAAGGGACTGTCGAGCCAGTCCCGATCTGGGAAGTTGTCAAAGCATGCATGCGATCATATCAAATAGGAGAAATCAACGATGAACTTCAGTGTAGAATCAATACCAGAAATTTAAAAAATAAAGATCACTGTCAATGTACTCGAGCCAACGCTTAGTACTGCCATTGAAATATCGACATCGGGTTGTCAATTTATTGAATATATGTAAATCAATTCAATAGCAGTATAATATTATTTAATTTTGGATCATACAAAATTCAGTTTAAAAGATATTAGATAGTGCTTTCTGATTACAATATCTCAAATGTATCTTCCTTTCCTATTGTAATGCTGCTGGGCACTAAGTATCCGTCTGATAAACCCGAATTATTTTCAAAGTCTTCAAATAATTCTGTACAAAGTTATCAATAAGACAATCATAAAGTGAACTGACGAATGTACAGTCGACTCCGGTTAACTGCACACCCTCGGGCCCGTCACGAGACCGTGCAGTTAACCGGACTATGCAGTTAACCGGAGTACGGTACAGTACATTTTTAAGCATTGGAAAAATCGGGACAGGCGTGATTACGTGCAGTTATCCGGAGTGTGCAGTTAAGTGGAGTCGACTGTACATCTGAAGAGAGGTCTTGAATGTTATGATATGATATGACATTCTAGTAAACATGAATTATAAACATAGACATATTATTTCTGAACGCAAGGAAAATTAAAGAATGAATTCAAAATAAAAATTTCAATACAAATTGCAAACTAACATGATTCAATATACATGGCATACAATCTAGACTAACCTCCTGCTTTGTCCGAGATTTACACTTTCTTAAGAAGTCGGATTTCTCACAAATTTCATCGTGTCCCTCACTTTCCAACATGCGCTTCTTTAGGGCAATCCAACGAGTCGTCTCTTTTTTCCCGGAATCAAGACTTCCCCCTTCATCCAAAAAAACTTGGACAGCTCAATTCTATGGAAGGAGCTATTCTAAAACCCCTGTATACCGCCTTTATTAAAAACAATTCCGGAGAATATCATTTTATGGCACTTATTTCAAATGTACCACAACAAAACAATCTCCTCTGGTTTGTTTCCGTTCTTGTCACTTGACCATGATAATTACATCGGACTACCATTACACTCGTTTATGGCTATAACCTTTCAACAAACGAGCCCTTAATTATAACTCGTCATGTCCCCAACTAGAACAAGGTTGTTTTATTGCGGGACTAGCCAATACATCAATCAATGTTTACGTGTCACGCTGCGCTGACCCCGACAAAAAAGCGCTGCTAAAGAATGTACTGTGAAATTCGCTACATAACTATTCTACATCGTTTTTGCAACATTTGTATATAAATATATATGCATTTAGCCATTGTAAACTTTAGCTTTTAAACACTCGCTATACATTTGTGACAAAAATTCAAACCTAGTGATCGCATGTTTATCCTTCGGATTATGTCAATTCAGCAGCATCCCATAGATACCTCTCCTCCGTACCGCCTTGTAGCTCCCAGGTACAAAGAATCTCGTACCCAGTTATTAGTATCGGCTGGCCAATTTCTATTGTGACAACGGCATATTTTCACTAAACCGAACCATGCAATATGACATGTGGTCATTGGTCCAGACCACTGAGGGTTTCTACAGTTATACATACATGTATTCTAGTTACCCCTAATTTTTAAATGAAGCATTGTTCACGTAAATACTTTTTTTTTATTATATTTAAATGTATACATGCCCATTTTACATTATTTTATGTACAAAAAATGTACTTACATTTGTTTTCGTTGATTCCTTTTACGTTTTACATTATGTCATTCGTTTAGATTTTTTCAAGTCTAAATATAATATAAATATTGCACGAGGCTGAAAGGGCTAGTATGTCAAATATCTACACTGCTAACAAGGGTATAAAAGCAATAAAGCAATAACCGAAACACTATAAAAGAGTATTCTCCCTTGGTCATTATCAATGTATTTAAAAAAAAAAACATTTTGTGTTGAATAATATATTACAGTAGTTTAAGTGGCCTAGCATGTTTTCCCTTCAGTTTTTATCTCCAAAAAAAACATTTTAAAAATACGATAATGATTGCTGGCCAATAAAAATGTATTGCGATTTTTAATGCTTTCGTTTTGGTTAATTTTATTTGATTTTCTCAACATTCTTCATTTTATCGTACTCAAGAGAGAGTATTCAGTTCTGTTTTGTGAATTGACGATTCAGATCAGGTTGGTCCTAAAGATTCATCGATAAATATTGGAAATAGATGTATCGATTAGATGTATTGCAAAGATATTTGTAGATAAATATTACAAAGCAAAACAGCTTTTCTTTCAAAAGAAACTAACGTGAATTATTAACTGTAGACGTAATTACTATGATTTTCATAGATGACCCCAAAACATGAAGAACCTATTAACATAGGCATACAGCCTGATTGAAGGCGAATTATGTGTAATGTGTATTAATTTATTCAAAATTATCTATATACTGGTCGCGGTTACGGAGTTAGTTTGCAAAAGTGCGGAATGTGATCTAATCAGCAATAAAACGTTTACGCTATGTTGGGGTAATGAACTTTTTAATAAGCAGGCAAGAGTCGTCCTAAACAAACTTTGTTATTGGCATTTTTCAATCAAATTACAAATTAAAAATTATCAGGAAAACAAAGTGTGCAAAAAGTATTTTGATTTTTTTCTTTGTCTTTTTCTTTAAGAAAAGTGCATTGCAAAAGATAGATGACTATACATAAATGGAAGAAGACCAAACTTCCGAAGGCTGGAGATAAGAACACAGTATCTTTTGTTTTTGAAGAATCCGACATTGTAATTAGGACACAGTTGTGGTCGTTAATTGTGCGGGATCATATAGGAATTTGAAATATAGGAATTTGTGCCAACTTCTTGCACGAAACAATTAAAAATGGATAAAGATACTATATACAGGTAACACAATATAAAATGTCTTCCAATTTCTGGCATCGAGAAAGCCCTTCTAAGGTGAAGAAAATTTGTATATAAACTTTTCTTGCAAATAACAGTAATGTGACTTACGCTATAGTAACGTAAAATGGAAACATCATTAACTTTATTTGGAAAATGGAATATGGTTATTCCAGAACAAGTTTTAACGCTACGTGTCGTTTTTAAATATAAAAAAAACAATGACCATATTTGTGATGTTTAACGTGAACATTTGAAATATTATATTTCCTATGAACTTTTACTAATCAAGGATGTTATTTGTGAAGACGGATTGATTCAGAAAAGTTGTATTAAGTCAAGCATCGTGATCTCCTCGCCTCCCCAGGACACACACACACACACACAATAATGAGAAGATGTGATTTGCATGCATTTCTAACAGGGGTGAATATATAAACTGTTTGTTCAAAACCACGAGGATTGTGATATTTTAAGATGTCAGAGGAGTAACTAGAGTGTTTGGAGCCCGGGGACAATATAATTTTTACGCCGTCCCCCTACCCTAAGTCTGAAACCATTATTTTCATCAATAAAATCACCATCACCCAATGTAACGCCAACGGCTATTGAAGAGAAGAAAAAACTAATGCATAGTTACATATTTGCAGCAAAAATCCCACATACATCCTATTTCAAAGCCCATTTTGGCGCCCCCACTAGTCTGGCGCCCGTCAACATCTTATGATTGATGTGTAATTAAAAAAATAACTCATTAACAGCATAATACTATTTGATAACGTAATAAAATTTATCCAACACAATATCAATCAATAATATAATTAAATGTTAAACGACGACACCATAAATCGTTGAGTAATTTGGTTTGTATTGTATTGAAGCAGCAAGAAAATGTTAGGAAACCACATTCTACCTGATAAGGACTTTAAGAATATCAGCAATAACAAGGCTGACTGCTTCGCGTCTTCTAATAACTAAATAATAATGAAATAAAAACATTTAGTGTTGAGTACAGGGCATTTAATGTATAAAATCATCCTCGTCGATCTTGTTAATACGCATTTTAAAAATAAATAATTAAATTAATTCAGTTACTTGATACATGTCAAACATGATATAAGATGCTGTGAACTCTAATTTCTCTTAGATCTCTCTAATAGGTCTAGTTTTCTTTGGATACACTTACCTCTAACTTGGATCTTTGATCCAAACATAATCAACTGAGGTATTCGATTTTCATTTAACTGATAAAACATGAGCATAAATCTTACAAGCAGACTATCACACGACATATTACATCATAAACACGAGCGATTGACGACGAAAATATTTTTTGTACTTGTATAAAAAGGCAGAGATTATGTGAACCAGTCCAATGAGACGTGTAAGTAAGTACTATGGTTCCAATTGTCCCATGCATTTCTAGACAGACACATCAAAACTTTGTATGTGACTGCAGAGGAGTGTGCTGATTTGAAGAGCGCTTTTAAAGTGTTGATGCATTCCCATGTGGGCGGGAACATGGGGTGGGGATTGTTTTGCAAAAATATAAAATGATACCCAACATTTTGATCGTAACGTTTCTGAGAATTGTTGTGTTTTCTTTCTGATCCTAGTGATATATTCGGGGATATGAATAAGACCAATATGTGATAACACTAGAGCATACAATTGTGTTATTTGTGTTTGTACATACCTCAGAAATCTGACACAAGCTCCACGGATTTTGAGGCTGAGTAGGGGAAATCTGGCTAGACATGAACTGTGTGTTTTACAATAATCAAATTTAATAATTAATATTACCTCCAATGCATACAGTTACTATGCCTTATATCAACAAATACGAAGTTCATATATGGACAAAATGGTAGTTTTAAAATTTAATCGTGAGAAATGTTTAAAGGCATTTTTTTATAATACCGATGTTGTTGACAAGGTGGAACGGGTCTTCGTAATAAGCGACTCTCACAGAGGGAGTAAAATTCCCTCAATTCCTGCTTTGAACAAAATAATAATTCTAAGCCTTAGGATAAAATTGCTGTCATTACATATAAACTCCTCCGCCCCAATTCGAATGCTGTTAAAGTTAAAACGTTTGGTCATTTTTTTAATTAAATGACATAGCCTATAATTTTTAGATATACTTAGAAACTTTCCTATAAAGTTCACAAATTGCCTAAAAGTCGTCGTGCTACGGCACGTTAAGACAACTGATTAATAATTACATTGATGAATTATGACACCATTATGCATCAGAAAAATCGAATTGACAATAAAATTGCATTAGTTTCGAGTAGCTTGTTTCTACGTGTAAATATTGACAATAAGTCAGGGAAGTGATCTGTGGATGATGTCAATTAACACATTCCACGGAAAGGTTGGTCAGTCAGCACTATAGGTGGAAGCCCTAGACACACATGATCAAGCTTTTAAGACAGCATCATCCGTAGACAGCAATTAAACCTTCAGGTACGTGTCGAATGACATTTTTCTACTTTAAATACCTGTAAATGTCGAATATTCTCTTTTTAAAAATCCTCCTGACGTTGACATATGTGTATTAATTGTGTGTTAAATTGTTTTCATATACATAACGGTACTTTGCTTTTGAGCCAGTACTGGTGTAAGTATTAACTCTAAACGTTACTAATCCAAAAAGGAAATGAGTGTACGTAATTTATTCCATCGTCATTCTCATTCTGCGTTTTTTATTATCATGGCTGTCTTTAGAGGAAAATGAGTGTACGTAATTTATTCTATCGTCATTCTCATTCTGCGTTTTATATTATCATGGCTGTATTTAGAGGGAAATGAGTTTACGTAATTTATTCCATCGTCATTCTCATTCTGCGTTTTATATTATCATTGTTGCATTTAGAGGGAAATGAGCTTAGGTAATTTATTCCATCGTCATTCTCATTCTGCGTTTTATATTATCATGACTGTATTTAGAGGGAAATGAGTGTACGTAATTTATTCCATCGTCATTCTCATTCTGCGTTTTAGATTATCATGACTGTATTTAGAGGGAAATGCTTCAGATCCTACTCTCATTTTAGGAAGGGTTTTAAAAATAAAATCAGGATAAATTACTGCACAATGACGAAAAGCCACCCATAAACTCACTACACACCAAGCGGTATACACAACTACACAATGACGAAGAGCGACCAATAAACTCACTACATATCAAATAGTACAGACTACTTCACAATGACGTAAAGCGACCCATAAACTCTATGCACATCAAATAGTATACATGATGCCTGCATGAATGATGAAGCTACAAATCTTCGTTATACACAACATTTTTCATAAAAACAAAATGTTATTCAAAGCACTTGCTTCAACAGAAATGTCATCTTATTTGGAAATAAAGCCTAAAATTAATCAGCAATGACAATAAATTTTCTTCACATGTTTAACTGTTCATTGATGTTTTGGCAAACGATTGGACTTCTTCAGGTGCAATGCCTTTTCCCCGCCTCTTCAAAATCAACGCCACACAAATGAAACGACTCCTATACTAAGTTATCTTTTTTGTTAGATTGTTATATGCAATAGAACGACTTGAAACGAAAGAGTTTTCGGGGACTGGACCCATTGGACCTCCACTGTGAGTCCGTCCCATGGACATCACGCTCAGATACATAAACCAGTTTAAACCGCTATGATTTAGAATCGTCACTCGGGTTGTAACAAACGATAATGAAATAAGCAATTTTTCGAAAGCCTACATTTATGAAAACATCTATTCCCGAGTGTCAAATATTAATTCATCGTAGCGAAGAGTCTCCAGCTAATTTGAACCACCCCATTTAATGTTTCAAGATTTATTGGATTTTAGATGCAAACATAAATGAAAGAAAGTATCGACCGCAAATGCCTTCAGCTTATTTCAGAAAACATCTATATCCGAAATCTCTTCCGTGCACTCCACGAATTGCAGTTTTTACTGTGTCAGACGCTGGTAGCTAATAGCAGTTAATGGCATTAAGATAATGATCTCTACAAGGCATTTACTCGTCAGATTGTTCAATAGATAGGAAAATATTAATATTTGGATAACATTTGCCACAAAAAAAGGTGCCATTGTTTCTGATTCCAACGTTTTTCGCGCTACATTAATTACATAGAATAAAGTGGCTGGGCCTGACTGCAATGGTTAGCTTGAGTCAAAAAAGTCCAAAGATACCTCAGACATGATAGTGAGAGTTTCAAAATATGTCGTATCTAACTATTAAGCAATATTCATACTTGGCAAAACTAATTTCATTACAATTTTGTATACCTCAAAATATAACATTAAAACCGTCCGTTTGATAAGTACTCATCTAAATATCTTACTGCTCCGAGTAAGGCGCAGAGTAAATCATTTTCTAAAGGTATTTCAGAGATTTTGATATAAATATACCCAAAATCTATATAAGAACTCATACCTGATTGGTCGCAGTGACAAACTAACATACTGGTGCAATACTTATCAATTTTTACCATGCTGAATTAGGCAAGTGTGTTTTTTAATTTCTTACAACAGTTTCAGTTGCGTACAAATGTGCGAATCGCATGCTATAACCGACTTAAACAGTTAAATATAGAGGTGCCAGAATTATTTTCAGGAGCAGCAAACATGTAGTGGTCAGATATTACGTTTTACGGACGTAGGCCAAGACATGATAAGAAGTGAAATGTGGGGAGGGAGGAATGCTAAGCTGCATTCGGAAATTTCAAAACGTTGCACGTATCATGGTTATTTTTCTTAGATTAAATTTATAAGGGAATTGTGTCATTAATTTCAACCGCTAGGTATCATGCCTGCAGTATATACTTAATGTTCAATTGACGTGTGCAGGAAACAGTTTTCAAAAGAATAAAACTGTTCATCTTGTGCATGCAAATGAGTGTGATACACCGTACCCGTGATCATGAAAATGTGGCCAGTCTCCATCTATCGACTGCAATACGTAGTCTTTTTATAGTAAAAGTATGTGCCTGATGAACCATTAAAAAATCTGCTTAAATGAATTTGTCTACCTACTTTTTCCCTCTCTACCAACACTATTTTAGATTGAAAAGTTTCTTTATTTCCAGGTCATGATCAATAACATTCTTAAATATTGCGATGTATTCAAGTTTTTGGGAAACTATAATACTACTTGTCCTAGAGTTATTTTCAATAATTATCCATATATACATTTTTGACAAGGTAACAAAATGGACACCGTCACCTTGAATGTTGGCGGAAGTGTCTTCATGATCCGTAAGTCACTTCTCCAGAAACTTCCTGGCACCCGTCTTGCAGAAATCTCTCACAGCAATGAAGAATACAACTTGGAACAAGACTGGTACTTTTTCGACAGGAATCCTGAGATTTTTAACTCTATACTTGATTTATACCGGACACAAGGTCTTCTTCACCTGTCGAAACATCTGTGTGGAGCAACGGTTCAGGAGGAGTTAAGGTTTTGGAAAATTCCGCTAAGTACAGTGGCTGACTGTTGTTTCTCCGGCATATCACAGTACGAGGGAGACAAGACAATGATGGAGAGATTAAAATGCAGTATAGAAAGTCAAGGTAATTATTAATGTCATTCACGAGTTCATTAGATTATTTATAGCACATTATATCCTGCTAAACAAGAGTTTGACTGTTCATCCTCCATATTGTATGGAATTCATCAATTATTTGTGCAGCCTGGTAGCCTGATGTAATTAATACTTTCGTAAAGGAATGAAGAAAGCAGGGTACAAGACTACTAAAACTAAGATACATACCGGACGTACTACGTCTGCCAAGTTGTCCGAATACAGACAATAAATTCACGTGTAATCATGGTTGATTTTGGTATCTTGGTACAAGTGTTACAATTCGGAAATATAGAAATATATTTATGAATGCTGCATTCATTTTCTTTGTTCTTTACGAACCCTTTCCTTTGATATGTAATTAGCTTTATATATAAATCTTGCTCGAAAGCTAATCTTAGGTATTACAATGAGTCTTTAATTCCCATCAAAGATCAGCGACATATACATAATTTCTATAACAAGAAACAAAGCGAGCGCCTTATTGATAATGTTACGTATATTTCATTTGAGTCATTTATTTTTGTTTTAATTGTTTGTTTGTCATATTTAAATTTGACAATTTAAGTTTAAGATTCATTCATTGGGAGATATTTTTTTAGAAAGTGGGATGACCTGTACTCTACGAATAAACACCAGATGTTGACCTCTTTTCTGACCTGGCTTCAGAGTTGTAAACAAGCTTTTAAAATGATTGGCTGATTCCAAGGACATTATGGAGCTTTGTTATAAACATCTTTCTATTTTTAGTTCTTGAGAGTAAAAATAACTGATTCTCATCTGGGTCATACGGTGTGTACGAGATTTTATGAACGTAAATTTGTTCTAAAGATTCTAGAAGATCATGTGACCCCTTCCTTGTTTACGTAAAAATAGGTATATAAATGATGTTTTAGAGCGAACTATTTAGTAGAAGTTGGGTTGTTAGAATATTAAGTTGTATTATTTTGAGTTATTTTAAATTACCTTGTACTGGAAATTATTGCAATTCGTTTGGATCAAGAGGATTTATTTTGTTATTTATCTGGAAAACAATTGTGCTCATTGAATTTCATAAGACCAGAACTGACTTCATCACATGACATCGTCTTCCATCTTGGATGCTTCACCAAGATTCGAACTGGGAATAATTAGGACATTTTATTAACAGGACTTTTGCAATTTCACTAGTGGATTATATTTTGAATTATTTTTGTATTAATTTTGGAATTGATTCTTAAAACCGTAAGTTTATTTTTCTTTTCTGTAAAATATTTGTGCTCAATAAATTGTTTATTAAGTTTCTACAAGCTTGGTTATTTTCACTCTTTCTATGTTACTGTTTATTCGAGCCTAGCACGTAACAATAAAAACCAATTATATGTGTTATAGAATGTTTTCGTTTGATATGAAAGAAGCTCGCATGTATCATGAATGTCTACAAAGTTGGTACCATTGTGAACTTTAGGAGGTCCCATGTACACTGAAGAGGAACTTTGCTCCAGCTGGTGTAATCAATTCAAAAGCCGAATTTGGACATTTCTACACACGCCAAGCTCATCAACTGGTGCGAAGGTAAAACAAAACTTAGGTGTGATCAGTTGGGTATTTTGATGTGGTTTTATAAGTACAAGCTAGTCTCGTGCTTCATATTTCAGAAAACTTTGAACCACTCATTGATGTTTATACTGTATTATACAGCAGTCTACAAATGTAACTCACAAACTTTTAACTTTGAATTTATTTTTTTCTTAAACATATACTTTGGCTGCTATATGTATTTTTATATATAAAAAACATTGTATGTTAAAAGTTTAAAATTTTATCTTTGGCATATGATATATTTATTATTTCTTTGCCCCGCTATCAGTATTTACAAAAACAGAAAGGCCAATGCACGTAATATCTTTCATGAGGAACTACTAGCAAATCTAATTAAAATTTGACTGGATGAAATTATTAATTAACAATCCCAGTGTATCTTCTAAAATGGAAGCTGTTTTTTGTCCAGTACTAACGTATTCCATAATTCTTCATTAATCAAAGCCTAAGAAGCATCAGATTAAAACAAAAATACCTCAGCGTTTTAAGACCAAGATAATCGCTTTATTTTTCTGTAGTGTGTATTTCTAGTGAAATGAACAAACGTGATTTTAATTAATAATTTGCACAAGAACTTACAAAGAAATTGAGCCCAGTTTGCTTAATAAATCATAAAAGTCATCATGGTGTAAAGACATCAATACCAAATTCCTAAGACCAAATGTTATCTTTACTATTTCACTGTTTCTCTATCTTTGCAGATATTCAGCTGCCTGTATTTAACATTTGTCATACTGACCTGTCTAACCTTTATTCTCATGACCCATCCATGGTTCAGATCGCCTTATAACCCCATCACCATGGAGACGAATGGCACTACCATTGAGATAGACTGGAAGGAATTTATGATGATTCAATTTAACAATCCTAAAGTGGCTTTAATGTTCGGAACGAAAGAAAAACCGTTTATATCCTATATCAACTTTTGTGCCATGATATTCTTTGGTCTTGATTTCGCGTTTCGCTGCGTTTCATGTCCGAGGAAAACTTACTTCTTTCGGGATATAGTGAATCTAATTGAAATACTGATCCTCACCTCCACGCTGATAGCATTTGTATACGAATATGGAATTTTCGAAATATATACAGTTCCAGAGTCTTGGATGTGGTTCTATGCCTGTTGCAAGGCCGTAGTTATTTTTCGTCTGTTACGCTTGTTTAGGCTATCAAAGCACTTCGAGGGACTCAAGATTCTGTACCTGGCTCTAAAGGCAAGCGCCAAAGAACTCGCGCTTATGCTCGTATCCTTCTTCATATTTACCACACTGTTTGCGGGATTAGCATACTACGCTGAGTTTTACGATCCCAATTCTTTCCAAAATGTACCCATCGCATTGTGGTGGTCTATTGTTACCATGACAACAGTTGGATATGGGGACGTTGTCCCAACTACGTTGCCAGGTTACATAGTGGGTTCATTATGCGCTATCAGTGGATTACTTATATTGGCTATGCCAGTAGCAATCATCGCGAATAATTTCGGCGACCTCTATCGCTGGAATAGAATTAGGGGAAAAAAGGGAGAGCTGATTGGTGCACAAGCAGTTGACAATCTGACCTATTTTTGCTGCACGAGAATGGCACGTGTTAGAGATTCAACTTGTGCCGTCATTACTGTGAATTCATTTGAAATGAAGTTGCATAATTAGCCTATTAATGTTTGTTTTAGTGGAAACTGTTATGCACGACAAAGATCAGTATAAATGGAAATTCTCGTGTTCGGGGCAACGTCATTTCCGCCTAGTAACCTGATGTGTGAACTTTACTCAATGAAACTTTAACCTTATGACTGTTTGTTGAACGACGTCGATTCTTTGTTGTTTCTCATTTGTTGTCATATGCGGTAATCACAAACTGATAAATATATATTGACAGAAATTTGTTTTAAATCTGCTGTTTGTTATCGACACATGTTTTTGATCTGATGTTATCCCGAGACCAGTATGAACTGCAAAATCTTACTGTCAAAATGAAATCCTGCTTTGAGCAAAAGCATCCATTTTGTTTCCTTCAGGTTTTTTGGATCATACAAGATCAAATTAAATGAATTTTAGTCAGCCATACAGTGGACAACTAAAATGGATCAATCACTAAACGTAAAATATGACCCTTGTGACGATGTGTTATTTATCGCTCAATGGTCTTACCTAAAGAACACACAAATACATGACGTAGACGATATACGTGTTTAGAAACTTACAATGACACGATACATGTGATGATAATAATAATAATGTGGAAAACGGACAAATTAATAATAATATGTCACCCATGAAGAACACGGGATGTTAATATTAAATGCTGCATTTGTTATACAATAACTGGATTATTCCACGACCTTAAAGAAACAAAACAGTGATTTTATTCCAATGGCCTATTCTTCTTCATCATTAGTTTTTTTTTAATTAAAAATTAATAGTATTGACATTAACAACTAGATCTGTTCTAATATCATCATATTTGTAAGCCGTTGTTTGCTGTTAATGTGTGTGTGTGTGTGTGTGTGTGTGTGTGTGTGTTTGTGTGTGTGGTTGTTTTCTTTTTAATATTTTGTCGCAAAAAATCAGGTTTTGAAGCATCTTTTATGTTTTTGTTTTATCTGAATCTGAATTATATGTATATCAAACAGATAATAAAACGTTTACCTTAAACTTACATGATCTTCTGAATTTTCTTGAGACCGGGGTAACGTTCTGTTTTAGTCATTTAAGCTGTGGACATGTTTGGTTCGAAACGTCATTCAATACTTATGAATTTACAAGTGTTTTACCAAATATTTATCGTTCTAATCCAACGTGAAAAAAAGTTCTTCATATTACCTTTTAAATATGCTACCCAGCAGTGTTGCAAGTAGATTTTAACACCTACCGATAAAGTACCGACTTCACCCCACCCCACCCCGGCCCCCGCCTTTCTAGTAATAGTCTTGTTTCTACTCAAGTCTTATATTAATTGCTTTTGATCATGTCATAGAAATCGTTTTACATCACTTGAATGTTGTTTGATTATAAGGAAGTTTAATCCCTGTTTACATAGTTTCAAAGTTTCAACATCCAGAGTTCAGCAAAACAAATAAAGAAATTATCGTAGATATCAAGAAAGAGATTATCTTAAGTATCAAGAAATAAATTATCTTAGATATCAAGAAAGAAATTATCTTAGATATCAAGAAATAACTTATCATAGGTATCAAGAAAAAAACAAAATCTAAGATATAAAGAAAGAAATTGTCTTAAATATCAAGAAAGAAATTATCTTAGATATCAAGAAAGAAATTATCTTAGGTATCAAGAAATAAAATATAATCTTAGATATCAGGAAAGAAATTATATTAGATATCAAGAAAGAAGTTATCTTATATATATCAAGAAAGAAATTATCTTAGATATCAAGAAATAACTTATCTTAGATATCAATAACGGAATTATTTCAAATATCAAGAAAAAAAACTATATTAGATAACAAAAGAGAAATTATTTGAGACAGCATGAAAATCATTATCATAGATAACAAGAAAGTAATTTTTTGAGGTATTAAGAAACAATATATCTTAGATATCAAGAAAGAAATTATCTTAATATCAAAACTGCGTGATTATGGAAGCTGGTGATGTTGATATTGTTTTATTTTCGTAATGACCCTTCTCGCCCACTTTCAAACAATGCGTCATAAATTGGTGTGTCAAATAAATTGTTAAAATGTTTGCTTTTACCGGAGTGTTTTCGGAATGGCAGTAAAGTAGAGATTATCGAGTTTTAGCTCCTAATCTCTTAGCCAATAAACCAAACAATATTCTGGTAGTCTAGGTGCAGTGAACATTTTTCAAAGTAGAGATAGCATATCTGAAGTAAGTCTACTTTCGCCCTCCTTTCTAGCAATACCCGGCTTGATCTGTAACATCCAGAGGCGGATCAAAATATTCTAAAACGACAAGTATATTTACTTTCTATCACACCTCCACGCTTTATGCTATTATATTATGAAACAATGATGTAAGAGTTACAGATATTACGTACATACGTACAGATTAACATACATACGCATGAACAGAGAGTTTTCCTTGTGTCCGCTTTTCCCATGAGAAAATGTTATTACATCGAAGTGGAAACCCTGACTAGGACGGACCTTAGTTCTGTGGTTATTATTCCATTGACCATAGATCAATTGGTTGAGACAAATGAGTGCTAACTGAAGAGTCCCACGATCAATTAAATGAGGCTAACGTGTCCTATCTGGTGTGCTTCGAACCGATATATTGAATGAAAATGTACTTAAGTTATCATTGAAAAGAAACACTTCAATATGTAATTATTTCCTCCCTTTCATGCTACTGACACGTTTCATTTAATATCACAAACCTGGCATAATGGGAACATCAGGCTGAAAACATAATTTTTCTAAATTCATACGTTAAATGCAAATTCTTTATAGAAAAAAAAAGCAGAAAGAAATAAAACGGTTATAATGGAGAGAAGTTGTCTAGTGAAATCCTAGAATAATATTCAATCCTCGATCTCTGGAAAGACCCTTTACTGCAGATTAAAATATATTGGTCGATCCATCGATGTGTCTCAATTATGGAAATATGTTTTAGCCCTACCGTTTCCAGCGTATGGCTATAAAATATAAACAGATACCAGCTTTCGACTAGTGTCCGCTACATAATATTTTTCTTCATTCTGTATCTTGCTGATCACTTACAAACAAAAGAAGAAAAAAAAATGAAAATGTTTAGCTCAAGTCTTATTATTTATCCTCAATATTCAAATTAATGGAGTTAAGCAACGTTTCAATATACAGCAATATTCACCAGATAATAGAAAATATTGTAATTATAAACATTAAACATTTATTTGTTTTGAGAGTACTGCAACCCAATACAATCGGATAAATACACGTGGGTTTTGTTTTTATTCAATAGGTGGGTCTGTACTACTGGACAGATTAATGTTTAATGTTATTTTTCACAACAGCATTTGTGTGCAATTTTTTCCCATTATATGATTTCATCAGTTCAGTCCGATTTATACAAAAGTGAAATGTCATTTTATATCTGAACAATCAGTAAGACCCTTTGTGATATACTCCCTATGTGATTGAGACTATAATAATGAGGACAATTCGTAATAATAAAACTATATACGTCGTGAAAAATATATAATACCCGAAGAAATGAACGGATGTAAAACGTAAAACGCGCACAATGTGCAAACGTTATCCACCCTTATAACGTCGTTGTTGGTTTGTTCGTTGCCGATCCGATCCTGAAAAGAATAATGGTAATCATGGGGTGAGATTGATATACGATATGTATAATCGGGGTCGATGCTAACTGCGTTTTGAAAGCAACTTATCGACGAGTACATACGGTTGATTTTCATAGCAGCCAGGATTTTTGCGTATAGATGTGATAGTGAACTGCTACCTGTCAATTACAAAGAATTACGATATGAAACACAAAAGATTCGATAATCACTACAGGTAACTATGAAATTTCTCCTGAGCAAATGTTTAATGATTTCAATTCAAAAGTAAACAGTGTGACATATTAATACAAATTTCTATTCCAGATAATGCGCTTGTAGCTTGAATAGCCCTGTAAGATTGGCCGCCAGATGGGCAACAGTTTAAATTCAAAAAGCTGATATATGACATCCAATACGTTAGTAAAATAAAATAACTTTTTTCTTAATTCATGACTGGAACGATTGAAAGGAAAGAATACACTTAGATGATTGTTGACTAAGTAGATCCCAGTGAATACGTGCTCGTGAATTTCAAAACCTCTGAGACAGTAGAGGTGAAAACACGAGCATACATAATTACAGTGAATTCCTTTTGATCGAAAAGTGTCCAAAGATCTAATCAAGTGATATTGCACAGAATGAATGTATCATGTTGTGCCTTGTGTAAATGTGATACGTACGTCTTTCTTGAGAATAGTTGATGCAACATATCGACAGTGCTTTGTGTAACTGTCATACGTACGACTTATTTAGAATGGCTAATTCAACATACAGACTCAAAATGTTTCACAATCCTGAGGCCTAATTCAGTGAGCGTGAAAACTAATTTTTCTAAGGATTTCATGTAGAAGACGAAATGAACGTACTACCAGAAATATATGTATCCAGTGTAGGAAGGGATGCTTTGCAGCTTCCACACCTTCCAGATCCAGGCAAAACGGACGATGACTTTTCTTCAGACCGATTAGGATTTACTATAAGGCTGGGTAAATGTTGTATTTAATCAGATATTGCTTATACATTTCCTATATTTGTGATGTATGTATGTTATTTGTGTTTATATATATATATATATATATATATATATATATATATATATATATATATATATATATATATATATATATATATAAGCCAGATAACATGTTACTTAATATTTTTTCAAGGAAAATCGCTCGCAAGAGGTACAGAGTTAGATGAAAAAGTGAGCATCCATAAGGAGCTATCACGAAAATTTACGACGCCCAGCGAGGCCAACGATGACACCCAGGATCAGTGGCTGACCACAAGTTCACATGATGCCGCAGGGGATAGGTTCAAGTGCCATCCCCAAGAAACCTCAAAGGGGACTAGAAAGAAGAAGGACCTGCGTTGGGGAAGTACAGTCACGAACCTTCCTCGGAGTTATATCACGGAAGAATCGGTACCTTAACCATATTGATCGATTCAAACTCTCGCGCGCGCTCGTGTGTGTGTGTGTGTGTGTGTGTGTGTGTGTGTGTGTGTGTGTGTGTGTGACTTACATTGTTCTTAACTTGGTAACTTGGTGGTACTTCAACAATCGGTAGAATTCAGTGTGAGGAAAAACAATTGTTAATCCTTTCAAATGATATCGAAATAAGTTATGTCAAATAGATCATCTTGGTTATCTTAAATCGTATTTTAATGACTGCTAAAGTTAAGGAAAGCAGTGACATCAATTTAAAATGATTCATGTAAAGTCAGTACATTTGCGGTGTGGATACATTCCTTCATTTTAGATTTGACACTTTTCTATAGCTTTTGTCTTTTCTAAATTTACCTTTTTAAGAGATAGTGGAGTGTTTTCAGATGAAAGCAAATATTACAGAATCAAAACAGCTGTGGAATGATGTTGATAATAATATAATAATGATAATAATAATAATAACAATAATAATAAATATAATAATAATATTGTTATTATTATTATTATTATTATTATTATTATTATTATTATTATTATTATTATTAATGACAATAATCATTACCGTAGTAGAGGTGTGGTGGTGATGCTGATATATATGAGCAACAGTAATTTGTTGTGGCTATAGGCATCATATCTATTCTCAGCATCGCAATTATTATTGTTATTATTATTATTATTATTATTATTATTATTATTATTATTATTATTATTATTATTGCCGCAAAGCCCCGGATGAAATTTCAAAGAGTTGCCAAGACAGTGCGGTTAATATCCGGTGTTTGTTTAGCATTAAAACGGTAAGCACTCATAATCCCTATTAATAATCGTACATCTTTTCCTGTTAACTTAACTCCTTTTTTCAATGTTTATATTATTTTAACACATTATGTAGATTTGTCCGACAAGATATCCCATCTCACCTCTGTCTGCGTGGGTTCGAGTCTTAGATTCGGCCAATGTGGGTATGTGAGAAAGCTTGTCAGGTGCTTCTCCTGGGTCGGCGGTTCTTTCTGGGGGGGGGAGGGGTCCCGGGTTCTTCCTCCACAATTAATACTGGCCGCCATGTATAGCGAGCCTATCATGTGCTGAAAAATGGTGTTAAACCCTACAACAACAACAAGAGATCCTGATCGATACAGCCCGTTCTTCTGTGTGAGTGAAATAGTGTGTGTGGTAGAAAGAGAAACATGCTAGTTGATTATACTTTCCCCTCTCGGGCCTCTAAATCAGTTTGTCGTGTACATCGACAGTGTATGCAGGACATTAAGCCATTTTTAGCTTCATGAGTACATATGTTTTACGATACTGCAACTCACGGCTGGATTAAGGCTTTCTGGGCCCCGGGGGCTTGAAATAAGGAGTCTACAAATACATCATGGATGCAGTCCTTAATTTGCCCTATATTTCGTATGTGTATGGTTATGATATCAATATTAGGCTAAGTAAAATGCGGTTTAGAATTATATATGGTTTACTCAAATACATGTTAATTTATTCCCAGCAACCAGGTGGGGTGGTTTGGCAAAATGATTAAGGGGCCCCGGGGCACATGCCCCCCCCCCCCGCTCCCGATGTTCCTTTGAATTTTTTTTCTGCTGCCACCCGTAAAACCAAAGAGAAATATCGTTTCCTTAAAGATTAGTATATATAATTTGTATTGTGATTTATCTTTGTCTATAACTGTGGGTAAGAGTTGGGCCTATCCGACTAATGTTTCGTTTCTGTTGTAAACAACATAATACAAACTAATATCAGTCTATGGTTGTGGATCATATATTAACATAAATATTACATGAAGGTAAACGTGTTTACTTGGATCTGAGTTAAGGACATTGGTATTCGACTGCGAAAACTGTTCTACCTAATGTTTTCCGAGTTTTTACTAAATATTTAGTACGAGACCTGGCCTTCCTTACAATTTAGAATGTTCTTGAAATGAATTATATCGGAAGGAAAATGATTCCTCACACTAGTTCTGTTATTGCGACTTAGTTCCTTTTAAAATAAAAGGGAAGTAATCTTATCATTAGTCTTTCAGTGAATCAATTTTGTTGTTTTAGTTAATATTTGAGAGGATTTATTTATTAACATTTTCACTATAATTACAAAATGCTCAGTAATACTTTCGGATTAAAACTCTATGCCGTGAAGTAATTATCGTTAATTATTTTGTATTATATCATTGTTATACATTACGACTTTTAGCACATCAACGCTATTCTAGGCTATTGGTACATTAGCACTTTCGATATTGGAATGAATTAGGAATACCACTGAATTCATTCAGAACACTTTAACTCTTGAAATGTTAATAAACATTTTAGAAATATTTGTGATTAAATTTACATTACATCTAATTTTTGTCTCCAGCTGTTTCCTAGGAAAGTAGAATATTGTTGCGGAATTGTACGAAACTTGTTGGTTTTCTTTTTAACTGTTTCTTAGTTTAAGATTATTGAGACGTCACAGAAAGCTTGTGTATCGTCCGCGATACGAATTGTCTTTAAATAGTTCAGAAAGATCACTTTTTGTTTTAATTTCAGTTAACTTAGTTTCGTAATTTATTTAGTCTCATGTATTTTTCGTTGTAAAACCAACAAGCCTTCACAACACAATCTAAATTGGAGAACTTATTTTAAATTCCTGACAGTAATGGTTAGAGTCCTTGAAAAAGGATGAACTGCTTCAGCCTGCCAGACAATATGAATATTCTGAAACGAATGCTTCTATAATTAAGCAAGAAATAACAAAAGTTTTGGTCCAATAATTCGTGGAGAATATTTTTTTAGAGATAAAGGTGCTTTTAGTTTGATTAGTAAGTCTCAATCTGGTTCTGGAAATGAAATTAAAAGAATTTTTTTAACAAACATGTAGGAAATATAGTTAAGTAACCTTCAGCAAGATATAATTGAAATATAGTATCAGAAAAGGAAATAGAAATACAATTACTGAAAGAGGAAAAAGAGAAACAGAGAAAGAGAAGAACGAAAAATATAAATTCAAGGAGAAGAGAGGGAAATACAGATGCGGAGAGAATAAAGAGAAATCCAATTCAAATTAAATATTAGAACAGTCAAGCGGAATGCATCCACCTTCACATACAAGTTCAGGTTTTAATGTTGCCAAAAATATACGATTGGTACCCTCTTTGAAAGAGAAAGTAGATCGATAGTTTCCTTCTTTTACGAAAATTGATGAAAACTTGAAATGGCCAAGAGATCAATAGACTTTGTTATTACAAAAGTGTACTTAATCTCAATGCTCATTTAGCCTACACTACACTGTCCTATAACAAAGTGTTAATTATGATGTCGTTAAGGTATGTATCTTGAAGGGTTATGAGCTCATACCTGAGTCATATCGATAAAGGTTTAGGAACCGTAAAATAAAAATGACAGACTCGTATCGAATTTGCGATGGGAAAAGAATAGTTGTTTAATAGGTGGTGCAAAGACAAAGACTAAATCAAGATTACGATAACCTCAAACAGTTCATATCAGTTGAAGAATTCAACAATCGCGTCCATGTTGACGTCAGGACCTACCTTGCTAAGTTAAAAGGCCTGAACATTAGAAATGCTGATCGTACAGCTGACGATTATTCCTTGACTTGCAAAGTTTCATTTGTTAGTATGTCTTCGTTTCAGTGGGGTTTTTTAGCTTTAAGAAATGCATCTCAGTCTCATACGAGTACTTATTAATCTCAGTCTGGTTATACCTTTAGGAATCAAACTTCTGACAAAACTGGTCGGAAATCCTTATATCTACTAATGTGCACTTATTGCAAGAAGAAAGGGGGCGTTATTTCCGATAGCTACAGGTTGAAAATTTAGCAACAGAATTAATACAGAGCTATTCCAATTACTCTTATATATAGAAAGTCAGGATCACGGTCGTGTATTGAAATCAATACATGAGCTGGGTCAAATAACCCCAGTCCAAATTTATAATGGAGAATTGTTAACTATTCCTGTGTACATACATTATAAACAATAATCCCAAAATTATCCGAAGTATTATTGAGCACTTTGTAATTACAGAGAATAATCATATAAATAAATATTCTCAAATTAAAACTGAACACAGCGAAAAAAATATATTCCAATAGTCAGATTTTAAAGTAAGAATAAGGAATTTCTATTTACTTCTCCCTCATATAAAACCTTAAGACACAATATGATGACGATGAAGTTCATCTGGACTGCAAACATAATTCGTTACTAGAATTTTCTAAGATCAGAATCAAAGTTGTATCTAGAATTCAAAACCAGGTAAACCTGATTGTCCACAAATAATAATAATAATAATAATAATAATAATAATAATAATAATAATAATAATAATAATAATAATAATAATAATAATAATAATATTATTATTATTATTATTATTATTATTATTATTATTATTATTATTATTATTATTATTATGCAATCATAGACTAAAGTTAGCCACATCATATGTTGTATATAATTAAAATTCATTAGTTAGATAGACCTAAACTTCTACCATCTATTATAGACAAAGGTCAAGTACAAAATTCTAATATTCATAACATATATTCCTATACGAAGCCAACGCACAATAAAAATTTAAATATACATAATAGTATATGTAGAGAAAACTCAGATAAAGGAAGACAAATCAAGAAAATTGATAAACTGTTATTGTGACTTATAATTTTAAATTAATGCAGATATGTGAAGAAGAATGAAACCAAAACCTGGTCTTTTATGGAGATGTATCTGCACGTAAAAGCGGATCTTCACGAGCAGCTAGCCTTCAACCCCCATAATTTTGGCAGGATAGAACCGGTAAAACATCCAATAAACACTTTCAAATAAATTATATCAGTGCATTCAACCTATGTTAATATAGTCAATTAAAATAATTATACAGTAGTTAGATAGAAGCTTTACAAGTAGCTAACATTGTATCAAAAGAAAACAGTTTTCAAGAGGTCTGTTCAAAATAGATGTAGCTCCTCGTAGTGAAAATCACGAAAAAGTTTGAAACAGTTGTGTGAAAAATGGTATAAGTTATAACATCTAATAATGAAACTGTATCCGAATAATTTATTTTGGAGAAGGTCCTACAAGGAGATATTACCTTCTAGGTCATCGATTACATACAGTATAGGATCCGAGCCATGTGTCGGCTCATTCAAAGTAAGAACTCAGAAAACAGTTTATTTGATTTTTTAAAATGTGTTAATATAAAGAAAAGTCTATTTACGAGTATTTGCTGTTCATTCAGAATAAGCAGTTTGCTTTTCTGAAGACGCCTTGCATGATATCAGAAGTACGTATTTCTTCAATGTGCTCCTGTGATTGAAATCTATATAAAAGTTGAATTAATCTAGTCGTATTTTGAGGACACGCGATAAATAAACAAATACACACATACACAATTGTACAGAATTATTGTTTTTAACTATTTTAATTTGTCAAACTACATTCATTGAGAAAATTATTCAACAAGATTCAACAAGAAATATGGAACCAAACCAATCTGATCAAAATCGATCTTCATTTATAATAAGTGGATATGACATTCACAGATAAAGGTTCATGTTTAGCGTACTATTAGAATCCACTCCGCTTGTTTTTGGTGATTTATCAGATAAAACGTTGCGGTTTATGTTGTTATGAATTTTCGTATAAAACATGTTCAAAATTAATTTTTCCCATTTCCATAAATATAAAAATGTAACTTGGTTGGTAAATCGTAAGGTCAACACGACTTGACTACGTATCGATGTCCATCTGATCTCCGTTATGTTTGAACTGGACAAAACGATTTCTAAAGCTAGTCATTGCACCACACTTGGAAAGACAGCATGACCATGGTCTAAAAATAATGTAGCAGTCATTTCTCTGTTGCACTGTTCTGTCTGTAATTATTTGATAGATATATTTCTGATGCAAATAAGCAAACTATGTACTTATTTGATATATACATTTTTGATACAAATAGCTATATCTGTAATTATTTGATAGATGCATTTCTTATACAAATACGCAATATATGGCATTATTTGATAGATACATTTCTGATACAGATAAGCAATATTTGTAACTATTTTATAGATACATTTCTGATACAATTTGCTTGTCTGTAATTATTAAATAGATATATTTCTGATACAAATAAGCAACGTCTGTAAGTATTTAATAGATACATTTCTGATACAAATAAGCAATTTCGCTACAATTATTTATATGTGCATTATTTTTATTATAAAGGAAATGGTGAGGCTGAGAAAATTACTTGCAATCCCCAAAGGACAACGAACAGTGGATCACATTCGAGTGGTCTCTCTCTCTCTCTCTCTCTCTCTCTCTCTCTCTCTCTCTCTCTCTCTCTCTCTCTCTCACACACACTCACACACACACACACACCGCATTACAGATAGACAGACAAGGCTGTCAATATCTTTTACTTTAATTGAAATATATGAAGAGAAAAGAGCATTGCGACATATGTATAGATCTTTTTTTGTATGTTATAATATACCACCCATTCGATGATCTTTTCAATTTAATTCGAATACTACGTTGTATCTTTCGAATAAACTACAAAATGTTTTTTAAAAGTATGAAAACAACAAAACTTCTAAATGTACATCTATATTATCACGCTGAACAGTCAAACGTGCTTGTTTAAATTAACGGTCAAGAGTGGTGATGTGACTTGATCAAACGGGATGAACTTAAAGGTCAAACTTATCTGTTAAAATTCGCTGTGAGTGATGACCTATCAATTAGGAACAAGCGGGAAATTTTAAGAGCATTACAGTTTGTAAGTGTGAATTGTTGTCAAACATTTATACACAAGGATAACCTACGGACTACTAAGTATAAAAAGACCAGGTCTTTCAGAAATAAATTTTTTACGCTATGAAAGTTTGGTCTTGGGCAATATGACCTAACTAATAAATGGTACTTGTGTTTCTTTTTGAGTCACTACATAAAGAAACCAATCATATTTCAAACATTTTAAACAGTGTACCGTTCTAGTTTCAAAACACCTAATATTTTAATCTACCAATCTATCGCAGATTTTAGCCTTACTACGAGGAAATGCATCTTTTCAAGATTATCCTGGCAACGTACAGATACAGCTTGCCAAATGCATGGAGTATGAAAGGTCAAATATATGGATGCCATTGATTTATTTATATATGAAAGGCTCTGTTTAGATGATAGAAAATAAGTTTTCTTCGCACCATCCTTTTCAAGCAACATCATATATAAACTCTTAATTGCGTTCTCAAAAAATGTATAGTGATGAAAAAACAGATTTAAATTTTTTATACGTATTATATTTTTCTTTAGGAGCAAACTACTTCTGCTGATTTAATTAGTATTATCGTTGAAAGCATTAATTGATCTAACCAAATTAAATTATTAGAGTTTCTGTATGGATAAGAGTGATATCATGTGGAAAAGATACTACTACTACTACTACTACTACTACTACTACTACAAAATATGCTATATCAAGATTCGTAACGTTGTTGTTTAAGAAAATATCGTGTTTTATTGTCGAAGTAATTCCGTGTCGCTTTAGCAAAGTTATTATATTTTTATATTTATCGTTTCCAGTTACGAGGCACGGCGTATGATTCTGAAGCAAGGACACCGACCGGAAGCATTCTACATAATTTTGTCAGGAAGTGTTTTGGCCAACATACAGGATACTAGTCCAACCACAGGCAAAACGTTCGTGCGCACGGTCCACGAGATGTCTGCAGGCGATACTTTCGGGGTACTACTATTTTCAGTTAATGTTTAAATTGTACACATTATTCAAAAGGTCAATTGAATTAAAAATTGTGTAAATATGAGGCATTAAATGTTTTTATTATTATTATTACTATCGATTTCGAAGTATCCATTAAATTCGGAGTATACCAAGTTTCAGAGAGAGGACAGTTTTCAAAGCAAGGGTCTAACTCAAAAACAGAACAATCTGTTTATGAAATAACGTTCACTGTGATATCGAAATGCGTATTGATCTCGTAAATTATACTATTTTATAATCATTTCACTGATTTGAATTATACTATCTTATTAAATTTTTTATTAGATCGGTAGTGAATAGTGCCGCAGAAGGATCACAATTTTCAAACTAACGACAGTTCGATACGTCTCTGGAATAACATACCCGATTATGTCAAAACAGAAACCAGTATTCGCCAGTTTTCTTCTCACAGTCTTCGTTTTTTTTTTATTATCATTTGCACCTGTTCTTGTAACTCCATCTTGTTCAAAATATTTTCGGCAAATCTTTTTTAACTCTCAGATTGTGAGAAGTTCCGAATAGTTTTGCTTGTTTTTTATGGTTTAACGCCATTTCTCAGCACAATACAGGCTATACATGGCTGCCAGTATCAATGGTGGAGGAATCCAGGACAACCCCCGGAAAGAACCACCGACCCACGCAAGCTTTCTCACATAACTACATTTGCCGAATCTTAGACTCGAACACACGCAGATAGAGGTGAGATGGCAGTGGTCCGTAACGGAGAGTGCTTTAGACCACTCGGCCACTCGGGGCCCCAGTTACGAATAGAATCAGGACCAAAATAATTGGTATCGCCAAGTAACGCAAGCTGGATGTTAATTTTTTATCACGATATGAACACACTTCTCGTTAAAACATCAAAATTAACAATATAGATTAGAAGAGCCTTGGCCAGTATATTGTTAGATATTTTACCTGAATGATGCAAATGCATAAGCAATTTTGGTTTTGACGATACGGAAACATTTAAACGTTCCAGGAAATCTGAAAATGAAATGAAATTCTCTAGAAATCAAAGTTGGAGAGCTTTGTCACTGTTGTTATTTATATACGGGTTTGTTTGTTTTTTTTGTTTTTTTTTTTTGGGGGGGTTCAATAGTGTTTGTAAACTATCAAGCAACACTTTGTTGGCTTTCAAGAGATTAAAGGAAAAGAACAAAAACTGTCTTACATAATGCACTTCATAAAAGTTTGCATCAGCAATTGCTAAAATATTTGGCGTCATAAGATTAGGTTATAATTCTTCTCTTATATGAAGAAATTTATAATCCATTTATAACAAAAAATATTTCATGGAACAGCTATCGTATAATAAAATTTGTCCACTCCGGTTTTGTATGGTAACATAGTGCTATAAATATGGAACTTCAAACACTTTATTGCATGAACAACGAATTTCATATTTCGAAGACATTTAATAATAAACTGTTAAATGTCCTCAGATTGAGTTGCTATAACCAAACTATATTTATGTAAAATTGATATAACCAAACTATTTTTATATGCAATTACTACAACCGCGCTATTTTTATATATAATTGCTATAACGACGCTATATTTCTAAACAATTACGATAACCACGTGATATTCCTGTACAATTGCTAAATAACACTCTATTTATGTAGTTGCTACAACCATGCTATATGTATACACAATTGCTACAGTCGCGCTATATTTATGTACAGTTGTTACAACCACGCTCTATTTATGTACAGTTGAGACAACCAGGCTATATGTATGCACATCTGCTACAATCACGCTATATTTATATACAGTTGTAACAACCACGCTATATTTATGTACGATTGCTATAATCACGCTATATGTATGTACAATTGCTATGCCCATGCTATATTTATGTACAGTTGCTGCAACCACGCTATATTTATGCACAGTTGCTACAACCACACTTTATTTATGTGCAGTTACTACAACCATGCTATATTTATGCACAGCTGCAATAACCACGCTACATGTATGTACAATTGCTATTACCACGCTATAAGTATGTACAATTGCTATAAGCACGCTATATTTATGTACAATTGCTATAAACACACTATATTTATAAATATCTGGTATAACCACGCTATATATATGTGCAACTGCTACAAACACGCTATATTTATGCACAGTTGTTTTAAACACGCTTTATTTATGTGCAATTGATACAACCACGCTATATTTATGCACAGTTGCTACAACCACACTTTATTTATGTGCAATTACTACAATCATGATATATTTATGCACAGTTACTATAACCACACTACATGTATGTAGAATTGCGATAACCACGCTATATTTATGTACCACTGCTATAACCACAATTTATGTGCAATTGCTACAACAACGCTATATTTGTGCACAATTGCTATAACCACGCTTTATTTATGTACAATTGATACAACCACGCTTTTTTATGTACAATTGATACAACCACGCTTTATGTATGCACAGTTGTTATAACGACACTTTTTATGTGTAATTGCTACAGCCACACTATATGTATATTCAATTGCTATAACCACGCTATATTTCTGTACAATTACAATTATGTACAATTACTGCAACCAACTCTTGCAGGAGATAGCTCTGATTGAGGACTGCATGAGAACAGCCAGTATCATCTGCAAAACCAACGTGGAGCTCCTCGTCATTATGAAGGATGTGAGCATCTCTCTCTCTCTCTCTCTCTCTCTCTCTCTCTCTCTCTCTCTCTCTCTCTCTCTGTATGTATGTGTGTGTGTGTGTGTGTGTGTGTGTGTGTGTGTGTGTGTGTGCAACCAATTAGCAAATTACTAGGTGCATACGCCAGAATTTCGTTGGATCTGTTGCTTATAGTTGTTAACTGATAAATCATACCAATATTAAGTAAGAGCAGCAATACAAGTATGAAATCCGAGTCTGGCGAATGTGTCTTGATTTTATTAAATCAGAGTCTGGCGAATGTATCTTGATTTTATTAGAAGAACATTATACGTGACATTAACATAATTAAGAACATTTAATGTATAATGACTGTTGTCTAGATCTAGGTCATTGGATATAGGAAGAAAACAAAACGACCTCGAACCAAACGAACGTATTATGCTGAACTGTTTCTTTTCTTTTTCTTTCGCTTGCTTCTTTCGGTGAACATATCGTATAATAAACGTGTTTAGATCTCGGACTTATTACAATATTGATACTGAGGACAGAAGGCCAATCAGGTATGACTTGTAAGGTATAAAATGTAAATGTGCGTGTAAAAAGGTGCACGGAACTGCATGTATACCGTTTTACCGCGGTAATTTTTATCATGGTACTTAACACGTTACTTTTTCACTGTACCGGTAACTTTCGTTAGCAAGAAATATACGGAAACTCACGAGTAAGCTTGTTACGGATTTAGTGATATATTAAGTAGCTTTTCATTTTAAATTGAAAAATAATTCCATAAATTATTAACGTCATAAAAAGTTGCATTTGTCACAAATTAATTTTGACTATAATAAATATATTTATAAACCTCGAATATCCTGTCAGCACGTGTCATGTATGCATTATTGGCAGCAGAAAAGGGGTGTTATGAAAGATTATTCAGCCAAATCCAACTTTGTCATAAAATAAGAGAAAAAATATTTAACAAGGGACCAGTCTGTTGTGTTTTTAATTTACGTAAATTCACTAGTTCACTGACTATTTTCTCGATAGTTGGATCAGTGTGTTACTGGCCCTCTCTGGTAATTATTTTATCCCCGTTTAGACATCCAATTCAAAATTTCCCTTCTATTACATGTATCGCGTAGCTGCTAACTTATAGCCTTCAGTATAAATACTTACTATTTTATTTCAACAAGCCCTCTTATGTCGTTATAATTTTTATAGGTGACAACTAAAGTGTTAAAGTAATCATCATGTTTTAGTTACAGTTTCTAAAAGCCAACATGTACAGCAATTCACATATCATAGCAAATTAATGTACTAATTTTCTTCAGCTATGCAAAAGCTGGAACTTAAATAAAACCTCAGGCCCCTACCCAAGAAAATTAAAATGATGTCACAAATGTAACTTCGTTGTACCGTGGTACTGTCTTGGTATGTTCAGAAAAACCGAGGTATACTGCAGTAAAAAAAAAAAAATTATTCAAGATAGCCAGCTCTAGCGTGCATAACAAATATGTAAATTTTCAACAAAAATATCTGATAAAAGTTAAAATTAAATATCATTGCTTCTATATGGAATATATCAATTGATATTACGTAAATTAAAAGCTTAAGTACGCAAAGATGTAAAATGTTGAAAATGAAGTTGACTTATAAAGCATATAATTCGATCAAAAGAATGATTTTTATAATACATTATTTATTGGCTAAACCGCTTTTATTTTATAGATTTAACGGCTCACGAAATCATGTACTTGTTTTACAATATTTTACCTAAAAGAGCAACATCATGCACAACGAGTGTAAACATATTTTTATCTTTATTTCTTCACTATACTTTTCGATTGTAATGCTGATCAGCAGTTCAATAACACCATACTGAAATGTCTCAATTTTTTTTTTATAGTTGTGTATTGTTTCTACTATGTGCTTGACTTTTGTCCGTGATTTAGGGTGTAAAGTTGTGGCCTAACTGACTATTGGCATGTTTGCTGTCCTAAATGTTATCATGATTATAACTTAATTAAATTAAAATTAAAGTTGTATATCAATCACCTTTACAAGTTAGATGGAATTTTGCATTTAATTTGACCCACATCGTGAACATTTCATTGTATCGTAGGTCAAGTGAAATTAGTATATATGAAATCTTCATTCCTGTATTGCATGTTCAGTCTGTGAAATTCATTACTGTTGTTCACATATATGATTTGAAATGAATCATTTGCACTTTGTTTTAAATGCAAAGAGTTGCACAAAATTGAAATCGTGCATAGTATTGAATGCAAATTCATGTTAATTAACTTCAACAAGCATTTCTTCAATTACGTATCCGGTATTTGTCTTCGTTAAGTATCCTTGTGTGCCAGTTGATATTATACAAAAGGTCTAAATGTTGTAATTCATGAAAGCAACCTGTTTCATTCATGAATAAACCTCGATGCTCGTATTGCGATTATTTTATCTTTTTTTTTTATTTGCCCTATCCCTTCCCCTCGTAGAGTGCGTTAAAGAGCTATTTGGCAAATTTGAATCCATATTAGTCTGATTTTACTATGTTGTTTCAATAGGACTTTGATGCCATCATAAGAACTCCACTGACGAGTCAAATGGAAGACCATATAGCGTTCTGCAAGTGAGTTTCTCCCCTTGTACGAAAAAAAAAATGAAACCGTGTTTCAATCGAACTATTAAATAAAACAGTCTCGCTGTAACCCGATTTCATGACTGGTCACTTTCGTCGAAATAATACTGATGTAACATAGAATGGAAAGATAACCATGCTAACATGGACAACTAAAATTATGTCGATTTAAGTCTGCATTACATTGGAAGTCAGTATGGACTTCTTCTCAAATTTATTTTGCCAGAGATATGCTAAATCAAAAAGAATTCTGTACTTGATTTCGATTTTGTTTTGGGGTTTTATTTTTTGTTTCCTTGGTGTTTTTTTTTAAATAATTGTTTAGTGATCTTGATAGAGAAAATCTCTAACACTCGTAAGTAAAGGAGTTGAGCATGACTTTTACACTTTTTTTCACATACCAATTTTGTCACTTACTTATATACTTACATACATACTTGCTTTCCTACTTCATTAATTGCTTTATGCAAGTGTCTTTCAAGAATATAGAGAGCTAATATCCGAAAATCCGATGAAGATTCTTCATTATTGAAAGAACATTGTCACCTATCTTCGTACTTACTCACTCACTCTCTCACTCACTTTATGAAAGTGACTTCATTTGTTAAAGGTAGGAGTACACGTATTTCTAATGGTCATTTACTCTTAATTATACCTGAAAAATCTTTGAAGATTCTTCATTACTAATTCGAATCTGTCACACATGGATAACGCCGTCGTACCTTAATATATGGATATGAAACTATTAAAAGTAATTAGTAATTAATTGTCTTTAATTACATCACCTTTTTCAAATATATTTGTAGAAGCATGCCGCTGTTACAGGATTTTCCGTGTGACAAGCTGGCTACGCAACCTAGACATTTCTTCTATCAATACTTTTCGTAAGTACTATTGTTGATGTCAATCTCTGGATGAAGTTCTAGGCAAAGGGAGTGCCCAGCTTAGACGTTTCTTCTTGAAGTAGAGTAATGAGAGGAATTAGGACAAATATTGCATGGATAAAGGTTCAACTCGTCTCAGAACGAGACACAGTTATCTAATAATATTCCTAACTTCGATCCAAACAAATAATATTTATTTCCTTTTCTACATTTTTTTTTACAAGGTGACTATCTAATGAAATCGCATTTCCAAAATGATTGAAGTTATAGTACAAGTCACACGGGTCATGTAAACATTCAACACCGACTGTTTCAGAAACGGGTGTCATTTACTAGAATTTGATTATACATACCTTTAAGTGTCAAGTATTCGCTTCATTTGGATTCTTATATATTCATTTTCCTGTGGAAGATCATTAATTAGACGCCCTGAGAGGCGCATATGGCAAAATTATTGTTCAAGTACTTAGACAATTTTGGACGAAATGAAACAAAATGTGTGATCTAGTACAATCCGGATTGAATGTCGCGCGCTGTGATGCCAAGTTTTGTACATGGCCACCATTGTTAAAGTCCATAGCGATAGATGCTTTTAGTCCGGAAGTTTCTTGGTAACAGTTAAGGTGCAGAGCATTAAATAGTCAGGATTGAATATGCTTTAGCTGAAGAAAATTAGCGTTTATTTTAAAAGAACATTGTATATTTAATTTAAAATAAGTAAATGCGCATACGTGACCCATGTAATTTGTGCTATAACAAGAGAAAGACATTTACATAGAGGTTTAAGTACAACAACAAGTGTTAAAACAGGCTGAGGAGAATAGTTTAAATGTCCAATTGACGTCACGAATAACATCAACAGTATATGGAATACCTGTGATAATTCGACTACAGCCAGACTCTATTAGGGTGCCAACAAATTTGGAGATAACAGGTCCTTAAAGAGAGAATTCGGATAATTGATATTTACAGTTATATGGTTACTTTCGCTCATTTTGTCTCTGTCTTAGAGTTGTTAAATTCAGCTATCATTTCAGATCAAGTATGGCAGCGGCTGCCTTTTCAAAATGTTAAATGAACAAATCTGGAATTGTTACCAACTGCCTGTTCAGTAAAGCTCATTTATAAAAGATCAGAATTATGAAAGCCCACTTCAGATCAAAACTAGAGACGAATGACACACATAACTATGCTTAGCAACAAACTTAACAAATTAGGCGTCTGCTTAAATTTGTATTGACTATTTCATGAGAGAGAAACAAAATGCGTTGTCAATCGAGTCAGTAGTAGTCTGATACTAAAGCCACTATTTAACTGATTATTTCTTATGTTTTGTCACCAAAACATTGTGAATACATTGTTTATCTAAAAGTGAATTTCTTTTTTTTACCCCAACGTTTTATTTTAGGAAAGGTTCCATCATTGTACACGACAGCCAAGAGAGCAAGCACCTTGTTATTATAAAAGCTGTAAGTTAAAAGTATTCTGCTAATTAATGATCTTTGGAAATTAGTAGTTTTAGGAAAGACCAGTCATTTAGAAAAAAAAATGTCCAAGGAAGCAAAACCTTTATATAAACATACTCTTCTCTACCCTGCTTTTTATTATCAGTGTGGATATTGCCATGTCATTTCAGTTTTCTCGTAATAATTCATATTTACGGATTACTTTTTGTTATCAGTGTGGATAATGCCATGTCATTTCAGTTTTCTCGTAATAATTCATACTTACGGATTACTTTTTGTTATCAGTGTGGATAACGCCATGTCATTTCAGTTTTCTCGTAATAATTCATTTCTCGATGAGGGTATCGAAAATCTTAAATCAAACTATACACAAATAATATGTCACACACACACACACACACACACACACACACACATATATATATATATATATATATATATATATATATATATATATATATATATATATATATATATATATATATATATACAAGAAAATATGCCTATCGGAACCTGATGAGTAATGTGTCGGTATATTATCGCCTCAGGAATTCGAGAATAAAAGAAATGAAACTTATCAAACTTTCCGGTTAATTTCACGGTATTCTATCCAATGTTCGTGACGACGTATTAGCTATATCACATTTTAATGACATAAGATACATAAAATAAACGCATCGAAAGTTTAACACGTGATTACGATTTTGCTTATTATATATTTTATTAAATCACAAATAAGTACAATAGAATGTCTATTATAATGAACTCAACTTTTCTGAATTTCTAAATTATATGTACCAAGGGAGACATGCAGTTTAATCTCTACTAATTTATCAGTCTTACTAAGACCTGCTTTCAAAGTAAACTCCTTGTCTTCTGCTTATTGCAGGTAGTCCAAGCTTTGTTGTATACAACACATTGTAAAGGAATCGAAAAAAGGTTCCTTCAAGTTGCTGACCTTGTCAAATTTGTATGATAAATATATCGGTATGGTATGTGGACATCACTATAAAATGAGTGATAGAATGATTGAGAAAAAGAAAAGACAAGTGTTGGATATTAACCTGTGAATTGTTTTATTAGTTCAAATTCTTTACTAGTGTTTGACACGACTTCATTGACTATATTTTCTTATTCTTATTTTGCCCTGCAAGGGTAAGTGTCGGATGGTGACGAGCTTTGTAGAGAAGGGACACAGCAAACGCGCAGCCGGGTCCGCTTTTACCAGGGAACAAGAAAAGGCTTTTCCTCTCTACACAGAAATGAAAAAAATTAGTCTGAAAACTCAGAGGCCAAGTAGGTTATTACACCAACCCTCCTCGCAGTATCTTCACCTTGACGGAATCAATTCCGTTGACATGATTTATGAATATTTGAAACAAGTGAGCAATTATACGAAACTGCTTTATAACGTTAGCGTGTTTCATTCATAAGTAAGCACAGGAATATTTCAAACAATTTATTTTCATTTTTAAATAAAGCAAGAAAATAATACAAATACTAGAACATACCTTGTAATTGGAGGCACTCAGCCTTCTCCCTATCTATCTATCTATCTATCTATCTATCTATCTATCTATCTATCTATCTATCTCTCTCTCTCTCTCTCTCTCTCTCTCTCTATATATATATATATATATATATATATATATATACACTCTCTCTCTCTCTATATATATATATATAGAGAGAGAGTGTATATATAGATATATATATATATATATATATATATATATATATATATATATATATATATAAAGAGAGAGAGAGAGAGACAGACAGACAGACAGACAGACAGACTTAGCTGCAGTAAAGGAGATCATTGGTGTATACTTACCTACCTACCCAATAAACGAAACTACATTCTAATGCAGCATGACCTGATTATTGCTGTGTTTTAAAACCACATATGTATATATTTCGTGTACATGCCAAGTGTTTTAATTATTCATTTTTAATATGTAAGGATCGGAAGGAAATCAACTGAGAATTAAAGAGAATATTTGTATCGGTCTCCTAACCGGAACCATTGACAAGATTAAACTGGCTGATTACGGACCAGACTATCAGAGAAAATCTGTAAGTTATCGCCTCGGATGATTTGTTTATTTCTTTTTTTAATATATCTGTTTGGATTGTGTAAGTTAGGTAAGATGCCATATGGGCACCTTTTCTGTTGTCAATTAAGACATATTTTATATAAACCTTCGCTTTCTTATCGTTAGTTTCATTTTCTTGTGCGATAATGTATATTGTGAAAACAAGTGGTATGCATGACAATTATCGATTTTCCATGAATCAATATTTTCCATTAAAAAAAGATGTTTTGTGCCGCTTTCAAATTCTCTAGCTAATATCTATCTTTCCTCGCTAAATAACATTGCAAAACATATAGCATTTCAAAGATAACTATTTCCGCAATGAAAAAATTATGATAGTGGAAAATTGTATCAATGCTACTTCAATGGCCTGGTTACCATGGACACCAACATTCAAAACTCTTGACGACTTATGCTCTAAACGATGGCATCAATTGGAATTTTTCACTGCAAATTCCTGGTAATATATCCGAAAGTGCAAATATATTAGGAATCTTCATGTGACTATTGGAATATCTGAGGTAAATGTTGTGACATTTTTTTTAACTTTGTTCCAATATGCAAATAAGGAGTATTTTCCTACCTTCAAAATGCTTGTATTAATATGTTTCGTGAACATAATTTTGGAGAAGAAAGCTCTACTCTGAAACCTTGCAATTTCATTATAAACAATGTCCCTCCAGTTCATGTACATCAGCAGCAGACAACACTGTTGCAGTAGTGAGGTACTGGTCGCTAATAATAATAATATGAAATATTGCTGTCCAGTGACCTATTCAGATCTCAGTTGACCTCGAGATCTACTTGAAAGCTCGAGGAGGTGCATATGGCATACCTGAGCATTTGGCTTGTGCGGGGTTAGAAGCATGTACCTAATGATATCTCTGTTTTTTTTTTTGTTGCGGGGCTGGGGTGGAGGAGGGGGGTGTCGAACGAAAGGTTTAAAGTATGCTTTTAAAACCCCAAGCAAAGAGTTTCAACTCAAAACCTTGTGTCGACAGCTGTCAAACGTTCTGTGTCTGGTGCTGATAAAGTCAAATAGAAATTTGAACCCGTGGGCTTATTGCCAAGCAGAAATTGTTGCCTACTGTGCAGGTTTTGTTGATACAACACGTTTGCTACATTTATAGACTGCAAAACGTGGGTTGATTTATCCGGAAAGTAAAAATCTCAGCTGATATTATGACAAAGTGACGATGGAGAGGAAACATGTATACTTTACATTTTTTCAGCAAAACTGTTGATTCGAGGTAACCGTTTCGCCAGATTTACTTCCCTGTAAATTGTGCTGCATGAAAAGAATTCAGAGGCCTACACGCACTTACAAATATTAGTTCTAGTCTATTTAGAACGGCTCAGCATAGATTTAGTTATATATACTCATATCAAATGTTGTAAAAGACCTTAACCAAAAAGCGTACAAGACAAGCGGCTTTTATAGCTTTTACACCCCACAAGAACTCGCTTATTTGAATCTGACGACCTAAGACATTAGTTCAGAGAATGACGAGGCATTCCAATTCGCTGTACTGGAAAATACACACAAAATATCCGCGGGACAAAACAAGGATTAGTATTTCAACAGTACTCAAAAGAAAGAGCAAACATTAAAAAATATCGTCCATTTCATAAAATGCCTGTGCTATAATCCATTTACAATGAAATATGCCTCTACCCACCTGATTAAAATTGTTACAGACCTCTTTGCATCTGATGGAGTAGAGCAGGCCGCTTGCGACTTGTAAAATATGAACAATATTGACAGCTGACTTAATACTGATTTTGTAGTTATAAGTTTTGTTTGTTTGATTAGGATTATTAACGTAGCTTTAAAAAAAACATTAAGTCATATCGCTGCAATGAGGCAGTTATAGTGATGTCTAGCACTGGGGCATCATGCCGCAGACATGTAGCATGCTGTCCCACACAGTCACATTATCCTGACACCAGGCCGACCAGGCCTAACATTAACCTCTTAATGCTGAGCGCCAAGCGAGGCAGCTGTTAGTACCATTTTTGTAAGTCTTTGGTATGATTTGGCCGGGGATCGAACCCACGACCTTCCGGTATGAGATTTTTTCCGCGGCGGACGCTCTAACCACTAGGCCACCGGAACGGTGTAGTTACCAGTAGTCTTTCTTATCACTTACAAGGATCCAGTGCCTAGAGTGAGCACGCCTAAGTTGCGAATTTGTGAAAGATGTTTTGTATGGATAGAGTAACCAAATCGCATTTAGATTGTACGTTTTGCCCTGATGTTTGCCAGTTTTAGTCCAAGGCGGATCATAAATTGGATGGGGCGCACCAGCATCGCAATCAACTTCCCCCCCCCCAAAAAAAAAAAAAAATAAATAAAAAAATAAAAAAAAAATTAGCACGATACAATGCAAAACGTTTTCTACATGTGTGCCTTGTAAATGCATGAACTTCGAAAGGCTTTATTGCTGTCGTCCTAGCTGGGAATTATGTCCCATACGGCTCTCGCCAACTTGTTTATGCCTATCCTCAAAACGATA
>JAQISU010000117.1:11167500-11302500 GCA_029339505.1 Unio delphinus | reverse complement strand
TGAAAATTTATGTGTGATTTGCACATCAAACATCGGTATTTTATATTCATTTTCAATTGGATTTGCTGGATTTAATAACTCAAAAAAATTTAGTATTCCCTTGGTATACGAAACATATGGACGGTTTCGTTAACTCAATTGTATGTTTGAATCTATTTTAGCCAAGGGAATATGTGGAAGTAACAAGTTTAGCAGGAAATAACTCCAGATTACTCCTTATACGTTTTAATCCAGTAATTCTTGTTGTTGTTTGTTGTTGTGGGTTTTAACGCCATTTTTCAGCACAATATAGGCTATACATGGCGGCCAGTAATAATGGTGAAGGAAGAACCCGGGAAAACCCCAGAAAGAACCACCGACCCACGCAAAACTACTGGCAAGCTTTCTTACATACCCACATTGTCCGAATCCGAAACTCGAACCCACGCAGTCAGAGGTGAGATGGCAGTGATCCGTAATGGAGAGCGCTTTAGACCACTCGGTCAGTCAGGGACCCCATACTGTACATGATAGCTATTGCATGTAAATCTAGGGAGGTAGGTACATACATATATATGTAGGTATGTGTATCATCAAAACAGTCTTTGATTATATGATTGAAAATGTATACATTTGGGTTAAATAGGATGACATGGAATGTTGAAACAACAAATTAAATTATTAAGTAGAAATCCTCTCTATTGTGGAAATGTTCTTTTCAAAACAATTTTTAAGTAATTCAAGTTTATTTTTGTTACAGAAGAGAAAATATAAGGATAACGAGAAGAAAGGCAGCCGCAGCACAATAGTAAATTGGAATATACTGCTTTTGTTTTCATTACTCCGTGAAGTTAGGGCCACCTACCGCATTAAACGATACATCAGTGTAAATCAATACCAATTACATTAGCACATATTTTTGGTGATTGTGAAGATTACGGAGATTTTAAATTCGATTCGGCAATCTATTATAACTTGGAGACCGAGAAATGTTTAACAACCGCATCAGTCATGATCAATTTTCCGTTCATATCGATACATTAGGCTCGATCTAGCAATTATCATTTGCCTAACACATTTTACTTCCAGGATATATTTGATACACAGAATCTACATGAACATGCCGTCACTTTCACAAAACTCTTTTGACCGTTATAGAGATGATAGAGCGATCGCTTCAGTGGAATAATTGGTTAAGAGCCTTTGCCTCGGATGCGGGATGTCTTAAGCTCGAGCTCTGGACGAATTATACCAAGGCCATACACTGGCAATAGTAGCGGCCTTGCTTGGCGATAAACATTAAGAGGTTAGTATTATAAAGGGTTGACCTTGTGTCAAGATAATGTGACTGGGAGGCTCTCGATGCAACATGTCTGCGGCATGATGCCCCAGTGCTAGACAACACTATAAACTGCCACACTGCATACATCGTAGCAACATTTCTGAAAAATTCTCAAATCTCAGACAAATAGAGAACATGCCAGTTTAACGAGGTTTGAATAATGTTGTTATTGTTGCATTTGAACTAAATTATGACGCCAGTCGGATGAGACATACATCTGGTGTAAGGAAGTTTACCTGCACGATACCGGGCGTGCATGATCCTTTCACCAGCATTATCTCCTTAAAGAGACTCTTGAGTTTCAGCTTCTATGTATTACGTCTTCGTGAAATTACAGCAACGGTATAAAGTAATACTTGTATGTTCAAGCCTCTAGGAGTGTATGAACAAGTTTTTGATATTTCCGTTAGACCACGCATTTACAAAAGCAGTTTATAATACAATGTCTTTAATCTCAAGACGACAAGTACTTACCATACATATTGGCCTTACAATTTACCAACAAAACCAGTTGCATAGACTCCCATGGGTTAGAGTGGTGGATTCACGAGTTAAATGTTGAGGGTTCAAACCTAAAATTGAAGAAGTCCGAGTCGGTTACCACCATGTGTCCTTGTATAGGCGATTTACACCAATTGAATCAACACTAAATAACTGTTTTTCGGTACAGTAAAATAAAAAACCACACCAGTTGATGCCGCAAAAATGCAAAAAATGACAGTGGTCATTCACAAATTCAACTTTGCAACCAACGTTGTACTATCTTTTTGGTTGTGTAAACCATAAAATAACTAGAACATCACATTTATCAAACTGTTAAACAACAATTGAAAACGCTCACTCAATATTTAAATAATAATCTTTAGTACAAGTAAGTATGCATCTAAAAGAAGGACTATATCTAGCAACATAATGATTAGTATATAACATTAATTATGTACAAAAATAGTATTTTGAAAGGAACCAATACAATTAGGTCAGCCTTATAGTATTTGGAATAAAACACCATTGCATAGGATAATCAGTTAAATTCGTCCTATTAATCTGTTTTCTAGTTGCCAAAATGTAGCGATATGCTTTGAAATTGTTCTTATTCTGCTTGGAAGGTGTGTATAACTGGAACAGAAACAGAAAAAGCTCCAAAACCAAACTTAATATCAGTTATATTATAAAGCTGACTTGTCAACTTCGCTTCATTCCATGAAACAAAATTTCATGGTGTGGAATTATTCACACAGACGTGTAAAAACCTTGTCATGATTAGACAAATTGGCTTTTTGTTATGGTTTTCTTAAGTTGTCATATGTAAATACTATAATACTGGATAAAGTTATGGAAAGTTATGGATTTCAATCGTTCTTTATGATACGTATATTTGAAGGAGAAAAAAACCCAATATCTTTTGTTTTAAATAGTTTATACGTCGATGTTTATACTATCACAGCATAACCTGTGCATTTAATTTACCCCTCCATGCATCGTTTTGCAAAAGCACCTATATTCAAGACTTCCTGAAGTTCAAAACTCTCGCAATGGAATTTACTTTGTGTAAATCATTTGCTATATATGTGTGCAAGACATCAAATGCGTACCCATTAAAGAAACGTTGCTAATTTTGTCGTGGGAAATAGTTTCATGTCTAATTTTTGCATTTAACGCGAAATAATATCAGAGTGAACATTATACAGTACATAAATATTTATATCACTTAACTTAATACAATTACGTCAGAACGAATAGGAGGAATTACATTTTTTATATATGCAAATTTTAAAGACAATAAACGTTTAGCAACAAGCCAGCTTTTCACGTAGGTTTCAATTTATTTAGTCTATTTATAACGTTGGAAAATAATTAAGATAGATAGTAGGCAGAAAACCGGTAATAGATCTGGAATACATCATCGTAAGCGCTCGACTGTACAAAGTGTGAGGAAGGCAAGATCACATGAATGCAGGATCTCTCATGCTCCACAACAGAAAAATGACAAACACAGGAAAGGCAGTAAATTCGGTATATAACACGAAAGAAATAGTGTTTATGTCTACGCAGGCCACGCATGGGGACATACAAGTATATTCATAAAATCTTATTTCTTGCACAGATTTGATATATGGAATTATATTTGAGTTTGTTCATGTAACTACAAAGGTTGGTAATTAAAATTTGCTATAAAAAATTGTCTCAAACTCTTATCTAGTACATTAACAATACAAATTTGAAGTTGAATCAGGAAAAAAACCAGAGACCTAGAATAAACAAGGGCATTGTGAAACCCAGCTTTCAAGGTAATTGTCTGCACCGACATGCCATATTATTTGAGTTGTTTCCCTTTGCCACATTATTTGAGTTGTTCCCTTTGCGACAACACGTGTTAATTAAAAAGACAGATTGGACATGATTTTACAGCATTAGCATCGGTTTCCGATGATGACACTATGGTGATGTCCTGATGGATGATATGAAAGCAGAAACCAATTTAGAATTTCGTTTTTGATACGCAGAATTAAATTGTGAGAGAACTCACGTCCATCAGAAGCGTCATCGTTGGTTAAAATTTGTTTCTATTTGACTTTTTCTGCCTGTAAATCTGTGCAGTTTCTAATTTTTGCTCAGATATGTCTGTGATTTTCCATGTACTCTAGAATAATCTCAAACTCAGCCACAATGATTATGTTATTCTAGATTGATACCTAGTACAATTTATTTACTTAAATTTCTCTTAGATTTCAATTCTTTAAAGGTGCATACTCGTGAATTAATTTTCTAGCACCACAATATACACGGTGTACTATCAATATAGCTCCACAATGCACCTGCAATGGTTGATGTGGTCATGATTCCGGTCACACCAAGACCAACAGTTGCTCTAGCAGCAAGACCAAAATATCATCTTCGACCAAACACGTGCGTTTATCTTTTACAGTCAGCGCGGTTCTTTTGGTAACTTCATTTCTCAGCTGTTATTCCGCTTTGATTTTATTTGCATCAGTAAGATTGTTTTAAATAATACAATGGCGTATTTTAATTACACGATAGGCTGACCTTTCGCGATCCCATCATCACGCGCAGGCGCAATATGCACACGCACTTCTAACAAATTACCTTTTTTCAGGTACAATTGTCATACAATTATAAAAAAAGTATCAGCCATAGAAATGTTTAAACTTCCTGCCATAGTGAAATCCACTTGTTTAACACCCTTTCACTTGCAAACACCGATTACGTCAGGACCATGTACATCGAACGATCGTTTCTGCCCTGTAACAGTTAAGAGAACTTCGCATATGCTTGCATTCGTTACTGGATATAGTTCATTAAAATGAGTGTACTGCAATAATCAGCCATCATATCATTTCAAGTGTTTCTATTGTTTGCTTTTAAAAGAAACTTGATATATTATATCATTCCATGCGTCCTATCAATTACATGTTCATTGCCAAAACTTATTTTCGATGTATTGGTTTTCTTGAAATCCATTTATGTTGTAACATATACCATAGTTCCACGATGCAATATACAAAAACATCAAACGAATTAGGGATGTTGCTTTATGCAACCACGCTGCTATAAATACAGTAAATTCAGAAGGCATTCAGCCCAAGTCTATATCAGTTACAACCATGTGTAGCTTTATCCAAGAGAAAGACTCATTTTGCATTCAGTGTTTTATTGTTCATCAAATACATATCCATCTCAAGGGAATTGCTTACAGCACTACAATTTCGAATAATTGCTCAAATGCAATGAAAGAGAACACACTTGTCCTGCTTTTAAATAAATGAAGCTAAAAGACACTTATTAGAAATGCTGCAAATTTAGATAAAACTTACACAAACCGAGGACAAAAAATTGAAGATGACTAAGGCTTGATTAATGGGAGAGACATGACTATTGAGATAAGTGAAGTTTAGCGTTTTGAAACATACTATTCAGTAACTCAAACCTGAAAGACATATGCACAGTAATGTCATTCCTGCTAACAAACCTAGTAGGCACGTCGTATGATGAGATTTATAATGTGGTCGGGCTGAAGTAATCTACAACATATTTGATTCAAACGAATCACTTCCGGTAATGCAAAGTTTAGGTATTCAACCCAGAAACGTGCACATCTAATTTTTCATTTCCCGTATAAAAAGCAAAAAAGAAAATCTGATACAAATATCACTACATTTCTTCCTTCTCATAGGAGTAGCCATCTCAGATTTATGTTCAATCCTATTAGTGTGATTACAGTATATATATATATATATATATATATATATATATATATATATATATATATATAGAGAGAGAGAGAGAGAGAGAGAGAGAGAGAGAGAGAGAGAGAGAGCTATGAAGAATTATAGAGTAATTAATGTAAATATTGCTATATTTCATTAATTATATATCAATAGTTGCATTAAATATTTTTACTTGCATCAAATGAACGATATTTCCATTAAAAGGATATTCTACTTAAAAGTAATAATATCTATATTTCATACGACCACTCTCTCCCTAAACTGATTTGCATGCATCAGAAACTGACGTTTTTGTCAATTTCTCTGACATTTTTTGTTATCTAGGCGTGTTATTGCTGCTTTGGATGTAACTGTTATCATTTATCGTTATATAATATCATGCAAACTAAAATATCTGACCATTATTTAACTGCCATGATTAAATTGAACTATATCAATAACAAACGTTATGCAATTATTTATGACTAACTTGCTGTTTAGTCCTTCTGAAGACCAGAAAGAGTCGGTAATTAAGAAGCATGAATCAAGTTCTTCCTGAAGTCATATTGGATGGGAGTAGGCACTATTTGAAGTACTAACATACAAAGGTAACTATCTTTGCTAATAGAATATATTGGTTTAAAAACAAAGACAGCTATATATATATATATATATATATATATATATATATATATATATATATATATATATATATATATATATATATATATATATATATATATATAAAGAATCAATGCTAAATAATCAGGAGATCTCTTTCTTAAATGCGGAAATCTTTATTTTAACAGAAATGCCTTTTTTGAAAAAGATATATCAGTAACTTCAAGGGACATTAAAACAACATATCTTAATGTAAAATAGCAATGTCTATATTACAATACAGATATCGATATTTTAAAATAGACACATCTATTTAAATAGACATCATTATTTTTCAATAAATTATGAAAATACATAAGGAGAAAATACAATGGGCTTAAAACAGAAGCAAAGATGGTAGAAATTATATTATATTCTCATTTATTTTGATAAAACAAAAGCCAAACATATTACTGATAAGGATAAAAATCACTGCAAGTGGAGATTAAATACACTGCAAGTGGAGATTAAATACACGGCTAGTGGAGATGAAATACACTGCGAGTGGAGATTATATACACGGGTAGTGGAGATTATATACACTCCTAGTGAAGATTTAATACACTGTTAGTGGAGGTACAATAAATAATTAGTGGATATTAAATACACGGCTAGTGGAGATCAGATAGACTGCTGGTGAAGATTCTATACAGTGCTGATGTAGATTACAATACACGGCTAGTAGTGGAAATTAAATACACGGCTAGTAAAGGTTAGACGTGTGGTTAGTTAAAACATTTTTAAAAAATATTTATTATACAACATAGCCTTGTGTCATAAAGATAACAAATACAAGGTTTTGTCAATAGTAATTATCAGTAATCAGTTTGTTTAGTTTAACTGTTATATACCGTGGTTTTTGTTTGGGTAGGTTCAAAAGTACCGCTGTACCAACGTTTAGTGGTATCGAATTCTTAATTCCAATTAAGCAGTAAATGCCGTTAAAAAAAAAAACGTGTTTTGTCATGTGAAATAAATCTTAAATAAGAAATCTTTCTTGAATATCGGCAGGAAATACATTCCTCAAAAGGACCGTGCTTAAAATCGAAACTGTTAACGAAACTGCTGTATAGAGTGGCGCGTTCTTTAGCACACAACGCTTTGCTCGAAAACAACACATAACAGGTACCTGACATTATGTAATAATGATCAATAATTCCAATTATCTGGAATTGACTGTATTTTCCGATATGTGGTTCTAATCTGGAATCGATGGTAAACGATGTGGATAGACCTTAATTGGTTATAGATGTACTGATGCATTCAGGCGTAGTTTTCATAGGCTAATTAAAAATACTTGCTACTTAAAACTGAATGTTGATGACATCCGATGATTAACCAAGAGAAAGGAGATTAATTGGAATAATAAGGAACATTTACTAATGTAATTTTTTTTATATTAATTACGTTTAAAGTTAATTGAGTCATTAGGTACAAAATAAACACTTAACTAAATATCAGTTATTGATAGTATATTCCTATTTAAAATCATCTCACGTTTTTGCCTATATCATGTAACGGAAATGCAAGCTAATTGCGTTAGGCAGTTAATCAAATGAATAACGGCCAAACGGTCCAACGAGGTCTTCTTCTCTGCTATATTGGAGCAATACTTAATCTACACATCATATTTTACTTACACTGAAATTTACAAAAACTTTAAATCTCTAATGAGGCACTACCCATACCTTTCAGTCAAACGAAACTAAAAATTTAATTTGTTTATTAGATTTTCTTTAAAGGTTTTGTATTTTTCTTCCTTTCTAGAAACATTAAAAGTGAGCGATTAAAAGTGTAAGGTGTTGTAGTTTTAAATATATTTGCTCAGCTTTGGGGAAAAAAAAACTAAGAGTCCGTATCACTTGCCCCGACAACATACAATGCTAGGAGATAAAAGCTCCCATTCGCATCAAGAATCTCCGCGGTTAACCTCTTGAAAACTAATTTTTTGAGAAAATTGGCACAAGCAATAAAAAGAAAAGGAAGTATAAAGTAAAAACAATGTACCTAAGCAGACATTTTTCAGTATAGAATGCACTTGGTCAGAAGTTTGGAAAGAAGTAATGGCTACTTCTTAGCAAATATTTTCTCGGCAGAACGCGCATATTTTCTTCCACGAACTTGTGCTTTTGTATGTATATTCACTTGAACAGTCTTAGTATGAATGAATGAATGAATGAATGAATGAATAAATGAATGAATGAATGAATCAATCAATGAATGAATCAATCAATCAATCAATCAATCAACCAATGAATGAATGAATGAATGAATGAATCAATCAATCAATCAATCAATCAATCAATCAATCAATGACTCAGAATTTTTTTTTTTTTTTTGTTTTTTATGGTTTAACGCCATTTTTTCAGCACAATATAGGCTATACATGGCGGCCAGTATTAATGGTGGAGGAAGAAACCTGACAAACCCCGGAAAGAACCACCGACCCACGAGAAGCTACTGGCAAGCTTTCCCACATAACTACATTTGCCGAATCTTAGACTCGAACACACGCAGACAGAGGTGAGATGGCAATGGTCCGCAACGGACAGCGCTTTAGACCACTCGGCCACTCGGGGCCCCGACTCAGAATTAATTGATACACAGGTTCGGCCTTTCGTTGACATCGGTACATATCGCAATTCTCAAGCACGTTTTTACTGATTTTATTATCTCTGCGCGCTATAATAAATTTTTTCATAAAGAGGAATCCGATTTAAGTCGAATTTCATACGATTTCCAGTGCGAAACAGATAAGTATAACATAACTAAAACTGTTTCTAAAATTAAAAGGGAAAACTTATTGCAATTATATAACACAACCTTCGTCTCCTCATCCTATTTATCTCCATTGCCGTTGTAACAGTCGTCATTGTCATCACCAAAGATGCAGATAAAAAGGAGTTGTACATATTGTATTCGTTTTCGAAACGGTACAGTGTATGATGATGAACAAGCTGATTTTACACGTTTTGCACATGAAGCAGAAGGTCTGATAGATTATTTGATATCATAGCATCTTCAGATTTGCTTCTACGTGTTGAATAACTCACAGTAGTACTGGACTGCGAATGGAAGACATAAAGGAACACCTTTGTTAAACAGGATAAATATGATAGAGCCAAACGAAAAATTAACACCAGGCAGCTGTGTTGTTTGGGTATGTGTGGAAAATGTAGCACGATAACATTAGAGGGAAAAGATAACATCATAAGGTTGTTTGGCGTCTAAGGGAAATCCGTTCCTTGTAACAGAGTCCTGATATGCATACGAACGTTGTCCGTATGTCCTGCTTATAACGGTTGGAATAATGAGAATGCTCGTGTCAGAAAAGATTATAAGTTTCTAGAAGTGGAATATATATTGACAGTCAACAATATGCAGCAAAGAGAAGACATTTTGTGAACGGGTAGAGAATAGGAAAGTGAAACGTGCATTACATGCTGCTATAAGGACGACTAGAGAGCAGATGTTGTTTGAACTTCTGCGGGCGTTTATGACGTAGGTATTGAGACTAACCAGACTGAACACAGTTACAGTAGTCAAGTCTTAATAGTACTGAGGAACACATAAATTCAGAGAGATACAATTTGGGACAAATCCTTTTGCAAATTCAGTATGACGGAGGCCACGCTATACACGAAATCGGATTGTACCTTTCCTTCAACCTAAATTTAGCCTTGATGAAGAAAAGACATCCTCATTGCAATCTATATTAATGTTAGACATAGTTAACTACCCGTCGCAGTGATTGACAGGTGAAGCGTAATACCTAATTCACTACCTTTCAATTGCTAAAAAATGTGACCATCATATATTCTCACCTAAAGCGCACCAAAAGCTTCTTGTATGCGCTGTGTCTGGATTGACTGAAAAGCAAAATGACCCGATACCCTCAACGAAATTACTATCACTGAAAAGAAACTAATGCTAGTATCAATTCCATTTATTTCAATAAAGCTACTGGGGCTGGTGGCGTAAGTCAGAGAATGATTAAAGTCGTCAGTCAAACAATGGGAACACCAACAACAGTTCTTTTTGATCGATTGTTTAGGAAAACAAAATTTCAGATAAATGGAAACTTGCGCACATTCTTCGCAATTTAAAAAGAAGTCATTAATACTAGGTAGTCATATATTGATCATTCTGGCTACTTAGCTGTGTTGCAAACATTTTGAAAGATACATTTGGAAAACCGGTATATTACTAATTTCACAAAAACGTCCTATTTATAGGTATCACCAGGATATATATATATATATATATATATATATATATATATATATATATATATATATATATATATATATATATATATATATATATATATATATATATATATATATATATATATATATATATATGAATGTCTTTTTCCAAGAATTTTATCAGAACTCTTTTGTATTTAAAGAGAAATTAGAAACTTGAATTCAGTAATTTGAAGAAAAAAAAAATAAAATTCACCCCAACTTGAAAGTGCTAAATGTTAAGGCACGATTGACCGAATCCAACAAAATTGCATGATTATATAGTACTCTACTTGACCCCAGGTCACAATTAGCATTTCTAAGAAAAAAAATGACCTATGGAAAATAACCTTCCAGAATGATCCTGATGCTCACAAAATGAAAACCTTAACTTGTACAATTCACTTTGGAACATCCAAACCCCTGACCCAAATAAACACAATAACTTCTTCTATTAACAAAAATCCTGATATTAAGCCCATACACAGAGAGAATAATATAGCTATGTATTAGCTGTTTACATACAATGAAAAAAGTCAATCCGGCCAAGCAGAAATGAACTCAGTTTTAGACAAGGTCAAGTTCAGCATACAACGTTACATTACAATATCATGTAATCAAATATAAAATATTAAACAAATGAACAATTAAATGAAATATACATAACAATGCAAATAACCGATACCTGACAATTTCAATAACTTACTCGAATCGTCAGTATTGTAATTGTGCTCTCTGTCTGTCTGTCCGTCCGTCTTTCTCTGTCTCTCTGTCTGTCTGTCTCTGTCTGTCTGTCTGTCTGTCTCTCTCACTCTCTGTCTCTTTCTCTCTCTCTCTCTCTCTCTCTCTCTCTCTCTCTCTCTCTCTCTCTCTCTCTCTCTCTCTCTCTCTCTCTCTCTCTCTCTCTCTCTCTCTCTCCAGGCATCTTTCCTTATTAGCCACTGTTGTCATGTCGAATATAATAATAATAATAATAATAATAATAATAATAATAATAATAATAATAATAATAATAATAATAATAATATTGAGTAATTTGTATAGCGCCTAATTTTTAGAAGCTCAAAGCGCTTTACAACATCTATAATGATATGACTACACTACATAATTTGCTGTAATACTCGTATTATGTACGGGGTGGACTAATTTAAGTTGTTAGAGCTTGTGCCCAATATCATTATATCATGTCGCGATAATACATATGTTTAAACTAAACTAAAACGTCTCATCCAGCCGCACACTTCATAGACCGAGAACTGTTAGGGCATAATTCGGTAACTGTTCTGGGTCTATGCAGTTTATCAGGAGTAATTAGTAGAACACTATCAACTGGACCAATTATTATTCGTATACATATATACATGAAAAGTACTCACTTTCAACCAATCGCCGACCGAGTTAGAATATCAATATTTTACCGGATATAATCGCTCAAAAGACAAATCCAACTGCAAACGCATAGACCCTGATATGTCGTCGCATAATAAGTAGGAGATCAGGTTCTAAATTGTTTTTTTTTTGTGTACATAGACCCAGATCTGCTGGCGCATTATCTGTCATCAGAAATGGGTCTACGCAATTTTCACTTAAAGACTTAAACAATCATAGAGCGTAATTAATTCTTTGACAATATATTAACCTGTTGTGCTGTTTATTTTATTTCTACTCAATAATGTAACTGAGAAAGATACGTCCCCCCAACTGCCCTTCACCAACTGCAATCTTCCAACTGCCCTTTAAGTTTTTGGAAAGTCTCTTTATAGCATATCAGGCTTCTACTTGATAATCCGAAACTCAAAGACAAAATTTGTTGGGATTATGCTCTTGAAAATATTTAATAAAAAATTTTAAAAATCCATCCTACATAGCTATCCAACGTTTTTTTTAATCAGCAATGATAGGCCATCAGTACTTGTCAGCAATAACAAACTCCTATCTTCTCTTCATCTAAATGAGGTACTGAAAATCGCATTTGTATCTGTCCTGGCTTTGTTAATTATTTATGTATAATTCAAATTACTTACGACTTCAGGTCCCCAAATATAATTATAACTCCACAGCTTAATCGGCAGTAATTAATGGACCCCATTTAATTACAACTGGTTAATCACACTTTAAAAAAAAAACTGCAGTAGAAGACATTAACTATCAGATAGTGTGCTGGCATTATAATTAATTTCTAGTTTAAAGAGAGCATAATCTTATCCAGAATGCATATAGCATGTAATACTGGTTGAACAAACGCGTTTACACCAAACCGAAACGTTGGTACCACACACACGGGTATGTCAAACAATGTAAAACCCATACAAAGAGAAATGGTGATCCGACCTAGTCCATATACTTGTTTGTTTGTTTGTTTGATTAGGATTTTTAACGTAGCTTTAACAATTTTTCAGTCATATCGCTACGATGTCTGCATTGAGGCAGTTTATAGTGATGTCTAGCACTGAGACATCATGCCGCAGACATGTAGCATGATGTCTCACCCAGTCACATTATCCTGACACCAGGCCGAGCAGTCCTAACACTAACCTCTTAATGCTGAGCGTCAAGCGAGGCAGCTGTTAGTACCATTTTTGTAAGTCTTTGGTATGACTCGGCCGGGGATCGAACCGACGACCTCCCGCTTCCGGGGCGGACGCTCTAACCACTAGGCCACCGGAGCGGTTCCATATACTTGTAAATCTTGACTAAAAGTAAAGTAGACTAGTACTTGCTGACACAATTACCATTGCGACCATACATACATACATACATACATACATACATACATACATACATACATACATACATACATACATACATACATACATACATACAGACAGACAGACAGACAGACAGACAGACAGACATCAAGTAATAAAACCAAAACATTTAGCAGTGTAAATATTTTATTTTCCTTGCTGCTTTTATATTACAATTCACAGATACATTAGGCGGGTCACTATTCATTTTAGAATCACACATATTAAATATTCTAATTTTCTCTCAAATATTCCCTGACCCACTGTACCTGAACAAGCATAATTATCCCCTATTACCATTTGAGAATTTGTAATTAAAAATGTGTCAGTCTTTCCGCATACAGTAAGTCCAGTCCGGTCACAGAATCCAGTTGGAGGAATTGATTCAGAGCTTAGAAAATATTTTTCTGGATTAAATCACGGCACAAACAATTCATATGTCCATTGGCCTTAGTAGTTTTGATTAGGTTTCTTCTTAACATTAATTCTGATGTAATAATGCAATTAATATTATTTTATTAAGATGCAGCTAGGCCTCACCAGGTAGTCAACAAGCAATCAACCGAGACCTAATACTATCTACTGGTGTGTAATGTTCGTGAATCGGACGATTATACCATCCTCACTAAATTAATAATATACTTTAATTATATTTTAAATTTTGTATAATCGCTTATGAATCTAGGAACGAAAAGAGATAATTAAATTTACAGGAACACTTTAACAACAATATAGGTATCACGACACTTCGCTCGATGCTGAAGTCGTTCAAGTAACATTAGCCACACCCTTCTTAAAACTGGCCACCAATCCATCTTCTAATTGACTCCACATACACAGGAGTACGATACAATACAACTATTTAACCAAATTTAACTCATTTTAATAACTTATTCAAGTGAAATATGTTGTGCTTTGACTTATGTTTTTTTTTTGGTATTACCGTGTTTCTGCAGGATTAAAAAAAATCATTTAAACAAATTCACTCGTCAGCCCACAGTCTTTATCAGAATCTTTTTCACCTCAACACCGAATAAAGATGCTGGGTATATACCCATAGATTAGATATATCTCTGCTATTTTCCTAATACGATTTATTTACATCACTATGTTCGTATGAAGACTGTAAAGGCATTGCTATGTATATCTGATTAATTTATATTTATATTAATATTAATTTAATTGTTTGTGGTTTTCAATTCTTTTACTTTTAATTTCATTATATGTCAAAATAATGTAATTTTGTTTATTTGGGATTTGACGATTTTCAGATTTTTTTTTTTACCAGACCGTTTAGTTGTAAAACCTAATGCTGACCTAGTTCCTCACCTTAAATCAAAATTAGTAACATTTAATAAAACGCATTCTATTTTTATTTTATTCTTAAAGTAAAATAACTAGTTGTTGCCAAGGTCATGATGGGATGGGACTAAGTGATTTAAAATGCAAACAACTTTTTTAATTCGTTATTAATGCTATTTCATATAAACTGAAGCCATGGCTAAACTGCGTACGCGATTTTTATATGTAAACATGATCACGTGACCCTAATACGGGCATCTATTTTACACAGTAGCTATGGCTTAATACATATGCTATGATACAAAAATTAACTTTGGTTTTTTATATTTGATGTGAAGTCGTTTTCTTCTGATGTAGCCAGTTTTCCAGTTATATGTTAAATTTTTTTTCAGATTATTTGGATGTTAAAAGATTAATTCGTTTAGCTGGAAATATTTGAGTGCTAATATATAATTCTGGACAAAGACATTTCTTAAACTTTTAATCGGATTTGAAACACCGGAGTATTATTTTATGTATTTCTACAAGAAACTGTAGATATAACACTATACAGATTGCAGCATTAGTCATCGTCTTCCAATCTTGTATTTTCATTGGGACTCAACTTTAAAATCATTAGAATATTTCATTGCTAGGACTCTTTTACAATTAATTATTGGATTATTCTCGGATTAATTTTGGATTTGATCCCTAAAACTGTAAGTTCTTTTTCCATTTTCCATTGTTTTTCCAGGTAAATAAAAAATTTGTTAAATGTTACAAAGCTTGTTTTCTTCACTATTTCTGTGTTGCTGTTTATTAGAGCATACGCACATAACACCATAAAATGGACTCGTTTTGGAAACGGTAATTTGCTTAACTCTGAATGCTAAAAAAAATCAAACAATATACAAATGAGAGAAAATCTGCATTTGAAGAAATGAAAACTTTGCGCAGCGGCGGTTTTAGAGCTGTGCGGGCCACGGTTTTACATGAGAACAATTGGCCCCCCAAATCAAATATTTATATCACTGAAGATATTCTGTAAAATATTCCTAATAACGACAAGTTTGCTTTGAAAATCAAATATACTTTTAAATAATCTGCTATAATTATAATCTGTTTGTACAGACTCAAAACTATTCGGGCACCGATTGCACCTTTCGCAACTTGCCAAGATCGCTACTGCTATGTAAATCTTATATCCCATATGTTACGTTTGACGAACATCAGTGGAATTTATTATGAAGATAATATTTGTTGTTCTTGAGAGGCATTATTCCATTAAACGAGGAGAACTATGTTTTTACAGTAGGGTCCGTTCGTAAGTCAATATTCCAAGGTCAGCAAACTCATTAGATGTTCTTAAATTTATATAACGTCATCATCGTGCATTTTGGTATGCGTTGTACCCCGCCCGATGTCACCATAATTCTAAGATATGTTTTAAAAAGATGAAATGAATATAATGGCATAATGGTTGCAAATAAAATAAGCAAATATGTAAGCGCTAAATAGTTAGGAAAATGTGAATAATAGGAAATAAACTCACGAAGCTTTTTTCAGTGTTATATAGGTCACTGTCAGACGTTATAATTTGCAATTAGCGAATTTCTTAGACAGATTTTAAACTGGATTGAAGGATGTCATGACATTGAATGTCATTATAAACTTCACTTTGTATATGTTGACAGCACCACTATTTATATAAATACAATTGAAAAGCTGCAATGGAAAATTAATTTAAAGATCAGAAGAGTTAACAATCGTTTCAGATAGTATATTCTCGAGATTACAAATTCATTCATATTCTATGATGGCTAATAAAAGTGCCACATAATCTGCAAACCTATTCATGAGATATTATCGTTCCGAAATTTGCCGACTGCAGTTGCTTTTTTACTATCAATCAGAAGTTGGGATATCCGACCCAAAAATATAATCTATCTCCTGGCATGTAAAATCTCTCTCACTCAACATGTTGGCGAAATTACTGATTTCAGAAACCAACTTCATACTGACAAGCAACCGTCTCAACAAAATCAACGCGAAGCTTGCCGGCCACTGCAAGTGAATTGTGCACTCAGTATGGTCCCTTGGAATGCTCCCGATTGTGTTACCAAGGTTGACCGACACATAACTCACACGTAAGGAACAGTAATGAATATTTGAAAACTCATGGAGAATGTGGTCTTTTTATTGTGACATTAACGCCATTTTTCAGCGCATGAAGGGCAATATATGATGGCCGGTATAACGGGTGGAGGAAGAACCATCAAATCACGGGAAGCTAGGTTTTTTACCAATATTGACTGAGCCCGAGACTCGAACCCACGCATGCAGAGAAAAGATGGTAGTGATCGGTAAATGCAAGCGCTTTAGACCGCTTGGGATTGAATGTAGTGAACAGGTAACCATCTAATGCCTCCCCCCCCCCCCCACTGCAATTTTATCAAAATTCCCATCTAAATTCTTTGCAATAATAGTTACAAATAACCATAATTTGATTTTTAAAAATAACAACATACACTAAATTTGCCAATAGCATTGTCAGCCTTTCGTCTCTCCATCATATCCGTTTGTTTATTCGTTCGTACACCAGGACCTTCATCAGATCGTTGATTAGGTTTCTTTTTGATTCGTTGAGCTCTGTTAATTATCGTTGGTCATGTTATGCATATTTAATGTGTACTGTGTAAATGATCTTAATCAATAATTAAGGTTAATAGATCATTCTGATGCATCAATACTGTAGGTACATTAGTACATTTCATGCTACTAGCACATTCAAGATTGGAATGGATTCAGAACATTCTATACGTTTATGAACTTGTGATGAAACATTTAGACTTATGATGAATCTAAGTCACAACACGATATGTTCTTTTTAAATTTTCACTTTGCATTCCTGGGAAATAAATTCTTTGTTTCGCCAGAACAGTTAAATTCCTCCATAAGCCTCACCAATGCCAGAACAAAAAGTATTCTCTAGTCGACCTAGTGTCTAAATCGATATAATTTGCCTTTCATTCTTTAGTTTTCTTGTTAGCAGGACTTGTATGTCTATATCTGTATCAACAGTGTACTTTCACATAGACCTAACTTCTGTGTATGGTCGACACAATGTCTGACGTCTGCTCCGAATAACTAAATGCTAATAAAAAGAACGGCTGTTTTCTACATATTTCACTCTTTCATTTATATATCCCACCAACTGCCGCAGAAAACAAATTCTTCAAATAATTTATTCAGTTCGGCATTGATTTTATCCAGGATGGAGAGTCTGTATTTCATTTCACTGATGTAATCTTGAGATCATTAACAATTCGGAAGGCTATAGTAAACACGGCGGTCTTCACTGAGGAAGTTGGCCTCACAGACATTGGTAATAAAAACTCTAACAAAAGAACACAAACGCTCGCTCTAGAATTTTGCGAAATCAGATCAAGAATTCTTTTTTAAAGTGGCAGAATAAACATTTCAATTCAGATTCAGTAATGAATATTGGTAAATTTCTCTGTCTTTTCCGTCCGTGTGGAGAATTTTCTAGCAGGATTATTTCCTGTCCCAGATGTTTTTTAATTTTCAAGGAAGTGTTACCTTAGCAAAGTATTAATAATCCACATCAGGTATTTACGCATGAAAGACGCCCATGATATAATTTTATTGATACGAAAACGTGCAAATCAAACATCTTTACTAGGCTGCACGTGCAAGATGTTAATAGGATTTGCGAATAAAGCTTATTTAAAGATGTTGATCAACAATACATGTAAAAATGACGAAATAAGCTGAACGGGATCGACGACATTATAATGGTCAAGATCAACACATAAAAAGCAATACGTCTTAAATTATGCAAACATGCACATATGAGGTTAAAATAGAACATGTTTGGAGGAATAAAGAGATAGACAGACCTTGTCTTCAGCGAGGTAATACTATACAATATTCCATATTGAAAACGATTGCAGGAAAATATGCAAGTTGAAGAAAAGACTTCTAATTCTTTGTTTTATAGATTGCTCCTCTACATAGGGAAATTTGTATCAAAATAGTCTTCCCAGAAAGCAATACCTTTCTTCAACCTTACGACATGAATGCTAAAATATTCATTTCATTGCAAACAATATATTTTGTTGCTAAGTGTCACAATGTTTGCGATGCTCTCAACATATTTTCTTACACAGACGACAAGAATAAAACATCTACAATTTTAATTACAGATGGCTTTACAACCTTTAGATGTAACCATATAATGTCAAAGAGGGCATTAATGCTTGCATCGAATAGGAAAATGTGTAGAAATTTTATGACTGAATGTTTGCAAGGCAAAACGTTTCATTTCTTGTCCATTTGCAGTCTGTGTATTGATACTCGGATAGAGCTGAATCTGTGTAATACGGATCTGAAAGATATTCAGGCAAGGAGAGAAATAGTCAACAATATAAAATTCTTGATTCTGTTAATACTATTTACACATAATCGATGTTGCCGATCAATATGTATTTAAATCAAAGGTCAGGCCTGTGCACTATTTTTGTCAACTTGCACGGTAAACATGTGAAAATGATACCTTTGATTTTAATGACTTAAACGTTGGAAAAGCGGTTCCTATTCATTGCTTTCTCAATTGGTCGCCAATTTTTTTTTTCCAACTTTCTAAATTGAACATGTAAACTAGAAGACAACACTGTTAAAAATATTATACTGAAGTAGAAAGAACGACCTATTCAGTCACGATTTAAAATAAAACTGATCTTCTTATCAATATTCTTACCTTAAAATGCATCAAAACATTAAGGAAAATAATGGCATGAAATTACAGTAGTGGTGGTTATCATTGGCGGAACTATAGCTAAAGGTCTAGCAGTTACAAAAGAAACTATCTGTCTAAAACAGTTGATCAGGACAGATCGTAACAAGAAAGGAATGAATATAAAATGTGCACAGACGATTTACAGAGATGACGTTTTAGAGTCAAATGAGAATAAATAGAACCAGGATAATTTGCATCTTCAACAAGAATATTGAAAAAACAAAGATTTGTGCCAGTATAAAACAGTCCTGATGACACGTGTTCCTTACATGCGTTTACTTATAGTGCCGTCGGTACTCGTGCTTGGCATGCTCCCAAAAATAAGGCACAAAAAATCCCCACCAAAAATATAATAAAAAAATGCTTCAGCGGAAACTCAGTGACATTTACCAACCCTATGATAGACTTTAAAATACAGCAAATCTCATTACATTTGCAGTGAGTGCTAGTGTGTACGCTGCTTTTAAGTTTCTTTAAACGTCTACTTTCGATGTTGTTTATTGTGCAAACATCCCCTCTCTGTTTCGAGGTATATCGTGTCTGATGGTTATGTAAGTAATCGTGACAAAGGCGACGTGTGATTTGTAGCACAATGAAGATATAAACGTATGATCAATAGATTTTTTTACTAATGCATGTCAAGAAACCTCAACGTCTGAAGTACCGCAACAGAGCACATCACATCAACGCTGAAAACAACATTAAATCAGATCAAACTTTACAGTTAGAAAGTTAAAAGCTAGGTTCAATTTTCCAATTGTATTAATTGTACTAAGCTCCGACTTTGTTTAACATGAAGGTAAAATGAGATGAAAATAATGTGTTGATAAACACTATTGCATGATTGCTTAAGACATTATTATTCCCTAAATAATTTTTTTTTCCAAAATGAATTACACCAACATTTTAATGATACAAATGCATTCGTTTGTTGTTACCTGGTTGCTTTTGGACAAATAGGAGTAAATGTATTATTGATAAACTATCAAAAGGTTGAGATCAGGTGTAGGCAATACACAAATTATTGGTACTGATTCCATGCAGTTTGCAATGCATGATCATGTATTTTCTTAGAATACCATACAATTTCCATGTATCATTGCCGACCATATTCTTGTGCTGTTCATGAGATTTAATTTTCTAGCATAAAATTGAAAGACTCATGAGATGACAGAACGTCTTAACAAACACTACAAACTGGTAAACGTACTTAAGGAGCGATTGCACAATCGGCTGATAACAAATAAAGAAACTGAATTGCTTTTCGATTATGAAACCTAGAATAGAATTAATAACATAACAAATTTAGTTTAGCAACTCATTTAGAATCTCACACTTGATTCCCCTTAAATGACTAATGTGCAGTTTCATTTAATGCAAAACGTTTTAATGTAATCGGGCGTTTTCAAAAATAAAAATAAATTCAACAGTTTGAAAAATATCTGTCTACGAAACGAAATACATTTTCAAGGGTTTCAGTTCAGGAATCAATTTGCATATGGTCATTGTCATGAGTAACTACAGACATTACTAACATAAGTGTTAAACATTATTTTGACTTACAATCATTGTGTTTATTTTGATTTAAAGGGCACACACATCAACATATTGCATGATAATCGTAATTAATTAGCAAATGAGAAATAAAGTATCCACCTGAAGATGAACGGAAAGCAAACTGTAGATACTCACAAAATGTATATTTATCACGTGTCTCATACTCAAATATACTTTAAAAACAATAAAGTACAATGTCTTAAGTTGTATCTAGTTTGCTTGAAATTTTTTTTCACAATAGTTAAATAGGACTGGCTTTACCCGTAGTCACATATATCTGAAAGAAAAAACAACAACATTTAATTACATGAGTTTTGTGAAGTGATTAATTGCAGAGAGACTATGTACTAAATCAAATAGAGACCTAATACAGGGACAGTGAGTAGTACACTATTCTTACCTTTACTAATCAACTAATTTACTAATTACTAATCAACAACATTTTATAGGTAACAAGTGGTTACTCACATACAAAAGAAGATTGTGGTAGATCCTGACGATACATTAGATATAGTTATTTGTTGATGTTCGATGTTCGTCTAGGCACTAATACTTTTATTTTGCGATGACATTAGGAATGGACATACTGTTAAAAGAATAAACCTAACCCACCAAGTGTTTAGAAGGAGATATGATGTAATATTGGTATGGGTAACGAAGCAAAGTACACACTGATTTAAGTTAAGAAGTAACAATGTAATGGAAATTCTGATTAAACAGATAACCATATTAATTAAGATGAATTGAATGGAGTATTTAAGATGAATGATTATAGTCCCCCATTGGTCCATACTGAAATATATTTGTTATCAACCAATAAATAATTGTCGTATAAAGTATACAAATGCTGCTTTTCTTTCGCTGCTTGATATTTCTTAACAGAATTCCTTTTCGTTTTATCCGTTTCTAAATATATTTTTTCGCTGTATCATAATTTCTTTACAATAACTCCTTTTCGTTTAATATGTATTTTTTTATACAGTACTACAATTTTGTTGTAACAGTATTTCTTAATTAATCTTCCGTTTCATGCTATCAGTTTTTTTTGCAAACCTTTTTGGTTGTTTCAGTATTTCTTCACAGAACTTTCTTTTCTTTGTATCATTACATTTCTTTATACAAATCATCTGTTTCATCGTATCTGTACTTTTTTCTAAGCTTCATTTATCATATACCGTACTGCTTTACAAAACTTCCGTTTAGTTGCATCGGTACTTTTTTCAAACAAAAGTTCCGTGTCCTCGTATCAATACTAAATGAATGAAGTATGGATATCAAAGCCTACAACCTCTTGAATATGTACACCGTACAACTTATTCTTAAAATATCCAGCAGTTGTATTATTCATTTGAGTTATGGTCAATGTTTTTGTTGTTGTTGCCAGCTGCCACTGTCATCCTTAATAGCATTGCAGGGCTTTATGTTTCCACCAAAATGAAGTATCAGTCATTAACAGTACTTTTCAATCACCCATTTAATAATTTGTTTTATTACACTTCATACCACAACCACATGTATATCTCCAACAATGTAAATACACAGTAGATTGGTTTTGTTATTGTAATCTAGTTATTTATTTTAGGTGACTATTTAACAGCAATAGATGTTCTCTTTGAAAATTATAGATTTAAATGACAGTTTAATAGATATTTTCGACTGAAAATGACATAAACGTCATTCCTTTCCTAAATTGTCCCATTGATTTACATTCTGTTGTTTTTTTCCTTCAGAAAACGATTCCTATCTCTCAAATATTTATGGCTTATATACGCTGGATTTAAACAAAGGCTGTTATTCAAAAGCAAACAAATATGTTGTTTCTCTTTTAGCTTTAAACTTAACAGGGTATAAAGCATTATGTTTCTGCAATTATTGGCTGTTGTTTGATTGTTCCTCTCACTAATAAATCACTTTCATACAGTTGACTTTGTACCCTAATAATTGCCAGTCAATATTTTCTGTAACTCTGATAAATATTATAAGTAAATATCTTCCTTGAAATAGTGCTGTTTTATAGCACTAAACGGTCTTGATGTCTCACAAATGTCACCACTTAAATTTTTAGTCAGTTGTTTAATTAGCTGTTTTTTTAAATCTGACGTCATCTACCAAAATCTGACTGTCCTTTGGACGGTTATTTATATTCCTCGTGGACGTATCAAATACGGAATACCTTGTGATCGAAAGACAGTTCTTTTTCGTTTAGAAGCACCGCTGCTCCTTCTTCGTAATCTGGATAAATGTTTAACCAACGTTTTGATGAATAAGCGATTGTCACAAAATGGTATGTTATGAATGAACAAAAGTGGGTAACGAATGTTTATATAGCAAACCTTTGTTCGTGATTGTAAAATGTAAACGAGTCCTTACGTAGAAAGAGGCCAGTCTTGTTTATAGATAGATGAGGTTTTCCCGTCGAAACTCTTAACAGTTTTGTTACTTTATTATGCAGAGTAAAAAGTGAATAATTAGTGATTTGATAAACAAGTTTTCCTGGTTTAGATTAGTCTCTGGGAATCATCTTTAGCTATTTAGAGGAATTATTTCTTCAAAATATTCATTTAAATTTGGATTTTTGTGAACTTCATCCAAATACATTCTGGATTGTATCACTGTGTTACATCAGGGCATTCAAGACTATTTAGATTCAACTGGAACAGTCAATTAATGGATATTTAGACGTATATTTGTATATGTATAAGTGTATATGAAATTATAAATATATGTTATATAGAAAATACAATACTGATGTTACTTAAATTGTTGTTTTCATTTGATTTCTGTTAAGTTTTTAAGTGACGTAACACAAATAAGACCCCAATGGAATATCTTTAATTATATCCAAGGTCCATGATATGATATGCCATATTTTTCTAGTCAGTTTGCTTTTTAGATTAACAACGGCTCACTTCCAACACTATAGTTTAGAAATCACAGTAAACAATATATAAAACGTTTAATTGGTGATTATAGTATTTGAATCTTACAATTGTCATTTATGTAATAACTGATGATTTTGTCTCAACATTATTTTGACAATCTGTCTACATGACTACATGATCACTGATGTTAAAACATTTTCAATAACAACAAATAGAATTTGATTGCTAAAACTGACTGTGTACTGTTACAGAAGAAACTGTTTAATTTTTAAATGATAATTTTTTTTAAACAATGACTTTCTTACTGTAAATTCAAAACATCGCGATAAAATCTATTATCAATTGACATTACTTTCTTCTTTGAAGAATGTTCTACTTTGAAGAAGTAATAAAGACTGCTGTACCTTTTGTTTTTAAAAAAATTGGGATTTATATAACACTTAGTTATTTATTCGTGCTGATAGTTTCAACTGTAAGAAAACTGTATATATAGACCAAATAACTTATAAAGATGATACAATCTGCCTATAATCATTTTAACATATGATATAAATCCCGGTGGAAGCTTACATCGTAAGCAATCCAAAAGGACCATATTGGACCTCTGCAATGTAATACGGTTCTTCGTCACGTTCCAAATCACGAATGTCGCCACCCTCGGAGCAGGTTTACCAGACCTTTTAACCTTTGTCGCCACTAATACCATGACGACAACTGACGCTAGGCTCTATTCTTTAACCATCACTGTTTCCTTAAACGTCGCATACAATTATATTAAAGGGTGGACACTCCCGTTAAGACATCCAATGCTACAAATATATATCCCATCCTTGATACATAAATGCCATTCCTCGTGCAAATATCGTACTAATGCTATAAATAAGTGCAATCAATGCAACTTACACTTAAATGCAAACACATTAAAGATTTGTCTCTCCTTGGAGACGTGTTCCTTAGGAATGTCTATTACTGATATCAATCTGTTATGGTCATCCATCTATTGCGGACATCTTATGATTATAGACATTATCATATTGCTGACACGCGTCTATTGCTGAAACATTGTACTGCATACATCCATCTAAAATCAAATATTTATCCCAATGTAACTTTACCATTTTAATATATTATTAAATTTCAAATTATAGTGTTGTCTTCTTTATATATTACTCGTAGCCGAGACCTGGGCGAGGAAAAGTTATGTATTCTTATTAAACTTTAATTTACTCCAACATAGTCGAGATGTCTGGTTCTATCCATATTTTACATTTTCAGGTAATTGATTTTACAAGAGTATATAATACAAATAAATATTCAGGTTATCCCCAGTACCGGATTTACTGTGGGATCACTGTGGTAACGTGGATAGCTTATTCAAGGAAAGGTTAATATCATTGTGTACAGATTTTGATATTCGTAATTGGTACTAGAGTCATGTTTTTGTGACTTTTAATCATCTTAGTGACATTATTATTCCATTATTTAGCTGGAATGGGCATCCAGTAATTTTCAGTCAGAACACTTTATTCAATGGTTAGACGGACTTCATTGGATAGACAATGTGGTCGCACTGTCATTTCTCCTGAAAGTGGGAAAACAACATAAAAATTAATCCAAATACAAACATTTAATTTATATATCACTACACAAAACCTCACAATATATCTACTTTCTTTGCGTTTCTGTATTAACTGCAAGAAACATTATCTAACTTTTCCGTAGGGCCACAATACAACACGTATGCATAACAAACATTATTGGGAAAAGGAAAAGTAACGTAAAATCCTTTTCCCATCCAAGATGACAAAAAAGGTGTTTATGCAGATGATAAATATTAATAAAATAGATGATGATGATGATGATAATGATGACAATAATGCTGCTGCTGTTGATCATGGCGATGATAAAAGAAAACAAAATGAATATTTGAACCTAAGCAAACTGAATCTTGTACGATGATCATAGGTTCTAACAATATTGCTGCCTTTTTTAAATCTTGCTATATCATACTGCATGCATTTAAACTTGCATAATCTTGCCTGGGTAAAGACCTTCTTTCTACGGACGTACGCTTTCTTTAAATGTCCCCCCCCCCCCCAAACATCGTATAGACATCAAGACTGGCGGTCAAAAGATAATAAAAAAGCTTTTTTTCTACTTTGAATAAACCAAAAAGAACGAGAAATTCGTCATTCTTATCATTCTTGTTTCAAAACCAAACCAAGATCTTAGCGTGATAACAGTTTGAAGCTGTGAACAACTGAAACTTCTAGCGATGTATAGTGTTTTTACATTGTCGAACTTGTTGGCTCTGTGGACGATTTCATAGCTCACAATGATCTACTTATTGTTCTCTTTGATATCGACAGATGGAGCAGAACAATTTGACAGGAAGGAACATGAAACAAAAGGCATGCAAACCAGTAAAAAATATTAGGATTTGTATTTCTCACCGTGATCGTAAAACCTAATGTGACTTAAGCTTCTTTTTCACTAGATTCTGAGTCTGATTTGAAACTTCGATCGATAATTAGACGATTATAGGGAAAGTGGGATTAATATTAACGTTGTTCTCACTGTTACAAAAGGCGATAATCGCTTCTGTCAGCTGCAGAAAATAAGGAACAAATTGAGGATTTTGCAAGTACTTTATTAGTCCCGTTTTATTTTATTTCAGAGTTTCAAGGACATTGAGAATCTTAAGCAGTAATCTAAACAGATATCAGGCAATACATTCGTGGAAGTTTTTTCATCTATAGCAATGTTTTATCACAGTGGCAAGTTTATGTAAGCCTTGACATATAAATAGTAGGCATCGTTACCATAAAACAATAACATGGAAACATATCAAATAGTTAACGAAATAAGCCTTTTAGAGTGAAGTTCCAGGGATATCATGTTCTGTTCTTTGTTTCCGATTTTGTTGCCTATTTTAGAGTGTTTTGTTTCAGAGAGAGTGTATGTATGTACGCATGTATGTATGTATGTATGTATGTATGTATGTATGTATGTATGTATGTATGTATGTATGTATGTATGTATGTATGTATGTATGTATGTATGTACGTATGTTTGTATGTATGTGGTTTAATGGCGTATCAGCATATCGCTGGTTATAACGCGCTAATTAAAAGTTAAGTTCTGCAATGCAACCATGAAAAACTTTTCAAAAGCATTTTGAAAGAAAATCTTTCCAATTAAATGTAAATATGTAGATGAACTATGGTGGGTAAAATTGATAAAATTATTCCTTAGGTATTATCGAATTATAAACATCTGTTAAAATCTAGGAAAACCTTAAAATAGGGTTGGAATTTATTATAAATCGCATTTGTACTAAGTTCTATGTTTTCTTTGGTGAGGGATCGATGCTTTCGACAATAACGTGATCCACCGTTAATGGACGCTGACAAAGTTACGCAATCTGGGTCAGGTTCACCATTCAGGAGATGTGCATGAGTGCAGTGCAGTGTGTCCCATACCTTAGCTGCACAATGCGGCATCTCTGCGATTTGTTCTACATGAAATGCTACCTTCCAATGATGCTTGTATGTTACGAAGCTTGTTTGTGTAGTTTTCATTCCACATATTTTGCAACGTGTATAAAACATGCCAAATTAAATAGGATCATATACAACCTTCCATTCATACATAGGTGACTACAGGGTAACTTCCCCTTCTTTTCCGTTAAAACCATTGTGAATATTCAACGAATAGACACATCACTTGTTCACATAGCTCGGCACCAAAATGCCTTGCACCGGCGCTGGCACGAACATATCATATTCCTTTTACGTGTTTTGATAAAACCTGTTTCTTTAACGTAGAGTTTTATAAGTATTATTGTGTTGAAAGATAATCTGAAATGATGATGAAATTTGTTTTGAAGTTTCAAAATAGTTCGATGATTTAAGCAGGGATGTCTCAACGTATCGCAACCATCGTATTCAATTTCCATTTATGGCGTAGCCCTTGGGGATTGATAGTATCAATTTTTAAGCATAATGGAATACGGTCACTACATCGAAATTCGTGATAAATTTCAATTCAAGTAAAGGAGATGGACAGATCAAACGATGGATAGGATCTGTGTTGCAGGATATAGGAAGGCATTCTTATTAACACAGGCTTCAAAGTGGCCTTTCAACTCTATAAGTAGAATAAAAAGGTACTTGTAAAAGTTTAGTAAGATGGTCAAGACCGGAACCCTTGGAAGAAGACATGTATAACAAAGTGTTAGAGTTTTATATATGAACATACACACATCAATAGCTTGTAAGATAGTATCGATATTAATTTGGCTTAGAGGTTATGTTACTTATGACGATGGACTATTCTATTTTGTTACTTAAGATAATAGACTCATCCTTATCGGCCCTATCGCTATTACTTGAGCCTTGGAAGAAGACATGCATAACAAAGTGTAAGAGGTTTAAATATGAACATACAAACATCAATAGCTTGTAAGATATTATCGATATTAATTTGGCTTAGAGGTTATGTTACTTATCACAATGGACTATCTTGTATCTTGTTACTTAAGATAATGGACTCATCCTTCAGCGACCTTATCGCTATTACTTGAAATTGTGTTCTATGTTCTCAAGTGGTTTGAATCATTTTATACTTTAAGCAGAAGACTTATTTCAGCAATAGTTACCATCACACCTGGGATATTTCGCTGTATTATGGTGTCAGACATATTTATTAAAGTAGTGGAAGTGCGAGGACTTTATAGACATCAAAATTTATTGAAAAGATTGATATGCTCCTCAGATCTCGTGTGTGTGTGTGTGTGTGTGTAATTTTGATTTTTAACGTAGCTTTAACAATTTTTCAGTCATATCGCTATGATGTCTGCAGTGTGGCAGTTTATAGTGATGTCTAGTACTGGGGCATCATGCCGCAGACATGTAACATTATGTCCCACCCAATCACATCATCAGGACACAAGGTCGACCGGTCCTAACACCAACCTCTTAATGCTGAGCGCCAAGTAGTATTTTTAGAAGTTTAAGTTATGAATCGGCCGGGGTTCGAACCTACGACCTCCAACAGATCTCTTTTGAAGTCAAGTAAATCATCTAATTCGATGTTACTTCTGATTAAAACAAGCGTCACTAATCCTGCTTTTCCTGTGGGTTGGAACAAACCAGTTTTTGCCATTATTGTTGGATTACTTACATGTTTTACTGTAGTACTGACACGCTAATTAATGCTTATCGGTTACATTCTCGTTTGTGTGTTACTATTTTGGGTGTCAGAGGCGTGAATACTGTAAACATCGTCTGGCCCAGATGACCAGGTACTATGTATCTGGGTGTAAATTAAAGCTGTAGCTAACAAAAACTTGATGATCTCAAACTCAGGCTTTCTGACATCATAGAAGCACAGCGCGTTCTCTGGTCTTAACACTTCTATCTCTATCTTGTGCTTGAACTTACGACATTGTATGGTAATACTGCTGAGAATTTGCATCCGAGTTTTCTTCTTACTTGATGTATCGTCGTTCCGAGCCCGTGAAGGGACACATTTCACATATTTTGTAATCCAAGATCTCGATGTTGTAATCCGGATTACTAAACTGAGATCTCCGATTGCTAAATCGAGATATCGGATTACAAAATATGTGAAGTGTGACCCTTCACGGGCTCCGTATCGTCGTGACCGGGCCATAGATATTATTTTATCGCAACCATTATTTTGGTGACGATACTTTGGCAAATATGGATCCAGTGGAATACCGATATATGTAAACACCTGGCGTTGACTGATGAAGGTAAAGTAGAGCAGTAGAACGTCAATAGTTAAGCGTTAGTGAGAATCAACTTGATGTTTCGACGAATATTGATTGGTTTCACTTGAGAAACATTCTGAATTTAATGTACTAAGTATCATCTCACTATCTCAGAGATCTCTAAAATTATAATACGGAAATGAATGTGTGATTGAAAGCTTAATATATTTAGCGATGAGTTTGATCTCGAAAACAACAAACACAACATTGTACGCAAAAACACCTTCTAATCATAATATAAAGGCATACAATCTTAAATGGCTTGAATAATGTGAGGGAAAGCTTTACATATTGATATGTGACCTTTGACCTTAAATATAGCCCACATCACTACCACCAGTTCAGTACGTTCTAACTGCCATGTATGAGTGAGCTAGTAAACAATTCTGATCAAAATACAATTTCGTTGATAGGGACAATTTTTTAAAATACTTTAGTTTAAACACAAGTTTATATACAAGCTTTATATCCTTCATAGTTTGGTAATGTTTTCATATTCGTCTGAAATTAACTATATTTTATATAAAACAACATAATTATATCGACACAAGGTTTAGTACACATCTGTAGATTTTTAGTATGTACTCTAGTTATTGATTTACGATAATTATACAATCTTGTGGATTCTTATTAGATGCCTAAGTTCCCAATTTATGGGCGCATCATGGAAAACCATCAGTAGCTATTTAATGGTTAATGTTAGGATTCATGGCAGAAAATCTTATATATGGTAACCAAAGACAAAATAATGTAGTCGTAAAGTATATTATATACAAAAAAAAAACTCAGGGAACTTTAGATGCAATGTTACATGATGATGTTTTAATTATGGAAATCTTATAAAAGTCACTTCAATGGGATATTCCGGAGTATGTTTGTTAAGCTTTTGATAAGTGTAAAAATGTTATAATTCAGGGTGAATCTTTTTGAAACAACTTTATATTGCTTTTTACGTCTGGTTACAAGGATCTGAAGACTGGTTTAGGTGACAATATAACGAATATACGCGAAAGTCTCTGTACCCTAGTTACTAGATGTTGAGCTTAGTAACGAAAGTTGCAAGATTCTAGTTTCTCGGTGCCTAGAAAGTCATGAATTAAAATATAATGCTAAAAGTCACAATTATACAACTTGTATTGTATATATACCAAGTAAATAGAAAACGGTTTCCAATGATAATCAAAATAAAAATGATTAAAATGGTAAGGAGCCAAGAGGAGTTTAAGGACATAATAGAAGCTTAGCGACCCTGAAATAGTGTCTCTAAAGAAGTAAACGACAAACGTTGAACAAACACTAATACCTTTACCGCAAAGAAATACTGTTCAACTTTTAATTCTGAGTATCTAGAGTTATTAACTATAATAACAATACAAATCCGCATATAGGATGTACTGTTCAGCTCGCAATCTAACGGTGTATTGATTACAAATCCGCATTTAGGATGTACTGTTCAGCTCGCAATCTAACGGTGTATTGATAGCTTCAGAGTAGTTTCAAAGTACATGTCGGTTATGTATAAAATTTAGATCCTATTTATTGGCTGAATTATAATGTCCTTCTAAGAAGGATAAATAATGCCATTGCTCGTAATGGTGTAATGCATAACACGAACAAAATAGTAATTTTCTTATTTTAGTAACGTTTTCGTAAGAAATTTAAAAGGTCCTGATTTGATATTTGATTTCTCTGTATGTACTATAACCACAGCATAAATATAAATTTGTGTGCAAATGAAAGTAGACTGACATCAGCTTGTGTATTTCTAACGTTAAAGTGCATGTAATGTTTTCTGCAATGCACCACGTATCGTCTAGATATGGTTTCGATCATTTGAATTACATTTCATTTCATTCCGTTCCCGTATCGTATCATTTCTAACCGTCCATCAATCGTTTCTGCACTGTTTGTTACCGTATCGTACTGTTTCCTACCATTTCCTGATGGTCCCCGGATGACCAAGTTGTCTAAAGCGCTCGCCTCGTGGGCTTAACCAATACGGGTATGTGACAAAGTTTGCCAGAAGTTTGTCGTGCGTCAGTGATTGTTTCCTGGTTCTTAATCCAACAGTAATTATGGGAGTCCTGTATAGCCCATTATTCGCTACAAATGACGTTAAACTCACAACAACAACAACCATTTCAAGATTGTGTTTAAACAAAACAACTATTCAACTCATTTTTCAAAAGCCTGGTATCATACTTGGTCTTATCATTCCTTACCGTCCCCAACCGTATTCATAATCATACCATCTTGTCTTCGTACTGGTTGTAAACGTTTTCATGCAATATCATAGCGTTTTCATGAAATATCATAGAGTTTGCATACCATACCGTTTTAATACTCATTCTAATGTTTTAAAAGGCGTTATAAGTAATGTATGACGGCAAACTTCACATGTTCATTTGTATTACCTGACGTAACTGCTACTTACAGTTAACCAAGTTTGACATAACCATATGACTTGTTATACTGAAGCTATGTTTGGTTGTAGATTTTATTTTGGGCATAAGTGTTCCAAATTGTATTACTTTGTTTTATTTCTCAAGGAACCACTTTAATCCTTGCATGAAGGGTAATCACCTTTAAGTGTAACGCATTACATCTTATTTAGAGTGAATTAAAATAGTTCGTCCATGGTAAAATTACAATTAAAAATGCAACATTCTTTGTTGAAGACGTATTTCTTCTATTCACAAATATTATAACATCTCAATAAGATTCAGGCTGACAGCCGTCATGATATGCTAGGACTGTGAATACGATATCTGAAAAGTAACGTTGGAATGAACATCGATATATATGACAGGTAGAAATTCTTTCTTAGGCTAATTGTAGCTATCCCCAGAGAAGCACAAAGGGTGCAGCTTAAAACAAATCAGCGACACCTGATAACTAATTATGACATTACGGGTGATTTGTGTTGTGGTATATTTATAAGTCAACACGTAACGGCATTGTTTGCGGTAGCCGGAAAGAACTAAAACCATTTATTTAACATTGTTTGTCTTTCAATATAATTACTCATATAAATGTCTCAAAATAAATGCCTTTAGCGACATAACAAAAATGTATTACCACTTTTCTACAAGTTATGGAGTTCTCCTAGTCTCCATACCTTGAAGATAATAAGTAATCTAAACCTCAATGCGTCCTATTTCTTTCACACAGAGCGGTAAAGTCAAGTTTCTGATCAGACGTTAGCTCCTAATTTACATATGAACTAAAACTCTCCCTGCCATTGATGAAAAAAGATTGCTCTTGTATTAAAATAACATCATATTGTGAAAACACTCTGCACATTTTGTAAGGGTAAATACCATATACCTTAACAACATAATGATTACGGAGAGAGAGAGAGAGAGAGAGAGAGAGAGAGAGAGAGAGAGAGAGCTATCCCTTGACTATAAAGAAGAATGCTTGATAGTATGTAGGTAGAATTATTATTTTAATTCAAATATTACTATCATTCGGGTTAGAGAATTTTTAATTGCCTGCACACACGAGCCATATTCCCTCACGATTAAGAACATATCACTAAGTTATTAATGCTACTCAATCCGTGAAATATAGCATGACGACCTAGTAATTCTCATAATTCTCATTTATCTACAGTTATTCCAGATTCTTATATATATATATATATAAAAAAGTGTAAATATACACCAAACATAACGGAAATTAATATGGGCTTGTGCGTTCAGCTCCAGAAGCGCAATCCTTCTAAATAGGAACAAGGATAGACGCAACGACACGGTAACCCAACAGCATCTGTTTGCGTGAGATCTTGTTTACAGTACTCGATAACACCAGCACCCATTGTAGACAGGAAACTAGTCTGGGTGGAAACCAACGGAAGGCAACCAAAGAGGAAATTGAAGAAACTAGTCAGGAGATACGAGAGAGTATTACAATAACCCAAATGATGAGCACACTAGCATAGAGGTTATGATTTCATGTTTCGTGATACCTGGTGCAAAATGCAGCTCCCTTACATGAATTATATTTGCCACAAAATACACATAACAAGAAGATGATCAGTGTTCCATTCAAACCGATAACGTCTGAGTATTGACTCTGACTATCTACAAAACTTAATATGGTATATATCTAGCAATTAATTTAAAGTGCATGTGTACATACTTGAAAACCGCAATGAAATATTAATAGGCAATGCATTCCATACTTACGTTTTCATTAATAGGTAATGCATTCCATACTTACGTTTTCATTAATAGGTAATGCATTCCATACGTACCAAATTAGGTTCCAAGAGTGGTTATCGCCGGGGTCGGATGTGGAAGGTAAGCACCCACTTTCCTTAGAAATCCCACTAATGCTTGCCTCTGATAGAGTTTCTGAAAACCAAATCCAGCACAAGGATTTAATAAGTGGCTTAACTACTAAGCCTAGCGAAATCTGTTTAAACTAACTGGAGAAAGGATGACAGGAGTGTTTCTGGCGAATCAAAACCAGACGCTTTGGGCAGATGGCGCTCGTTAACCTTGGGATGTCGCCCATGTAGAAGAAGGTTAATATCGACTTCAACCTTTCGCTGCCTTGCGACTATACCCTCTCATGGAAAAAGCTATGGGAATAAACTACAACAGAAGATCTGGAGATGGAGTCCCTAAGGTGAATTGGTATTGTTTTCAGTGTCATCTCGGTATTTCCTGCGATGTCGATGGTGCCATGACTTATAGGCTTGTCGTTACCCTTGGATTCCTCAGCTACGTGGAGAGGGGGAGCAACATCTGATTCTGCTGGATAGAAAACTCCAGCTTCACCTTATAGCGTCGACACAACATGGGAAGTCATCACTCAATTGGCGTAGAGTCAGACACTTATGGCTGTTTCCGACGATGGGAGAGATCAACATATCTCACTGGACAGCTACCACCCGCCTCAAGCTGGGAAGACTCCAGCTAATAAGGTGCCGTCCCATCATAGTTCGCCTGCCTTGCTGGTGCTTGAGGTACGCGAGTACCTGAAAAGCGGACTACATCTACAGCACTAAGAAATAACAAAAGAAAACCAACAAGGAAACCTCCAGTCCTCCAGCTAGGTACATGGGATATCCGGACCATGTTGACTGGGTTTTCAGCGGAATTCCAAGCAATCAGCGATTTTGGAAAGACTTTAGCAATCAATAACGAACTTGCAAGATTTTAAATCGACATTGCCTGACTACAGGAGACACGGCTACCAGATGCCGGGACCATCAGAGAAAAGCACAACACGTTCTTATGGCAAGGAAAATCGCCGACGAAGCCAGAGAGTTTTACAACGAATTCAAAATTCGCATTAAGGAACTCTCTTCTGGGGATGATATAAACCTGCCAACAAGGAAATGGAAGACTGCTATCCCTCCGCCCCCACACCACGTCCGGGCATGTAAACCTGATCAGCATTTACGCTCACACACTAAGCACCACCGACTATACCTAGGATTATTTCTACGCAGAGTTAGACTAGCTCATCGACAAAATACCAAAGGAAACTAACTTGATATCACTGGGAAACTTCAGTGATATGGTGGGTTCCTACCATGACTCTTGGCCTTCATATCATGGCAAGTTTGGCATTGGAAAGATGAATGAGAACGGGTAGCGACTCCTAGAGATGTACTTGTACCACGAACTCAGCATCAGCAATTAATTCTTTCAGAAAAGCCACATCACAAGTTGTCTTTTAGGAATCCTTGGTACAAAACACTGGTACCAGCTAGAATTTATCATTACGATACGGTCTGCCATGAAGAATGTGCTTGTTACCCGTACTTTCCAAATCGCTAACTAAGACAGCTATCACACTCTGGTGCGCTCCAAAAAGAAGTTTACGTCAAAGAAGATCCACCTCTCAAAGCGGCAAGAGGTTAAGTCACGCATTGACGTGAACAAGACATCAGGCATTCACTTATTCTCCCTCCAAGGCGTTTGATTTATAACCTCGCAGCGGCAGTGCCAAAGAGATTTGGAATCACATCAGAGAGACTCTACACAGCTGCACAACACAGCCACACGAATCGTTTGTAAGAAGCAGTAAAAGCACAACGACTGGCTTGAGGCTATCTCCGCCACAATCATGCTAGCCATAAAAGAGGGATGTAGTGCTTACCTGGAATACAAGCCTCCCCCTTCCAGAGGACACTACAAGCATACAGGTCTACGAGACAAAGTGCAGAGGTTAGCACCGGCCTCACCAAGGCGTTCGATCAGATTAGCAGAGATGCCCTCCAAAGTTGCTAAGCATGCTCCAGTCCTTCTACGATGACATGAAATGCATAGTGCAGTACGATTTCTCAACGTCCGACCTCTTCGGCATCTGCAGTGGCGTGAAACAAGGTAGCATCTGTGTCTCCACGCTCTTCGGCATTTTATTCGCCCTTCTGCTCAAGTAAGATTTTGCGACGTCCATAGAAGGAATCTACCTACACACGCGATCCGATGGCAAAGGGTTCATCCTTGCACGACTGAAGCCAAAGAGCAAAGTAAGATTCAAATAATCTTATATTATCAATTAAAACGAATATGTTCAATTGTAATCAACGAAACATTTGTACCAAACATATGACTCGTGACTCAGTCATTTGCACGGCTCGTATGATTCACAGCCAAGTATGAATCGAAAATTCTTGTAAAAACAGTTTTACTGACTCACGTTTCCATTGTGAAAACACACAGTTCTCTTGAATTCTTTGGTTGGCCCGCATTTGTAATGGCCACACACACCCTTCGTGGATCCACAATGCGCACAAGTTTACAAATCAGCTGTTGTGTCCTTGTATGGCCCTGATGGTCACACCTGCTTCCATCCCCATACAGACATACATACAGCCATACTGACATCCTGATATACCTGCATACACAAATGCACAACTTAAATAAAACCACACTGGTCATAATAACAGGTACCAACTTAAAATCTGCTCTTAATTGCAACAATGCAAAAGTTCATCCCTGTAGTTGATGAAGCAACATTTCACGCTTCACATATGAAATAAAATATAAATGTAAGACTTACCACATTGGATGTAGAACACAAAAAGAGAAAGTACACTAATTACCAAGATCCAAAAGACCAGTAGAAAAAAGCTATGAAATGTATTCTTTCAAATTAAATGAAATGCGTCATTCATATTGTACCTTTGTACGGTTTGCATCGCCCACTGATGATAAACATTATCTACCGATTTCAATGCTGTAATCAATGACAGTTGTTAGAAACAATCCCGTTATGAAATATAATCTAACAGTAAGCAAATTAATGTTTCTATTTTCTTGTATGCTGGTTTTAAAAATATACTACCTATATATTAGAATATAGTTTTACCTTTCCAAAATTCGAAATCATATACGATGTTTTGATATCGACGTCGTTACTTTAGCATGCTGATTATTTATGTATTGATCTATATCCGAAATATTTAAAATTAATTAAGAAAGATCTCATGTCTCATGCAGCAAGAACTTAAAACCAAACGACCATGAAGCATTATCTTAGATCTTGAATGTCCTGTAGATTATAATACTATCAAACGTATGTAGAAATCTATTAAAAATAAAAACACAAAAGAATTCCAGTAATAAGATTTGAAATATTGGTTAACTCAGAAATGTATCATCACGAAAATGCGTAAATAAAAAAGTGGGAGTTACTTCACTCAAGCAAACGGTCAAGTTTAAGTAAATCTCGATAACATGCAAGCATACGAGACAGTTAATAAAGGATATGATTTCACCTTGATATATATATATATATATATATATATATATATATATATATATATATATATATATATATATATATATATATATATTCTCTCCAGAAATTAACTAGACTGAAAAAACGATATCTCTGTCTGTCTGTCTCTCTCTCATATATATATATATATATATATATATATATATATATATATATATATATATATATATATATATATATAAGGTATATCTCTCTCTCTCTCTCTCTCTCTCTATATATATATATATATATATATATATATATATATATATATATATATATATATATTTATATATATATATATATATATATATATATATATATATATATATATATATATATATATATATATATATATATCTTTTTTAGGTACCACAGAGCCCAAATCACCATAGACACAATGAAATATTGTGTCCAAAATAGTAGACCAATAATGTCACCCCGGAAATTTTCAGAAAGTCTGAAAACTTAGAAGAAATTTTATAATTCTCGTGATTTGCTGGCTTTAATGCCCTGAAGTTGTCCATGTATGAAAAACAAAATCACTTGTATACAGTCCAAACATTTGAAGATGAAACTAATGAATAACAATGGAGTATTATGTGTCGATCAGATCGAATTATGAACATTCATCAAACAGTTTGATGTCGAAACACACCTAAGGACGATAATAAGGACAATTTTATTTCTCTTCACTGTATAACAAGATTTTGCGTTTATTCTTATAACGAAGGCACACAAGAAGCAATATTTTAATGATTTCTCTCACATTTTTTGAAAGATAAAATCATAAAGAGAATGTGATGCAAATGGGAATTAAGTAATTCACCTATTTTTTTAGATGTTACACAGAATATATTGTCAGGAAATTATACAAACTGCAATTAGTATTTAGGTAGATACATACCATTATGCAGTAAATTACAAACGAATCTCAATTGTTCTACCTTAAGTCAAATATTACAGAATGTTCTAATTGAATTCCATAAGTCTTGAATATCTTCATGTATTTACAACGATATCATACAGAATGTCTTTGAATGAATCCTCAATAATCCAAAAGTAGCATTTTAGTCCACATCGTCAATGATCATGAGCACTTGGTAATTCCAATGAATAATTTAAACAAATAGTTCTTCTCAAATTATATCTAAATACAACTACAATCTCTGATCATAGAGTCTCCAGGACTGATATGAAGCAAGAATGAATAACTGAATAACCTTGCTTGATCCGTATATAAATAGCTTAAACTTACATTAATAAATTCCGTGTGTTTTGTGTTGTTTGTCCAAAATACTTGCTTTGTTAAACTGCTGTATATTTAGTTTCCTGAAAAGAAACCATGTTTTTGAATAATCCATTCATTTATTCACTCTCCTTTCCATTGCTTGATTAAACATTGACTCAGTATTTTTGTCTTTCGTGTGCAGTATTTAAACGTTTACTACTGAATTGTGACCACTCAGGTAAAACAATGCACATTAATATTGTACTGGCTGCCATATCAAAAAATATCTCGTATTAGATTTTTTTCAAAGAAATTAAATATTTACTATACTGTTTTTTAGACAAGTGGGAAAGCATTATAGAAAAACGTTACAAAAGTTAAAATTGACATGCAAGACTGTACTAAATATTCTGAAGATCCATTCGTGAATTTCTTTTAGGAACGTCCTATAAAAACAGTACTAAATATTTTGTTCGACCTATTAAAAAAGGCAGTCGCCGAACGACCAGCTTTCAATGATAATGCAGTAAGATGACCGTTGATAACATCATAACAGTTTTCAATGGCAAAGCAATAAGATGACCGTTGATAACATCATAACAGAAAAAGTCTTTCTTGTATGATCATGATACGTTGGTTATTAAAGCACTGTTTGGCATGTTGATTGCAGTTTTGACCATATATCTAGCCACGGCAACAAGAGATAAAATGAATGCACGATTTCAGAAAATGCATTAAGCCAATTCCCGGACTATCAAGTTGATTATGAATCATTATTTTGTTCGTGTCACGTTCTGTGAGCTTTACTTCACCTTACAATAGCAAATACAAGAATGTCACCATTTATGTCCATCTCCACTGCATAGTTCTGTTTCACTTTATTTTCTTTAAGGAAGAATTCATACAAGAATAATATTTTACTGCATCTGTTTTTATTTTACTGGTGCGTTTCTTTAAAATTTTATGATTTGAATCTTATTGATATTGCTGTAAAGGACAATCCTACCAACTGCCATCACGTTCTTATTCGACAATTGAAATATACCTTCGCCACCACCAAAGTAGTTCAGTCTAACATTTCAAACTATTGAGGAAATCATGCTGTGATGTTTTCATTTGAGTGAAAGGTGTGATCTTTTACAATTACGCTTTGAAACAACAGTTTAATAGTTCTTTGAACAACTTAAACGGCCGGTGTGATAAATATTCTATATTTAAATTCAACACTTAAAAATCATGGTACATTAACATGTGGTCTCTGATATACAGCACATTAAGACCTGATCTCTGATACACAGCACATTAAGACCTGATCTCTGATACACAGCACATTAAGACCCAATCTATGATACTTACCTAATTGAAACCTGATCTCTGACACATAACAAATTAAGATCTGATATCGGATACTTAGCACATGACGACCTGATCTCTGATACACAGCACATTAAGACCCAGTCTATCATACTTATCTAACTGAAACCAGATCTCTAAACATAACAAATTAAGATCTGATATCGGATACTTAGCACATTAAGACCTGATCTCTGATACACAGCACATTAAGACCCAATCTATATTACTTACCTAATTGAAACCTGATCTCTGACACATAACAAATTAAGATCTGATATCGGATACTTAGCACATGACGACCTGATCTCTGATACACAGCACATTAAGACCCAGTCTATCATACTTATCTAACTGAAATCAGATCTCTAAACATAACAAATTAAGATCTGATATCGGATACTTAGCACATTAAGACCTGATCTCTGATACACAGCACATTAAGACCCAATCTATATTACTTACCTAATTGAAACCTGATCTCTGACACATAAAAAATTAAGATCTGATATCGGATACTTAGCACATGACGACCTGATCTCTGATACACAGCACATTAAGACCCAGTCTATCATACTTATCTAACTGAAACCAGATCTCTAAACATAACAAATTAAGATCTGATATCGGATACTTAGCACATTAAGACCTGATCTCTGATACACAGTACATTAAGACCCAATCTATATTACTTACCTAATTGAAACCTGATCTCTGACACATAACAAATTAAGATCTGATATCGGATACTTAGCACATGACGACCTGATCTCTGATACACAGCACATTAAGACCCAGTCTATCATACTTATCTAACTGAAACCAGATCTCTAAACATAACAAATTAAGATCTGATATCGGATACTTAGCACATTAAGACCTAATCTCTGATACACAGCACATTAAGACCCAATCTATATTACTTACCTAATTGAAACCTGATCTCTGACACATAAAAAATTAAGATCTGGTATCGGATACTGAGCACATGATGACCTGATCTCTGATACACAGCACATTAAGACCCAGTCTATCATACTTATCTAACTGAAACCAGATCTCTAAACATAACAAATTAAGATCTGATATCGGATACTTAGCACATTAAGACCTGATCTCTGATACACAGCACATTAAGACACAATATATGATACTTACTTAATAGAAACCTGATCTCTGACAAATAACAAACTAAGATCTGATATCGGATGATTAGCACATTAAGACCTGATCTCTGATATATACAGCACATTAAGACCCAATCCATATTACTTACCTAATTGAAATCTGATCTCTGACACATAACAAACTAAGATCTGATATCGGATACTACGCACATTAAGACCTGATCTCTGATACACAGCACATTAAGACCCAATCTATGATACTTACCTAATTGACACCGGATCTCTGAACATAACAAATTAAGATCTGATATCGGATACTTAGCACATTAAAACCTGATCTCTGACACACACCACATTAAGACCCAATCTATGATACTTACCTAATTGAAACCGGATCTCTGAACATAACAAATTAAGATCTGATATCGGATACTTAGCACATTAAGACCTGATCTCTGACACATAACACATTGAGCCCTGATATGTGATTCTTAGCACATTAAGATCTGATTTCTGGTACATAGCACAGTAAGACCGAATATATGATACTTACCATAGTGAGATCTGATCTCTGATACATAACAAATTAAGACCCAATATATGATACATAACATGTTAAGACATGATCTCTGATACATAACAAATTAAGATCCAATATATCATACACAACACATTAAAACATGATCTCTGATACATAACATATGAAGAAATTATCTCTGATGCATATCACATTATGACCTGATTTCTGATACATAACACATTGGGATATTCTGTAGATCTATTAACTGTCATAGTCTAAAATGGAGACATACACGCGAAAGGAGCATGCGGTAATGTAAAGTATATATTACTAATCCAAAACTATCTCATTTGATAAACCGACGCATACTAACGGATCTGTTTTCTCACATTCCTGGCTATATAATAACAAAATAGTAAACCAGTCGTTAAAGAAAGACAATACTGAAAACAAGATAAACATTATAATTGTTTTCATTATTTAGAGATATCATACAATACTTAGGTTTGTAAGAAAACGTTGTAACATATGAGGGGAAAGATATTTTTTCAGACACTTCCAAATGCACCATTTGTGGGCAAGATATCGCCACTTATAACATGTATATCGATTAAGTCATTTGAATATAATGCAAAACAGGAAGACCGAACGTATCTACGCTAAACATAAGATACATCTTTCTAACTCAGGAAAATTAATAACAGGCAAAGAGATCATTCTTACGAGGTCGTGATGATGAATAAAACTAGGTCTGGCGTAGTTTTGTTCATACCATGTTTTCATACATATTATATATTGCCTTAAATATGTTCCACCCACCCTCGTTTCCCTACCGTAAAATATATTATAAGTTATTCGATAATTAGCCTTTTTTATGCTACCATTCAATTTTGCATGCCATTGGTTTCAGCGGCCTGCATGCATTAAGAAGTAATTTTGAAATACAAGATGTACATTACAGCATTTTTTAAATATACTTCACAAACATTAGCGTTCCAAAGAGTTTGAAGGCTCCAATATTTGTTACATTTGGTTTGAAAAGAAACAAACATACAAAGGAAAAAAGGCATGAGAATAAGTCCGGTATTAAAGTAAAACAATAAAATGTTCACGTTGAACAGATGTGGGAAAACTGTAATATCGGATATGTTTTTGTCTCGTCATTGTGGAGAAAAATTGGATTTCTAGGGTTCATGAAATCCATATATTATGAAATATTAGATCGAAGATTGGGTTAAGTCTCACAGGAAACAAATTTGCGAGTTCATGAAGCCTAGATTCAGTCAGAGACATGTGCATTCGTTCATTCTGGTGGCCCTCAAACTATGACTGAATGCCACCCGTAGAGATCATTACGCTTTGGTCTCTGCATCAGACTTAACTTGTTTGTGTTCTAATACGTGTAGCAGATTTACTAAGGTATTGACGACGCAAGGGTCACTATAAATACAATACGCTATGAAAGAGTGTAACCCTCCTGGCCAGCTGAAATCAAAATTTAAAACGAACAGTGATGACCATCCAAAATCAATTGATGCAGTACTTCAGGTCTTAACTAGCATGTCAGTTTCTAACTTCCGCCAATCAGCGTCACTTTCTTATATTGAGATTAAGATGCTTTCACCAAAATGGCTGAAATAAATTACGAAATTAGCATATTCCGCGCCTTGAAGCGAATCAAAAAACGAAAGCGAATTACTTGGTTGTAACTCGAAAATACAGAACATTTCCCGTTTTCATACAATTGGAGTGTGTAGCTTTTGTGTGCATAGTACTTCAAAAAAATATTTGAACATTTTCAAAGTATTCAATTTATGATTGCAATCAAAATCACGACTAATATCTGCGTCACGCAGAGGCTTTTAAAACGCTTTGAAATGCAACGTAAGAGGTTATTAAATTTCCAGCAAGAACATAATTTTACAAAACTACCTGAATACAGCAAGCTTTGTGCTCTGTTTTCTGTAACATAGTGCCATATTTCTGTAGAATGTTTTAAATTACATAACAAATATCCCCTCGAGGTTAAAGGCTTACTTTATCAAGATTTCATTTACGTTTGGACTGATTGGAAGATATTGGAACCTCTTCTATTTGAGGAACTAAATTACAAATGTCATCCTACTGGGGATAATTTACTTAATTTTGTTACGAGAAGGATTGTCCCAACATAAAAGGATCTCCTGACTTTAAATTTCTTTTCCATTTTAACTAATAATAACAAATTATATTTTTCATTAAAACTTTAACTGTTACAATCCTATATTTCCCACGAACCTTATACGCTAAGTACTGTGAGAACAGCGATGAAGAACATCTGCTCGGAGGAAGATAAACGAAACTCAAATCCAAAATGGTTCAATCTTCAATTTTGCTTGTTCTTAAACCAATTAAAAATTGAAAGTATATACTTAAAAATAGCATACGAACATCTTGCATATGTTTGCACTTACTACTTATGTCAGATACGATCAGTAATTAATTTAATCACACATCATTAACGGGTAAGAACCTATTTATTGCAGGTGGAAACATTTTGTGTACTTAGGTGTTCTCATTCTACATTAAATAACCTTTGCAAGTGCTTAAATCTATATTTCTCAGAGGAAATCATGGAAATGCCGCTGCAAAATATTGATATAGTATTTGCAATGACAATAAAACAATTGCTTCTATAAAACGAAAATCGCACTCAATGGACTTGAGGTAGTATAATTCCATATAAAAGGTGGGGTTTTGTTTGCATCAACACGGAAATTCATGTAACTATTTGGTTGAATCCGGATACTGTAAATAGCAATCTATGAATGATGATTACATATTCAGATTAGTTCACGTACTTCCTTCCCAGTTTGATTCACTTGTTGAAATGTGAAACAATTTACACACTCCTCTTTGTTACATCAACAATCTGTCCTTCATCCTATCCGTGTTTATCCCATATTAAAATTTATTCGTGTTTTGATGGGAAAGAACATACACTGTGGAACTGATTATTCTATGCGCAAAGATTTTTAAATGCAGCCCTGAATATCTTCTGAAAAACCACTGTACACGTATATGTCGAGACAGATGCCTACTAACTAGAAGTGACGTTTGCATTTGTTAACACTTGTATCTCCTTTTGTTACCTTGTTAACCGTTAAAATCCAGAGAAGCATGTTGTCTCTTATAAAATCTCTTCAAACATTGCTTTTCTTAGTTCTGTCTCAGAAATTTTTATCAAGAGACTACAAAACATGGGAACATTAATCCATATATGCCACACTTTGTTTGAAACTAATAGAGGTGGCTGAGTGTTTAGCGTTCCTGACTAGTGAACAGAAGCTTTCAGGTTTGATATCTCTAGTATTCTCACAACGTCATGTTTATTTGTTCTCCTTGCCGATTTATAAACAGAAAGCAACAAGGATATAAAATATGCACAATACCTACCCATGTTATCAACTGATTTCTAAGTTTTAACTTGATTGTCTCTAGGGGTTCCTGAGTCAATGGCAACTTTGCTCTCTTGGCGACAATCAGGTTAGAAATAATAAATCAATGAATGAATGATTAAGTTTTGTGTATTTTTAAATCATTGATGCTCTCTGTTTAAATTTGGTAGTGGGTTCAAACAACCAGGAGGATATACGAATACTCTACCCCTGAATCAGCACAAGTCAGTTACCCCGATTTACAGATGGGTATCCATCTACTGTAAAACATCAAACCAAACCAAACAAGATTAAAAAAGTTACGTCTTACTAAGTTATTTAAAAAAATAATGTAAAGGTGGCTGCAGACAATTTATATTCCTTTCTGTCACGATTTTATTACACAGGGTTTTAGAAATCATGATGCTCCAGCAGGAAAATTCAATCTGTGGCGGAAAGATTTTGCGAGTAATTAAGTTGTTTCATCTCTTTCTTTTAAAAAGTAAATTAACTTAGTAGTACGATATCTGATATCATTAGTTAATACTAGTACGATTAATACATATCGAAAGGAATATGACTGTTAATCATTATCGTTGGAAGAGACAGGCTTTATTGTGCGTCATAACCTTCAGCTAGAGTTTATAAGTTTTATGAAAATTTAAATCTATATAGGTATGCCTAGACCAATGAAAAACAGTCTAATTTAAGCTTGGAAAAATACCAATTTAAATTTGTTTTATAAAAACAGGGATGACACCAATATTAACACAGACAGATTGGAAGACATTGTGACGAAACAATTCTAGAGCTGGTTTACTATGACGTCAGTCACGAGCTGGAGACATGTCACAGTTTCACTATACAATTACACCTTTATTGTTACATAATTGCAAGCGCATTAGTTTGTAAATGTCACGGTGATTTCAATTGGCGAGAACGTGACCATGTGATCAGACGGAGCTTTGTTTATTTCTGTATATATTCTACGAAGAAATACTTTATACCATCTTATATAAATTGAGTGACGGGCAAACTAACCAATATAAACACTGAAAGAAAAATTAACACATTGCAGGTTTTATGGCTTTCTTCAGAAAATTGAATAAAAATGATTTTAACAGACTAAAATATCTGAATTTTTATATATTTTTAGCTGCATTTTCCATACATCTAGATAAATATGTTGTTTGTATGCTGGGTAAATATATGTTGTATCGAAGATATTCGCGTATACTTAGCCAACTGACTGCTTCCTCCATGATAAACACAGAAACAATATACTCTCAGGTATTTGTCCTATTAACAATGGTCATTTATTTTTTATTTAATGCTGAATATATTTGTATTGTTTAAACTGCGTATTATAAAGTTTTGTTCTTCAAAGCGGTTTGCGGTTCGTGAAATATCTTACAGGCCTAATCAAAGTAATCTAATTAATATAAACATGATCCATTCTGTAAATCTGTAACATTGCACGCAAAGGTCATCAAAACACTACACACATAACACAAAAATTGCTAATGTCGCTGCCAAGTATAGGACTCCACGATTTTATACAAGCCATTGCCGGTGAAAACCAACAGAATGGACGATTACAGAAACAAATATAACTTGAAACAAGAAGTTGAACAACAGTTAAGTTAGAGCATGCGCTTCCCTCATTTCGTATTTGAATCTTTGGGCTGTATTTAGCTTATAAATATCAATGAATTATGATGATGTCACTGTTTGTACTAACTTGACGTCAAAACAAAAGGTTACTATTATTTGGGATATATCATTAGGTATATACAATATTATTTAATATATTTAGTAGTATGGAAGCTCAAAACACTTCATAAATTTACAATAAACAACAAAATGTTTAACAGATAATATTTAGGATACCTGGATGTTAAATTTTCGTCAGGGAATCAATTTAAACAATTTTTATGACGAAGTCAAATTTCTGGAAGATATCTGTAATGTTCCCTGGAGTATAGTGGCTGTGTTTGATCATGTGGAAGATGTTCGTGATATATGGACGCAACAATTGATACATTTAGTGTTCCATTGAAAAAAAAATATAATAAAACTGGATTTCTAACCCTATCGTATGACTCTTGCCATTCTAGATCCATGAAAACCCGCGATTATTTCAAGTCTGATGGTCAAAAAGGACATTTCAAAACGGTGAGAAATAAAGAAACCAAAATGATTAATCAGCTAAAGAAGACTTACTATCAGTCGACTTTATAAATAATTACAATAAGAATTTCTATACAATGGTTTTAGCGTCATAGTGTCATACAAAATCCAAGAACACAGTCAGGAATAGCAGATAAATGATGAGGATGTTGAAATAGCGAATATATTCAATGAATGTTTGTCAGTATAACCTCCAGAATTTGGGAACCCATTGTCAACTATAATCACAATGAACTAATACATTTATTTTCAGACGAAACTTCGAGCTATCACAAAATATTTTATCTCCGCAATACAAAATTGATGGATTTTGAATTTGTTTGCAAGTATAATTTATTTCCCTCAAATTCAAACTGAAGAATCAAGCATAACTTATAGTATGATAAATACAATCCTAAAGACTGAAACTTCGATCAATTCCAATAATTTCGCGTAATCCGATTGAGTTCCGAAGCTATTCCGACTGATAGTAATGTATTGATTCGAGAATGCAATACGAGACTTTGATGCATTTTGAAATCACTTTACAAGTAACCAAGGACTGATGTGGTTTACACTAGCTAATCAGAAAATTAGGTCAGCTTGGCCTTGCGCCAAAACTATTCAGATCACGTGATGTTTTTTGACCATCTAGTTTGGCTAAACCTTGGAACATATGAATGAACAACTTTACAAACCCATTGATAGGATATTAGCATTAAAAAATTTAAAATAATATACATATTATAGATACACATAACAATATCGCACACTGCCATAAATATCATGGTACATTAATATTTGTACACTAGTATTTATTTGAAAACATTGTAAGTAAGATTATGTCAATTCATTGTACATGCATTGTCTTTCATTCGTCAGTTTAAAAAAAGTTCTAAGCCAAACGTTTTGGTAAGTTTGGTCATTTCCTGTTATTTTATATCATATCTGTTTTACAGTTACAGTGTAAGTGCTCGTCCCACAAGTGGAAGCACTCTACCTTTTCTACCTTATAATTAACAAAATTAAAGATATTTTATATTATGTATAGCACAAAATCCCAAGTCACACCGAATATATTTACATGACTGAACAACAAGGGAATTCAGAAAAGAAAAGTTAAATTAAAACTAAACTGAAGAACAATACTAATAATGTATTATGAAAAGCTGCAGCTTTGAGGAACTCATTAATATATTTATTAATAACAATGTATTGATATGGCCTATCTAATTTCCAGTTTGGACCATGTCTGTGTGGTGCGGAAGTTTTCCATGAATACTTGAGGAAACGAATTACTAGTATCTAACCTATCTGAAGTGTTGAATATCAAAGCCAGAAATAATATTTAGTCCATAACATTGTGACTTCAACCATTAGTTGGATAATTGTTACCTAACCAGAAAAATGCAGATTGTGATGGAATCAATGTACCTAGCCGAAGAGTCACATTTTGAACAAAAGTTTGAACCAATGTTACTGTTACTTTATGTAAGTTCTTTACTATGGAGAGCTCGTTATTGTTCTTTAATGTGCAAAAGGTAGTATGCATTTGATAGTGACTTTACGACTCATTTCAACATCAGTACGTTGCACTTTCGCACCAATATTCACTTGTCCGTTTTGTTCAGTTCAACATAATCATTTGTATAAACGTACAAATAAGATTAAAAGTGAAAATGCACAGCAATGACAATGACATAATAACGTCTTATGACAAAAGGTCAGAAACCAACGACGGGAAATACAATGCCATATAAACCTTGTTGATACAATATCTGCTAGACACAAATAATAAGTCCCCGTCAACTACTGCAAGGAGAAGATAGTAAAGTATATGTCTTTGCTGTAAAAGATATAATAATAATAATAGTAATAATAATAATAATAAATTAATAATAATAATAATAATAACAATAACACCATGTAAAGAGTCAACATGTAATTTAATAGGTAAAAAGGGGGTTCTTAAGATTTGCATAAGCGTCATACCTGATTAATGAATAAAATATTAACAAATCTGCACTGTGGATGTTAAATGTTGATCTACATTACAATCCCCATGGGTTCTTACTTGCAAAATCCAGCATCATTCTTTAGGTGTTCGCTATATATAACACTACAGGTGCATCTAAAATAGCCCGTGTCTTTAAAATTATATAGATTCCCTTGTATTTAAAAGTATAGAAATTTTCCGCGTATTTAAATTTATAAAGATTTTCCGTGTATTTTGAATTATATAGATTTCATCATTTAATAAGACACATCTTCATTTAGTGATATTTTGTATTATCTTTTCAATCCAAGCATCGTGATATGACTCTTCTGGGTTTACAAGACACACCGTCTCGACACCTTGATATGAAAGCAACTCACTGATTTAACTATAGTAAAAGATCAAGGAATTATTGGTCAACAATGTCGAAATCACGTTACAAGTGAATTACTCATGTCTCCGCTGTATACAAATTGATTTTCTTTGGTTAGTATATATGCGAACATACGTGCGTTTATGGCATATTATAAAAAAGAAAATGAGGATGACATCTGCATACCATAAACAAGGCTGTAAAGTACGTTTTGCTAAAGCTATTTAAAACTACAGAAGTGGGCATTTGATGTGAGCTCGTACAGTCTATAGAAACAAATGTCGCCTACCATTTGCAAAATTAGATCCTATGCGTTGTTATTATACGACTTCGTTAGAGATTCTCATGGGACTAGTCGTCATTCTGCCAGCAAAGAATTAGACAGTTGCGTATGAATTAACTATTTCATGATAAACGATGCGAAAGCAATTGACAGGTATCACAATCTCAAAAAATGTAAAGCAAGAAAGTCGAATCAAACTTCTGCACGAATTTAGTGTCAATTCCGGTGGTTCAAAAGCAAAAATAACACGTAAGCTAATAACTGGTAAATTATTCACAATAAAGTTTTCGTTTTTCGAAATAAAGCGTGTGTTGCATAAAGTGCAAAACGTTAAACATATGCACAAACACAAAATGTTGCTCCTGATTCTGTTTTATTGGTTGCTATATTAATAACCAATAAGGAATTTGCGCAATTTATAAAGATCAGCTTTCCCATGGCAAGCCGTTTGGAAATTGAACTTGCCCTTGGGAAATGTGAGCTTGCCCCAAACACAACACACCATCATGAGCAAAATAATATGGGATATTTTAAGAAAATTCTTTTTTTTTGCGTGGGAGAGCTAGATAAGATAGCATACTCATATAATCGACTGCATGAACAATAATGAGTTACACCGTTTGTAATAATGTATTTATATTCTCAGCTAGCGAACACTTATTTTTATTCATTACTTAACAATTATAACCATATCACATTGAAATCGACAACATGCATCACAAAGATGACTTCTAAAATTGAAAACCTGTGTTATCCATCTGTATGCTTCAGTTTACTAAAATTATTATTATTAAGTAAACACCAAATCAGAAACAACTCAAGCGGGTGTTGCATTTTCGCAACATCAGTCTTTCAACATATTATATTGGTCGTTATTCGTCAAAGACAAATACTTTTTTCTAAACACACCAGTGAAATATATGTCAAGAGTTCCATTAGAAGTATTGAACACTTACTCACCTTAAAATCGGCGGTATGCATCAAAACTATTTTTCAGAAGCCGATTGGATAGAGACAGCAAGTTCACAAAATGCCCGATGCTAGACTTGGGCCTAGCAGTCGGCAAATTTCGGATGCATATACATATTTTAATTAAATGTAACTGATAAGTTCAAATATAAATATTTGTTTTCATTTCTAAAATCATTGTTTTAAATGGTAAGTATTACACTGTCACGTCACCCAAGAAAAAAACTTGATACTGACTGCAAAATGAAAATGACTGGAGAGACTAGAAAAACTGTTGCCAGTTTTGTAGTTGAAGAGTGTGGTACATATAAACACTAAATGAAGGTGCTGGTGCAGAACATATAAATTTATGAACGGAACAGGATACTTTTCACTTTTCTCTATTCACCTCTATCAAGGTTTTGGACGTGCCCACGAGTAAGCTGTCATGGAAACTTGTGATATCCCGTGCAGAACTTGAGTTTATCAAAAGAGTCGGGCTTGTGATTGTGTAAATCCTTGAATTTTAAATGTATATTTAAATATTATTTAAATGTATATTGTGAACATTTTGGTTTTATATTATTATATTGCTAGCTACTCCCCCACCCCCACAATGAAACACACATATGACAATTCTTAACAATTAAATCAAAACTGATGTGCGACACGGTTCAAGCAGATTTCAACGTCCAATCCACATACCAAGCTGAATATCATTTTTTTCTTATTGCCACAATAAACAGTTTAATAAAGTTGAGTGTGCACTGTTAATCACTGAGACCAAATTACTCCGACACAGACACATTCATTACAAGAGGAAGGATACAATTGCAATACCAACTTGGTTATTGAACCATAACAAGTCTAATGTGGACTTTGTAATTTTCACGATTTCACTTTCCGAGTTATGGGTTACAACGGCAACTGTATACATGATGAAAGAAAAATAATCTTAACACTCTTCGCTGCTAAAAACATCGCGAGCACTTCTGAAAACGCACATACATGGTAGTCTAGTTGTTAAAAAACAATCTGATTCTGGTGTTCAATTTGAGGTTTCTGTAATGATTTATTCTGTACATTAGTTCAGCTAAGAATACCCCCCCCCAAAAAAAAACAAAAAACAAAGAGAAAACAAAAAAGCAAGAAAACATATATTTACCATATTCAAATTCATAACTTTAAAATAAAGTCTCATAATAATATATATTAATATTCCACAAAAAGCTGAAACATTTCAATTACTTCGATGAACAGCGTGCATGTCTCTCTTTGCAATACATTTCCATGACTCTAGCTAACATTGTTGTTGTTCTCGCATCGTCCTCGCCATCAATTTTAACATAGCTTAGACAATACACGCAATAAATTTGTCAGTACAGTAAGAGGCGAACGCAGAATTAGTTTCGCATGACATTGCAAATATGTAGTGGTCACTTAAAACGTTTTACCGATGTAATCCAAAACGAGCTTAGCGGTCGAATCAGACGGCAAGTGTGCCAAACCACATTTCCCATGCCCATATGTGCGAGCTCCCAAGATTACAGTACACATCCTAGATATTGCTTATTGTATTTTAAGGTTGATTTAAATGACAAGTGCATGTGAGAGCTACAGTGACTTAATGGGTAGCGTGCCAAACTCACGACAGGAACGGTTCGGGTTCGAATCCTACAATTGGGCCAGCCTGGGTAACTTATGTTGGCGCGTCCTTGACCAAGTTACTTTATTCCAATAATTTACTGTGCCGTAAAGTACCGAAACAAATCAAACAAATAGAAGTACATGGAACCCCAAAGAGGGTCTGCAGAAAGCGACTGTCAATCAGTCATAATTACCACTACCATGGTATGTAGAAGAGATGACTGGAACACATTAAGCCCTTTCCAGCGATGTTGATCAATCGTCAACGGACCCTTCCCATAACCTATATAATAACATAATAAACACCAGTTCGTGTATATATAAATCCTTATTATACCGACTCCTAAATTAACTACATGTCGTAGAACTGTTTTTATCACTTATCTTAACGCCAGCTACTCCAAACCCTACTTCTCGCACCCCAAAAATCAATGAAACAGTATGTTTTGAGTTGACAAGCATGGAAATCCCATGGAAAATATGTGACATATACAGAAAGATGCTTCACTTATGGATTTGTGATAATTTCGAAACAATTAGTCATTCTCCATAAATGCTGTACTTAGCAGTTATTATAGTTTCTGAAACTAGAAACTCACAGGGACCGGTGATAAAATGTAGTTGTGCTTAATTGAATTGCGACTCCTTGTAGAAGTACTAATGAACACTTTGGTATTGTTTGTAGTACTAAATGCGGATGGTAATGTGGCGATGAAAATATCAAATTTTTCATAGCAGTTAGCATTTCCATCACACAAGGAAATGAAATCAATATAGTACGGACATTATGAAGAATATATATGCAATAAACTGACAAACAGTGTAACAATAGTTTAAAACTAGCCTAACCGCTTTCGACTCTAAATCGGTCTTTTTCAAAGAAAAATACAAAACAGACAAGAACCAGAAATCCTTATGGCCTCTGTTTTCAATTTAAGATACCTCCCGAAAATAAACTTGGTCATACAAAATGTTTTTTGTTGTTGTTATAGTTCAAACACTTGTCATTAAAAAAATAATTGACTGATTTTCTTAGATATAGTTCTGAGTTGTATTGTGCTGGTCAGGTAACTTAATTTGACAATACAATGTGTAACGTAATTTCTAAAATTCGATCCACCGATTTTTGACCTTTAAAAAATAAATAAACAAAAGATACACACATATATTAAACAATGACGCTAGTACAACTGTACTGTATGACCCGCCATATTGTAAACTCTCAATGTAATAATAATTGATCTATGTTCTCTCAGTTGCTTTAAGACTGGAGCATAACAAGACTTAATTTTTATTTATGGAAACTTAGCAACACTGTAATATCAATGCGTGTTCTTCAAAATACACCATATTTTAAATTGGGGAAATACATTAAATGTTATTTGTAGTCAGTCAACACTTAATAAACACCACTCTTTAATAAAATTGATGAATGAAACCAATTGCCGACTAACATTTCTCAAATAGAATATGCTGTTGTCTTCAGAAGCTCTAGGTAAACTCATTATAATTTCTTCTTATCCTATAATGCCGCAGAAATAAAACTAGAATCGAAATATGGTGCCCACGTTTCGTTTTTTTTTAACCATTCTATCTCTTTCAAAATCAAAAAAATAGTCTCCATGCTAGAGCACCATCCCTTTTTACGTTTACTCAACACAATAACAATGTGTGTGTGTGTGTGTGTGTGTGTGTGTGTGTGTTGCCCCACAAACCCTTCTACCCATAAACTATAAACCCATTTCAATTTTCAATATGGAAACATTTGTGTGTATTTAACGTATCCCCCCAATGGCTTTACATGTTAATTGCTCTTATTGCCACCATGTGTATTCTCCATGTGATATTCCCATTGTACCCCAAGCGTCTCTCCCATGTTAATTTCCCATATTGCACCTCCGTGTCCATTTTCGCCTCCAAGTGACCAGTATTACTACTCACGTTAAGCCCAATAAAACAAACCAATCTATGTCTCCATATATCAATGTTCGTAGGTATTTAACAGGGGCGTCCGCACATTGATTGTTTGGGGTCATTTGTCAGATATGAGGGATTACGGATGCGTACCACAACATTTTTAGAGGTGGATTGACATGTAGCTAATTTTCCAAATCTTGTCGGTTAGTTTCTTGCAAAATTGCATATATCTATGTTTTTCTCAATTAGAGCGGGGTCATTGCTACAATAAGACTCTACAGTCCTTTGCGGCTAGCAAAACATGGTATATGCATCTTTTTGTCATATTGGACTGGATGAAGTATTGTCGGACAATCAATTAAAATATGAAACCAGAAATGACATTATAATGAATTGAATAAAACACTTGAAACGACAGACATACGTGTCGTGAACGAGATAATGGAGAAGACATATCTAGAAAACTAAAGAATGGTATTGAAAACTTGTTTTTGTTTCTCAATTTATCAGATAGACTTTTCAACTATCATTATGATTTATTGTAACTATCACAATCTAATAAAATAAACGACGAACCCATAGAATTTATCTTGTTTCATCATTCTTATATTTAATTTAATTATTTAGGCTGAATGAAAGGGTCAGACTTCACTTTTCTCAAACATCCTATCAACTGATTAGTTGATTGTAGGCTCTTATCACACACACACACACACACACACACACACACACACACACACACACACACACACACACACACGTGCGCGCGCAGGCAATACATAGATACCTACATACATACATACATACATACATACATACATACATACATACATACATACATACATAATTACATACATACATACATACATACATACATACATACATACATACATACATACATACATACATACATACATACATACATACATAATTACATACATACATACATACATACATACATACATACATACATACATACATACATACGTACGTACGTAAGTACGTACGTACGTACGTACGCACGCACGCACGCACGCACGCACGCACGCACGCACGCACATACATACATACATACATACATACATACATACATACATACATACATTCATACATACATACATACATACATACATACATACATACATACATACATACATACATACATACATACATACATACATACATACATACATACATACATACATACAGTAAGTTGAATTGTTTTGTAAAATACTTATTGCAAATAGTAGCAAGGATGCTTGTGCTTTTAAATAGAAAAGAGATACGATAACTTTAATTTTTTTTACACATATTTGTTATGTATGTAAAGCCTACAGTACTGAAAGTTATTTGTATAGCGCTAATGGAACAAACGATATCGAACAGTATGTCCAATTTATTTAAAATGTTGGTTTTGTCCTCGGTTTTCAATAATGTAATTGAAACTACAAAAACAAGATACATTGTAATATGACATAATTATAGGAGTATGTCTGAATACGTGCAAATGGATTTATCCAACTGCATAACTGATTTCTAGTTAAGATGCTTTCATGGCAGGTTTCAATTGCCGAGGACTGATACATATCAATTTATTTATTTTAGTAACGTTTCTGCAGATTAAACGCTGTCACCATACGAATTTGACATCTGTATAAACAACGCACAAAAATTGGAAGAAAATTTTTTTTTAAAAAAAGATCAATAAATTTTAAGACATGTATTAGGCCGTAAGTTCGTAGTGTTCAAGTAAGATTTACAAGTTTTTAAAGGGATACAAGAGACCTATTTGTGTAAATAAATTTATATGAATTTTCTATACCTGAACATGTGTTTTTATACTTGATACTGTGTACATGTATATATATATATATATATATATATATATATATATATATATATATTCACACTTGACGATATGATTTTATATATGATGGTTTTATTCTGTACTTGATAATGTATTTTTATACTGTGTTTCTATACTTAATTATTTAAATAAGAAAAGAAGCCATTCGCATTTAATATTTGATAATATTTATGATGTGGTCTTTGTGGCCTTTTGAATTAAACTTGATGTGATCCTATTGCAAGGATTAATATCTTCTGTATACCGAAAATGGGTATGAAAAAGTCACAAAGGTTTTTATATAGAAACAGTTCCTATTGACAGAGTATCTCTTTTACATAATTTCAGTTTCATATTATATTCAATTGATTATCTGCTTGAGACATCTTGTTTAGTAACAAAGTCATAATGTATGCTCATTTCGAGAACGTTTCGACAATAATAAATGAATCTTTCTAATGAATCCTTAACAAATACACAAATATCCTTAACAAATACACAAATATCCTTAACAAAACACAAATATCCTTAACAAATACACAAATATCCTTAACAAATACACAAATATCCTTAGAATACTTTCATCTGACAACATTAATTTCCGAGACCAGATATTCCTTGAGTGAAAGCATTCACTCAGAGGGTTAGAAAATCACAGCTTTCATTTCTCAAGTTCGAATGTTAAATTAATGGCAACGACACAATATGCCACTCAGAGCTGGTTTTGAATTCTGTTCAGTGACTGATATTTTCCAAGTATGAATTTGCATTATATGATGCAAAGTGGATATAGCTGTTCCCTCGAGAGCCTGATTTGCACACATTTGGTAAACCCTTTAGGCAAATTACTTAGAGATGTGGGAATCATGTAGCGGAAGCTGGAGAGAATACTAATTATTCTTTTTAAATAGATGGATAATTCCAGTGAATTCCTGACATATTAAATAAAAGAATGCAAACTATTGTATAGCCCTGGCAAAAACAAAAGCTAAGGAATAAGAACTAATAGATTAATAACATTGCTATGGGATGATAGAATCAATTTTACGTACTTAGAGAAATCAAAATTAAAGGTCAGTATGTGTTGGTAGAAATGAGGACATACCGAGTTTCTGACCACTTATGCTAATCCCAAGGGAGACATTTCCATTTTTATATTGACGTTGATGATTGAGTATATTTCTCTCATGTCTGTATCAAATGAGATGCAAAAAAATAGTAATGGTCTAATTTATTTGTTGGCAATGTTTAGCAAATGTAACGGAAACCTACCGAGTCGAACTAAAGATGATGTAGAGGTGATGGCATCAGGTACACTCGCTTCGATATTTGTATATCATATGGCCTTCCAACATGAGCAAACTGTACCATTCATGTATAAGAATGTGAAAATTGTTTGCAGGTAAAGTCCTTAAGTACGTTCGCACTTTTTGTTATTTAAGAGATATTAACTTCGCAAATGAGGACAATATATATGAAAAAGTCGTGATTGTGGAAATATTGGCGTTCAAACTTGTGAAAATCTAATGTGTGATTGTAACGGAAATATTTGCACACGTAGCGATAACGAATAATGTGAAAAGAATAAAAGTCCTCCAAATGGGTTTTGATGTCACGGGGTCTAGTTGTGTCCATCGAAGTGAGATACACACTACAGCTAAGAATGTTGTTCTGGTGAAATATTTTTTGAAAACTAAATAACAAACGTAACCACACTAAATCGTTAGTTATGTTTGTATTTCAAGTGTGCCATTTTATTATGTCAGCAAGGATTGGACATTGTAAAGATTTCAGCCCATATAACGGAAAAAGACTAGGATGTGATAGCTGGAAATATGATTTGAATGAAGTTAAATACTACATTATTTAATCAAACATTTAAAGCACTAAGTTATTCTTTTAGATTCAGATACAGAAATGTCTTACAAGTAAGCTGTGACTTATTGATGCGTTCAATGTAATCCCGGGTTTCGAAGTATGCAGTGCATGTTGTGTTCAGCAAAGTAAGTAGTTTAATAGCGAATTTCAAATTGTGTAGTACGTGTATCCATTGTAAACAAACATTTTGACGTCCCAAACAGTCTCTAATAGAAGATGTTCGTGACATACTACACAACGCTGCATAACTGTTTTGTTCTGACGTGGCGGAGGAATATGTCAAAGGAGCTAGGCCCAGACGTATTCGTAAACCATGTCAAACTAGTTCTTTCTCCAGACTATAAAGAAAACACAAATGCAATATTATCTTTACTCGTCTTTTACGCTTTCTAAATATATTGAGTTTTGCAGAATGAATGAAACTTTAAAACGAAATTTTGGATTAAATATATCTAAGAAATATCGTCCCGAGGACGTCAAAGAAGAAACCAAGCTAATTCCTATCAGGGTGTCCATTACGTAAATCCTGACTGAACATCTGAATCGAATTAAAGAGCAGAGATCTAAGATTCAAAATATATGCTATAAGTAATACTATATTATTTTCAAGCGATTTTGAAGCAATCCAAAGATAAAGATACCGTTCCGATGTGAGCACTACAACAAGAACATCTCATATGGTTATATGACATAAATAAAATGTATCATCTACTTTCTATTTAATCTCAGTGGCATGACAAACAGTTAACATGCTTCGTCATCAGAGTGGCCAAATTGTGATCTAGAATCGATTATAGACAATGGCATGTCATCTAGCCCTGACCAATTAATCTAGATATTAATCAATATGTTGGATAATAAATAACATTAAACTCGTATTTCAGTTTAATACATATATTGAAATGCTGATTAAAAACGTTGCTTTATAACTTATAATAACCCTAGTTAATCCGATTAAAGAAGCATAACCCAGTTAGGCAAGTATATCCTGATAAACAGAACCGCAGGCTGTAAAGCTGAACTATTTATTTGGTGCAATTACCACTGCGTCAACATAATTAATTGATCACTGTTGCGCCAACACTACAAAGCTTCTCTTTTAAGTATTTATTCAATTAATAGCGAGCGAAGCTGCTCTTGATAATCTCTACAGATAACGTGTGTAAGTACAATAATGCATGTATTAACTGTACCCTTACAATTTGAAAACAGTGGTACTAGAAGTAACTGCAACAGACTTCATTAACTTCCGGTGTTTTACGCATGATTGAATACGGAAGAAAGGAAGAACATATTGCTTGTAAGATACATAAACAGTACGTCCCATCAGCGAGTACGCACACGTACAGCAAAGTTTCTCCAGGCGTTACCATTTTATATTTATCTTTCTTTATATGTTTTTTCGGATATTTTTCTGATAAGGGTAAATATATAATTTTTTGAAACCTATTTGCTATACCATCCACCCACCCATCCTTTCTTTACTTCCTTCTCAACCCAGATTTAATCCATTTTAAATCTTAGGTAACTAGCCGCCTAATCTGTATTTTTATTCAAAGACCAACATTTATCCCATCATACGATACAAATAAATATTTTATTGCAAACTCAATATCGGTTACCAACACACAAAATTTAAAAACCAAAGAGCACCAAATTTACTAGTTGTATAAAAAAAAAAGAGTCAATCCATAGGTCGAGGCAAAACCGTAGTTTATCTAATGCTTGTTTTGTGTCTTCTTTGGGGCCGCCCGTCATCCACATCTTCCGACTATTTGTACAAGCCCAATAATTACATAACCAAATAATAAAGCCATTAGACAGTAGGTATTCCATTAATCCGATTCCTGCTCACAAGCGAGACAATACCATTACAGCGTCCAGAGAATTCACTTCATTACTAGACAAATAAATCATAACGTTAATTTAGTCATTTGTTGAGAAAATACTTTCTCTTGCCCCTCCCCCCGTGTCATTCACATCCTCTATAATTTAGGAAGACATTATTTACAAAACAACAAGTATGATAAAGAGTTATCAAGACCCATATATTCGCCAATAAAGTTTTAATCAGGAATATTAATACTTGATGTTTACGTATCGTTTTTTTTACAATTTGCATTGTGTGATTGACCATTGACCATTACGGAGGGTCGGAGATTGGATCTACCTGTCCAGTGTCTAAAAATATTATGTAACTAATGTTAGAGTATGATTGTCGATTTCATTTTAAGATTATTATTAATTTAGGAAATTGGTTTTGCCCTCTGTGTACCGTATGTATGCCATGTTATTTACTAAACATTTAGTAATAGACATAATCTTGTTGACAACTTAGAATGTTCTTTACATTATCTTTTAGCCCGCATCCTGATCCTCTTCTTGTGTCTTAGGCTTTTATAGAACGTCTATACTAGAATTACTCATTTATATTTTAACATCAGTATGATTGGCAGATGAAATACAATTCTTTAGTAGACTTTCATCGATGATTGACTGATCAGAGTGAGAAGGTCAGCTTTACAATTATTTTAAAGAAGGGTTAAATATCAGTTAATAAACCACTGATTAAAGCAAGATTAAAGGTTAAAACGCAAATATAATTAAACACTTGCTATAAATACACGAAGTGATAATAATTGGTCTTCAAGCGTATACCACAAACATTTGGTCAGCAACGATACAGTTTAGCCTTTATGACATGTACAATTAACATATTATCATCTATTAACTTTTGGGCAGAATAGGAATAACGCATTCTACTTCAAACCAGGTTGCACTTTAAATGAAAGTAAATACAAGGTTGCACAAGCAGCTACAAGATTGCACAAGTAGCTACAAGACAGCACAAGTAGCTACAAGATAGCACAAGTAGCTACAAGATAGCACAAGTAACTACAAGGTTGCACAAGCAGCTACAAGGCTGCACAAGTAGCTACAAGATAGCACTTGTAGCTACAAGATAGCACATGGCTGCGAATGATGTACTACAGAGCTCCTAAGATTAAAAAATATTTGCTAGTGAAAAGAAAATGATTAATGACTGTTCGTTTATTTTTCTATGTTGCCCTTTTTTCAAGCCATCGTCAGTTTTGTGGAGAAGATCATCAATTTGTTTCCACTCAATTTGTTGAATTCGTTACGAATGAAAAATCAACGTTAGCAATTTGTCATGAGGTTTTGTTTGAAAAATTATTATTTCACTTTGACTCTTCAATTAATTTGAAAGAAACTGCGATGCTTAATCAGTGGTTATTATGTTCGTAGTTAGGGCAACTATTGTTCTACAATATGTGTTATTAATAAGATAATTAATAATTAATAACTTACATTTTATCTTGTTTTACATCAATTGTTGGAGGCAAAGATGTTTGCTCTGACTTAAATTCATCTATGCGTTTGGAATGTTTGTTTATTATATGACTAGATGCATTCCATATATCTCTTACTGAATGACGACAATAAAGGCAATGACTCGGCATGCTGATTAAGAGAGTGAAAAAGCGAGTTTCTATCAATCAAAGAGTAGTACAACCCACCTCGTACTAATTGCTACTGTTTGGCACCAATATTACAAGCTAATTCGACTCGGCTATTTGTGTTGTCATTTGTTTCCGCTAAATAACGATCATAGACAGATATAACATGCACCATTGCTTGACTTCTGAAGGCTGATAGCCTATTGTTTTGTTGGATAAATTTCATGATTGTTTCATCTGCAAAAATAGTATTTTTGTTTCGTGTGAAAGTTAGTCTTACTGTTTGGAAGAAGAAACAAAAACATTTATAGGTGAGTGGTGGCTTATGACCTTTCCAAACGTATTTGGAAGATAGAGGCGGATTTGGCATAGGGTTTGTGGGAAATGAAATAAAGTGTAGGCGAATGTGTGATAGCTAGCAGCTAGGACTTGAAGGATCCATTCTCCAGTATAGTACTTTGCACAAGGTGTGATGTTTTAAGAAAGTAAATTTATTAGATGTTGCTGATTATTTTTAGCTATTTAAAAAGATGGTATATATTTTAGGTGTTGTTAATTTTTTTTCTAATTATTTAGATGTATTATGGATGATTGTAATTTGGGTTACAGAGTATACGGCTTGTAACTGCTTCAAACTTGCACCGCTAAAAGAAAGAGACTTTTATCTCCGCTTCGTGAGTTTCGCTTCCTTTTTAGCTTTGGTTTATGCTCTATCAGAAGTTTTTTCTGCTCGGGCTAAATGCATTTTGTCAATATTGTACGTTGGGCTACTTAAATTTCATTTCTCGAGCAAATGTGTGCAACCATTTCAATCACCCGACTGATTTCGGTATATTATTGTTTTTCTAAAACCACATATAAAGGAATTTCAGTCACAGTAGATTATAATATTATAGATATATGTCAATATTCTCCTCTTAGTTTCTTTTTTGTATTCATGGGTTCCTCTTACAAAAGGCTCACCAGTGACAGTGTAACAGAATTGTTACCGAGAGGAGGGTGGATTAAATGAACAATACAAACACAATTTGTGAAAGAAAATATAAATTTATGTAATAAATTATAAATGAAAAAAATACAGATGTAACAACACAATAATTCATGCACTCAACCCACAATTAAACTCACAACCATTCACAATACATGAACAAATTAAATAACAATACAAAAGGAATCACAAATGTAAAGGGATCTCTTGGATTATACACAGATCCAAGAATCCTTTACGAAAGTTAAATAAATGCAAGTATGATTTACGAAAAAAAATAAACACAAACGACAAACTATCTATCGCACGATGGATTGCGATAACTAGCACGATCATATACTTGTATTCAATCAAGTTGCTAGCTTTTATTGATATCTATGTGATCACTTGAAATATTATTGCGATCTGACATAAGCATGCAAATACAACAATGTATTAAATTATATTACAATTTCAATACACCTATGTGTCTCCCCTGTATAACCGCACGATTCAGCAACAGTTGAATCGTCTCCCAGTTTCCCCGAGAACCGAGGGTTGACCAATACTATTATCGGACGTTTCCCTACACGGATCCACCACAGTTATACGTTCAGACAGCATACAACATCTACCAGAACCAACGGTTCCTCACTCCCCTAGATGTCGACCCGGACGTTTTACAACTCTAAGACAGCTCCGACACTCGGACTTCTAGCTTTCCGGATATTTACACGTTATACAGATGTTGACGAACAGACAGTTCGACACACAGACAGATACTTCAATTCCGTTTGCACAAATTAACGGCACAAGCACATTCAGATATTTATACAGAGATGTTCCAGAACAAACAATAGATGTCCCACAACAAATCAAACCATATCAAAGACGTTTATCAAAAGATGGTATCAGATGTGTTAACAGCTACGGTATCAACGATGTTATTAGCAGCTACGGTATCAACGATGTTATTAGCAGCTACGGTATCATATACATTGTAACAACTACGTTAGCAGCTACGGTATCAGAGACGGTATCAACGATGTTATTAGATGCGCTATCAGTGATGTACTTCTACGGTATCAACGACGGAATCAACGACGGAATCAACGACGGAATCAGCTATAATAAACAAAACCAGACTAATAATAGTTGTCTCAAAAATAATCTAAGCCGTAGATTACGATATTGTATTTAAAGTCTAAAAGTGACTAGTAATTCCAAATATTCCACGTTTAATTGCAATAAAAGCATCATTATACGAAATGATAATCTGAATAAAATTCACAATAAAACGAAATGTAAATTTAACACTCACCCCTTTGGCTGGAGATTTGCAAGACGAGGTTATCTATCCTTTGATTAGATATTTTGGTTCCCGTAAATAATAATGATAAATACTTCGCCTTATATACTCTCAATAGGTGAACATAAATCACATCGAGCTTGCCGTGCACCACGTAAAACGAGTATTTCGGATTTCATGTAAATTACAAATTGGCACATGCAAATCGTTACACGCCACTTAATCACCCCAGGTAATGCGTGTACGACGAAATCAAGAAAATGGTGAGTTTCGTTTGCAATTCAAGTACAACAAAAATCAGTTCAAATTTTCGCCTAATTCTGTGACAGACAGCAAGCCGCCATCAACGTTCACATAGCCTTCAACAGAGAGCTTATCCCGATTCTATCCTACATTTCAAATTGATGTATACACTTTTATAGAAGATGTCATTAACTGCAACAGTACATTACGCGCAGAGTAATGACTTAACTGTCTGTGGAGAATCGTAAATTTCACTGGCTAACACGTTTGTTGTTTGACCAAACAGAAAGCGCCTAAGGTTCTCAAATGTATTTATACTATTTTGATCATCTTTCTTCTAACAAGATTTCTGACTTTTTACGTTTAGTTTCATTGCTTAGCTATCATAAGGTACGTTTTCATTTCATCTTACGAAGAACTTATTTGATTATTTAACAAAGTTGTCACCTTTTCTTCTTCCTGGCTGGATGGTACCAAACATTCATGTCAAAGGCTTTTTGGGATTTAATTTTGCAATATATTTTGCTTCTGTAGGAAAAAGTACGCGTTCCATAGGAAAATGTTTGATACCTTTACAGAGTACTTTCGTTACATAGTTTTACCCGTTTAAAGAAAATAAACAACGCCATGCATAGTGTGTCCACTTCACTTCATTTGAATGGAATTTGTACAGTTTTTATCTCCCGATGTATACTAGAAAAACTATTAACGTCAAATGTCATTTTGACAGTTTCAACCTTGCCGAATAACGTAACAATTAGTTCAGTTCTGTTTCACATTTTGACACCTGTTTGCCATAGAACGAGATTTACCTTCACACTAGACATGTATTAATTATTTAATACAATCTTTTAGAGTACAGCGCGTAAATTTTATTCGCTATTATCTCTGGTAACTGCTATGGTGCTAAAGAAATTGCGATATACCGCAATAGGGAGGTGTTACATGGTGCAGAAAATATCATCAGCTAATTTGTTTTTTATGGCTACTCGTAATCAATAGTAGACATGATTAGATTTCGGTCATGCCAGTGTATTAAGCAACAGATCTACTGAAGTTCCATCAATCACAGACACAGTTCTCAGGAATGTAAGACATTGTTCAGACTTATGATTTATTATCTTTATTGGAATGTCATATAATATGGAGACTTCAAAGGAGACGTAATTTACTATTCTCTCTCTCTCTCTCTCTCTCTCTCTCTCTCTCTCTCTCTCTCTCTCTCTCTCTCTCTCTCTCCGTAATCATTATGTTGTTAAGGTATATGGTATTTACCCTTACAAAATGAGCAGAGTGTTTTCACAATATGATGTTATTTTAATACAAGAGCAATCTTTTTTCATCAATGTCAGGGAGAGTTTTAGTTCATATGTAAATTAGGAGCTAACGTCTGATCAGAAACTTGACTTTACCGCTCTGTGTGAAAGAAATAGGACGCATTGAGGTTTAGATTACTTATTATCTTCAAGGTAGGGAGACTAGGAGAACTCCATAACTTGTAGAAAAGTGGTAAGACATTTTTGTTTATGTCGCTAAAGGCATTTATTATGAGACATTTATATGAGTAATTATATTGAAAGAAAAAAAAATGTTAAATAAATGGTTTTAGTTCTTTCCGGCTACCACAAACAATGCCGTTACGTGTTGACTTATAAATATACCACAACACAAATCACCCGTAATGTCATAATTAGTTATCAGGTGTCGCTGATTTGTTTTAAGCTGCACCCTTTGTGCTTCTCTGGGGATAGCTACAATTAGCCTAAGAAAGAATTTCTACCTGTCATATATATCGATGTTCATTCCAACGTTACTTTTCAGATATCGTATTCACAGTCCTAGCATATCATGACGGCTGTCAGCCTGAATCTTATTGAGCTGTTATAATATTTGTGCATAGAATAAATACGTCTTCAACAAAGAATGATGCATTTTTAATTGTAATTTTACATGGACGAACTATTTTAATTCACTCTAAATAAGATGTAATGCATTACACTTAAAGGTGATTACCCTTCATGCCAAGATTAAAGTGGTTCCTTGAGAAATAAAACAAAGTAATACAATTTGGGACACTTATGCCCAAAATAAAATCTACAACCAAACATAGCTTCAGTATAACAAGTCATATGATTATGACAAACTTGGTTAACTGTAAGTAGCAGTTACGTCAGGTAATACAAATGAACATGTGAAGTTTGCCGTCATACAATACTTATAACGCCTTTTAAAATATTAGAATGAGTATTAAAACGGTATGCTAACTCTATGATATTGCATGAAAACGCTATGATATTGCATGAAAACGCTATGATATTGCATGAAAACATTTACAACCAGTACGCAGACAAGATGGTATGATTATGAATATCGTTTGGGACGGTAAGGAATGATACGACCATGTATGATACGGTATTCTATCCAGGCTTTTGAAAAATGAGTTGAATAGTTGTTTTGTTTAAACACAATCTTGAAATGGTTGTTGTTGTTGTGAGTTTAACGTCATTTGTAGCGAATAATGGGCTATACAGGACTCCCATAATTACTGTTGGATTAAGAACCAGGAAACAATCACTGACGCACGACAAACTTCTGGCAAACTTTGTCACATACCCGTATTGGATAAGCCCACGAAAGCGAGCGCTTTAGACACTTGGTCATCCGGGGACCATCAGGACATAGTAGGAAACAGTAAGATAATGTAACAACAGTGCAGAAACGATTGATGGACGGTTAGAAATGATACGATACGGGAACGGAATGAAATGAAATGTAATTCAAATGATCGAAACCATATCTAGACGATACGTGGTGCATTGCAGAAGACATTACATGCACTTTAGAAATACACAAGTTGACGTCAGTTTACTTTCATTTGCACACAAATTTATATCCATTTTGTGGTTATAGTACATACAGAGAAATCAAATATCAAATCAGGACCTTTTAAATTTCTTACGAAAACGTTTTTAAAATAAGAAAATTACTATTTTGTTTGTGTTATGCATTACACCATTACGAGCAATGGCATTATTTATCCTTCTTAGAAGGACATTATAATTCAGCCAATAAATAGGATCTAAATTTTACACATAACCGACATGTACTTTGAAACTACTCTGAAGCTATCAATACACCGTTAGATTGCGAGCTGAACAGTACATCCTATATGCGGATTTGTAATCAATACACCGTTAGATTGCGAGCTGAACAGTAAGAACATCCTATATGCGGATTTGTAATCAATACACCGTTAGATTGCGAGCTGAACAGTACATCCTATATGCGGATTTGTATTGTTATTATAGTTAATAACTCTAGATACTCAGCCTTAAAAGTTGAACAGTATTTCTTTGTGGTAAAGGTGTTAGTGTTTGTTCAACGCCGTTGATATCGTGCTTTGCATTAAGACGGCATAACTGAGTAAAATTGTCAGCCCTACTGCAGTGTCGTACCATTACAACTACTGCATTCATAAATTGTCATTAATCAGCAGATTAGATCCTTTTTATGTCTATTAGCTCATCAGTTTTCTTATGGAAGAAAAATTGTTATTAGCTGATCTAGACTTTACGTTTCATATAGTCAGTATGTGATTATTGTATGGTAACTAACTTCGGTATACAAATCCTCACCGCCATATGTCTTATTGGATCAGTTTATCTACGGTAGAACCAACCCGGAAAGGAAAAAAAAAATTAAACAATGGGGAAACATTTAAACGTAATGAATGCATGACAACACAAATGAAACCAATCTGAATGGTCAAAAGCCATCCCTGTACAATACTGATCAAGCGAAATCTATTTTACATTTCGATATCAGTAAATATCAATTTGCAAGGCGTCAAGGGGAAATGTACTTTACTGCTTGATCATGATTCCAAAGAAAACTGGTTGGGAGAACTTAATTTTTTTAAGGAGATAGCTATAATTCTTATGCATATAATAAAAACAAAGGCTATGTCTCTCCCTCAATATCCTGTGCCAATATCGTACCTTTTATACCGTTGATTATGAGGGAATTTCATCATTGACTGATTGGTCAATATACGGACCGCACGAGTTAATGAAAAATATGAAGGTTTAAACTGTCGTCTTATATATATATATATATATATATATATATATATATATATATATATATATATATATATATACTGTTTCTTAAGTTAGATAAAAAATATTGCGTTTATCGAAAAATATGCCATTCCTTATGCCACTTTCTGTCGAAGTGAAATTCATACAGCAAATATAGAACTATTAAATAGGCCCTCGAGGTGGGAGTGAATGAATTTGATAGTGTGTAAAACATCAGGCAGTATTCACAAATTGTTATTGTTAATTACGTTAAGTTTCTAACAAAACATACTGAGCTAGATTCTAGAACAAAAACCCTACAGCTGATAGTAATTTAACATTTAAATCCCAGATGAACAGGAAAATTGCATTCTACTTTGAGTATGCTCAATTAATGACCCTTATGTCATATGAAAATAGATTTAAGTATGATTTCGTTGTGTAAAAAGGTGATGGTAATGATGGTAAAGAACTGGAATTAAAATATCTGGAACGAGGACTTTAATAATAATAATAATGAGGACTTTGTATAGCGCCTAATCTTTCGAAGCTCTAATCGCTTTATGCCATCAATAATGATATGACTTCACTACAGAACAACACATGACAAAAACAATGAAATTATAAAACATGATTAGGTCGCTAAGTTTGTCCCTGAAGTCGAAACAGGTGAGTCTTAATAGCACTCTTAAAAGGTACCACTGTGTTTTTGTGTCTAATTTCAATGGACAATTCGTTCCACGTCGCCGGGCCCTGCTGTGCAAACGAACGTTGTCCATATGACTTTGTCTTCACCTTGGGAACAATGAGTATACGATTATCAGAAGAAGAGCGTAAGGATCTAGCTGGTGTATACACATGGGTCAGGCTGGATAGGTATGTTGGACTGGAGTCTGTCATTGAAACATAGCACAGAGAATAAATTTTGCGTTTGATTCTGTATCGAATCTATAGCCAGTGTAGGGTACAGAGCAGTGGTGAGGTGTGCTCTGATCGAAATACTCTAAAGATGATCCGTGAAGCTGTGTTTTGAACTCTTTGAAGTTTCTAGAGTAAATATTGTGACGAACCAGACAGAATTGAGTTACAATAGTCCAGTCTTGAAAGTACTAATGAACACACACGTGTTTTAGTGGCATCAACTGAAAGATATTTACGAATGGAACTGATGCGTCTCAATTCAAGATATGCAGCCTTGCATATGTTCATGACATGTTGGTACAATGTGAGAGTACTGTCTAGCGTAACGCCTAGGTTCCGTACTGACTGTGAGAATTTAATGCTGGTGCTGCTGATATTTATTGTCTGAGGTAAAGGATGTGAATGAGAAAGTCTCTGTGTTGTGATCAGAATAGCCTCAGTTTTATCATCATTCATCTGCAGCTTGTTAAATGTCATCCATGATTTCACATCAGAAATGCACTTCTCTATTCCATGGATGATAGCATCAACTTCAGTTGGGTGGCTAGACCTGTATATTTGGGAGTCATCAGCATACAATTGGTGCGACACTGGGGATGATCTATAACACTTGAGAGCGGCTGAGAATACAGAATGAAGAGAACAGGTCCATGAACAGATCCCTGTGGAACACCACAATATACGTCAACTGGGCTGGAGTGTATTCCATTTGCAGATATAATTTGTGTCCTGTTGAATAAGTAGGACTTGAACCACTGTAAGGCTATATTCTGAATGCCACATACATGCTGGAGACGGTGAAGTAATATATCATGGTCTATTGTGTCAAATGCTGCAGATAAATCCAGAAGAGTGATGACTATAATCTTTCCACTATCCAAAGCAGAGAGAATGTCACTAAATTCTTTCAGAAAAGTACTTTGCGTACTGTGGCAAACAAGGGCGATATGCAGACTGTACATTGCTAAAAAGACTGTTTGAATTCAAATGAGATACAAGTTGAGTTAGAACAACCTTTTCTAAGATTTTTTATTTGAATGGGAGATTAGAAACTGGGCGGTAGTTCTTTAAATCGTTATGGTCCAGTGTTGTTTTCTTCAGCAGTGGCTTTACGATGGCAGTTTTGAAAAATGATGGGAATTCCCCTGATGAGAGAGAGAGAGATATTTATAACATCAGTTAGTCAAGGCAATATTGGGTCTAACCACTCAAGCAACAGTGATGTCGGAATTGGATCAAGTTCACAAGACTTTGGTGGACTTTTCATCACGATTGTCCGTACTAAATCAATAGAAACAGGTTCAAATGCTCCTAACGGTTGTCGCTGAAATTCTGCATCATAACTGTATGGTGACGAATCCGTTGAAATTTGGCTGTCAAGCGAATCTCTAATGGTTTGTACTTTGTCATCGAAGAAATTTGCAAATTGGTCTGGTAGGTCTAGTGGAGAGAAGGTTGTTGGAAGTGGTGTACATTTGTTCCTTGACTTTAGCTTGTTATATATATATATATATATATATATATATATATATATATATATATATATATATATATATATATATAAAACATGTACGACTATGTCATATGTTTGCTGAAGTATTCTTTATATTAAATGCGTATCTACAATTAATGTCTTTGAACCATTAATTTCGTTTTTTTTATGGGAGTTGGGTGTGTGTGTGGTTAGTTTGGGGAACAAATACTGTATTGAATGCCATGAGGACTGTGTATTACAAATACTGTATTGTATACCATGAGGACTGTGTATTACAAATACTGTATTGAATACCACGAGGACTGTGTATTACAAATACTGTATTGAATGCCATGAGGACAGTGTATTACAAATACTGTATTGAATACCATGAGGACTGTGTATTGCTTGAGAACCCTAGGATGAGTACCACAAGGTCGTATTCTTTTGCGAAACTACACATTTTCGATAGCATTTGTTGTCACTAAATCAACTAGAAAAGATCAAATCTCACTGCTGGTTTTTTTGTTGCTAGTGTGTCGTTCGTTTGGTTCAACAACAGCATTTAATGTATAATTTTTGTCGCATTTCAATTCCAGATGAGAATGAATTCTTTAGTGTGAAGCTGTCTTCATAAATAAATTAGTTTCAAACATCGTCAGTAACCTACATATTTCACTATTCACCAAGTTAAATTATGTTTATCGGGCGCTTTATGCAACTCGACGGCATAGATCAAACAATCTATGAAGCTACATATCGCCTACCATTTTCAAATGAAATGCATTAATAATTAATAACATTGCACGACCTTCCCATGGGACTTTTGTTATCATAGAAATTTAAAAAACTGCATATAATTGTATTTTGTTGATTAAAGATACAGAAGAATAGGAGTAAATTGACATACGGTGCATAGCTAGTAATTCGTTTGAGGAATATATATATATATATATATATATATATATATATATATATATATATATATATATATATATATATATATATATATATATATATATATATATATATATATAATGCATTAATACTAATGTTGAATTGTTATCAACTGTAACAAGATGATATTTGTCATTTTAGAGTATAATGTTTCCACCTATATTCTGTAATTAGTGGCGCTTAGGAACTTTCTAGTTTACCAATAATTTCCAACTTAAGCACAAGAGATGTTTCATTCATCTTGGAACCTAGCGCTTTGTGTGTGGTAGTTCCATTTAAATTCTCTTGAACTACGACCTTTTTAACATTTACTTTGTAAATATTACACTTTAAATCCTCTTTTGAGCAATTAGAAGGCAAAACGATGGCACTTTAAATTTTAATCACGGCAGTGAAACGGTTGGCGAGGTTATTTACGGTGTGAGATCGCACGCGCGCATGTGTGTATTAGCATTCAAAATCACAAAGGACGATTACATTATTAAATATTTATTACAGATAGGTCAATACGTTCGCTTTTATCTCAAACAGTTCGTGTTTCGATTCTAATTTGTTTGAGCAAACATAAAATACATCATTACAAAACATTGAATTATACCAGTAACAGAGTAAACTTGCATCCATCGCATTGAAACAATGATCGATCCGAGCAACCGAATAAACTTCAATTCCAAGCATCGACACAATGATATATTTTCTTCAGACAGCAGCAGTCGATATTTCAGTGCGTAACTAGAATTATGGGAACTGCGATACTTCAATGTGTAACTAGAATGATGGAAAATGCAATGTTTCGATGTGTAACTAGAATGATGGGAAATGAAATATTTCAATGTGTTACTAGACCGATTGGAAATGCCATATTTCAATGTTTAACTAGAATTATGGGGAATGCGATTTTTCAATGTGTAACTAGAATGATGGCAAATGCGATATTTCAGTGTGTAACTAGACCGATGGGAAATGCCATATTTCAATGATATCTTTAAAACGACACTCATCTTTGTAACCAGTTATCTATAAGAATCAACTTTTTGGGTTTTTGGTGTGTTTTACCGCACAGGAACAATATTAAATTATTCAGTACCATCTGAGACACAGTAACCGACCCCTACAAATATAATGGTATAATCGAACTTACAACCTTTTGATCGCAACTTTGGAACTCGAGTTAATGAACCTTTGTAATGGAAGAAAAGTTTGGTTATGACGCTATAATAATAATAAAAAAACGATTAGTACAAAATATATTATGAGAGCAACACTGGATAACAAATAGAAGTACATTTGGTTTTGATAGCTTTGTTGCTGTTGATTTGTTGTTTTTTGGGGTGGGTGGGTGGGGTGAGGGGATGTTACACAAACACTTAAATATGAAAAGCAATTTCAGTTTTTGAGATATCAAAAATAATTCAAGATATTAAACATAATGGATGAAAACAAATGGACGTGACGTGTGATGTGGTAATGCAGTTAACAAGGACTGGACTGGAATAAGCAATGAAGCTGCGTTTATAGTAGAATGGTTTGCAGCATCACCAATCCCACTCTTGTAGGCGGATGTAAAATAAAATGAAATGATTAAACTTTTTTCCCTTTCCCTTGGCATCATGGTACAAACTTGCTGAATAGAACCATGCATTCAATATTTTCAATTAATTAGTGTTAAAATGACTTGTGTTACCTACAAGACTGATGTTTTGCCACTTATTTCCTCCAACAAATATAGCACGCGTCTCTCCATGTTTGATGCCTTCAGATATGTACGAATTAAAGAAGTGATTGTCTGAAGCTGCTCCTCCTAAATAAGGTAATTACAATGTAGATTTGTACCAAGTAAAGTGGAGATTGTCTGAAAATACAGAACCTATCGAAGATAATTACAATGCATTACAGACATATTTTATTTGCCTTTTGGGAATTGATGATGGCGTAACTTACTTGCAGACAAAGAGTTATATACGAACAAAATACCGCGTTCCGAATTCATTTACACCGAATGTATCATCTCTTCCTTAGATCTGACGATTCAGTGAGTCGATACGTATTTGTAAATATATTCACGTAGGCGATGCATCGAATGAACTGCATGACTCGGTGTACAGATTATATGGACAAATGGGAACCAATCTTGAAATGAATGTACCTAAAATAGAGTATATATGTGGGTTTGGAGGGATATGATTAGTGTTAAATGAATATTACGATTTTAATGAAATAAAGCTTTTATGGGTCTTAGCATATTTGTAATCTGAAACATCAGACAATGTTTTTTGTTGTTGAAAATTTCACTCCTTTAACAGAATTGCCTTTGGAACACTCCTTACCGAACAAAACACCTGATATATTTTAGGTGCGAAAATGAAAGGAAAAATATTGATCACATGCAGATAAAGAATGACGCGCCTCATATGGTTTTCTCTTGAATCAAGGATGGGCCAATAATGTGGAATACATGTTTGATCACGATTATTCAGAAATTTGTATTCATTGAATTACGAAGTAGGACGAGTCTTTTAGGGCCTTACAGTGAGTCCATACATATATGTACAATTAAGTTATATTAATATACAAAGAAAATCAAGGACTTATATAGTATTGAAAGTCCTAATTATACGTCCAAATAAAAGGGGAACCAGTCTAGAACTTGTTGGACTCAGATATAGTCCATATGTGTATGGATGTCCATGATTTGTTGATAACCAATCGTACAATTTTATTTAGTGAATCATATAAACGCTTATCTCATTTGTAACTGAAAAAATTGGTACAGTGCTTTATTGATGGAATTTTAGTGTTGTACAGACTGGACTTTGGAACACTCATTACTAAAATTTAGTCCATTTACATACTGGACATTGGAAGACTCATTACTGAAATTTATTCCTTTAACAGACTGAACTTTGGAACACTCATTCCTGAAATTAAAGTACCAGAATATGTATGTATGGATTTGAAAACACGTGTACATTGTTTTAAGATGCCTCTATTTATATAGGTTTCTCTTCACAGAGGCTTGCTTCAATGATGTATCTATACTGAGAAAATAGATTTGATTATGAGTATTCAGAAATGTAAAGTTTTAAATTTTTGAATATTATGGTATTTAAATAGGTTTACAACAGAAGCTTAAGTAATAGTTATTTCTCTTTCGTCTGCAGACGACTTTTACATTGCTATTTCCCCTACTTACCCTTCACGCGAGAAGACACCACTCATGGTAAACGCAGTATATGATACTGAATCGGCAATTTGCATTATTCTATAAACATACCTTAGGCGAAATTCTCTTACAACCAATCCAGCTACGATCAACTAAGCGAAAAGAAAATTAAAAAATAAGAATAAGAGCTCTACTAATTATTTTACTGAATATTATCCACATTTGTGAAAAGGTCAAATCCTTTCTCATTTCTTCATTTCACTCATTTCACAAATCTTTCCGAAATGCCATATTATTTCATGGATTCATTCTGGCAGATGAAATCATTTTTTAAATGTAAATCACTGTATTTATATCTGCATCAATCAGAATATAAAAACGGTATTACAAATTGGATTAAATTTATGACATAATCTCAGCATCAAGCAATCAACAAAAGAGGAAAATGCTGCATTTTTTTTAAAATAAAACATTTTACTTCAAAATGTTTACACAAATTCAAGAAGAATGCACATTACCGATGTCAACATTTTTCTTTCCCTAAATGACTCATAAAATCGTACCATGATATCACTCTATACCACTGAACAAACTTTCTGTATTTAAAAACGGATGGGGAGACAAAGCGCCATTTGCGTCATCGGCAATCAAATATTAAAGTTGGAAGCGTGTTTGGACCAAATTCATCAGTATTTTCTCTAAAAATATCAGGATTTATAGACCCTTTGAGCGCATATTTACATATTTGATATGTCTTCGTGTCACTATATAATTAATGAGAATACCGTGCAGAGGTGTATATTATATTGTTGTCACTATATATGTTCTAATTAAAGGGAACACCGTACAGAAGTGTCTATTATCTTGCTATAACTATAGCCTCTAATAAAAGTGAACACCGTACAGAAGTGTATAATCTTGCTCTCACTCTATCCTCTAATTAAAGGGAACACCATACATAAGTGTCTATTATCTTGCTATTACTATATCCTGTAAAGGGAACGCCATACATAAGTGTCTATTATCTTGCTATTACTATATCCTGTAAAGGGAACACCGTACAGAAGTATATTATCTTGCTGTCACTATATCCTCTAATTAAAGGGAACACCGTACAGAAGTGTCTATTATCTTGCTGTCACTATATTCTCTAAGTAAAGGGAATACCGTACAGAAGTGTCTATTATCTTGCTATCACTATATCCTCTAAGTAACGAGAACACCGTAAAGACGTGTCTTATTTTGTTGTCACCATATAGCCTCTAAATGAACACCTTTTATAGAAGTGTTTTTTGTTTCTGTACTGTTTTATTCATGTCTGATGCTTCCTTTATTCATATTATTGTTCAAGGTCAAGGGATATTAGATGGCAGCTTGCTCATATAAATTATCAGAAATGCTTTCGCATCCTGTCACAGACCAGCACGCAATAATCAGTGCACTACAGTAATGTACAAGAAATATTTCATTAAGCAATTAATTATTCGATCATATGACTTTATTCAGAGATTTATATAAATGATAATGTACTAGTTTAAATTAATGTAAACGATATTTGGAAATTTTACAATTGATATCAACGATAATGGAGTGGTAAAACACTTGATATCAACGATAATGGAGTGGTAAAACACTTGATACCAACGATAATGGAATGGTAAAACACTTGATATCAACAATAATGGAGTAGTAATACACTTGATACCAACGATTAGGGAGTGGTAATTAGCAGTTGATGACTTGCTTATCATTAAAAGCGATAAGATTTCGATAAAATAAAGCGGATTCTTTTACACACCCTTGTGGATTGCTTGGCACATAGTGTTACAGATTAAGTCTCGTCGTTTTCCACACATGTAATGTTCCATTTTGATTATCGTAAAACGTACATCTGTTAATACAATGCTTCAAATTGGAATGATTTTGAAACTTGTTTTCATAACCATCATTTAAATTTATGATTTCTCAACTTTTATTCTTCACGTGTATCTCGAGAATACTTTGAGATAACAATCTTTTTCAAAGACATCTGAGTTTCGGAATCAGTAGTGGAGAATTAAATTAAATTATTACTCACTCACAAAGGTAAATAGAGTATTTGAAATAAAAGATAACGTCCATCAATCATTTTTCTTGCTTGAATTGCTCTCCGCGGGTCTAAACTTAGAATATATAAAAAATAGGCGATTTCGATGTTTTTAATAAAAAAAATAGTGTATGTTATGAATCCTATTAGGCAATATCTACTTACAGGGTATGTGGAATAGGAATGCTAATCAGTACTAAATAAATGTAAATTTTAGTTTAATTTGATTTGATATGCTATATTTTAACTCTGAAAAAAGGCTGTTATTTGTGGTATGTTGTGAAAAAAATTGCTGAAGTCATTGTAAGAACGAGTATAATACATACGTTTGCTATTAATTTTAACTGGTTCTGATGAAGACGACATTCGCAACATTAATGATAATGTACAACACAAATAATCGTCTCTTGCTGGAGAGTTAACGTGATTTTCAATTCCATTCGGAATTGTAATATATCCTACCAATTGTGAAAGAAAAATGGTTTCAATTGTTTTACGGAAGAGAAAAGGCTGTTTTATTTATAAATGAACTGAAATATAACGCGCCTAATAGCTTTCCAAGCGTCATCACCTCGTCTTACAAATAAGGAGATAGTCACGTGTTCCCCTTATCGACACTGTTGTTCCATGATGAGTATTTTAAAATTTGTCAAGAGCTGTCATATAGAGTGTTAGTGCTGTCGCGTATCTTCTAAAGATAAAAATCTTGAAATAGGAGAATTATTATTCTGTTCTTTGGTTTAAAGCGAGTTTTTTTTGTCTCTTCCATAAATTATAAAGGGGGAGGAGGTGAAAGGTGATTCTTTTCTTCTTCTCTAAATCAAATACTTAAATTACCAATACTATTTTTGTCGCTATTGCTACGCGCACTAATTCACTTGCGTGGATCAAACGATTTAATTTATAAACTAAAACGAAACTACAATAGGGGAAATAAAGTAGAGGAGGGTGTAGAAATGTTCATCTTGTCACATTAATTTTCAAGCGAATATGTTTTAAACTCTAAGTTAATGTGGTATGTGAAATACAGTTTTAAATAACCAAACGTGATAAATGTTTTAAATTGTAAGCATTATTTTTATTTTACAGATAAATTTCTTTCTAGTGTATAATTGCGATTTCTTTGAAGAATCATATGTTTTTCATTCTGATCTCAGCAGCAGAAAGTAATCATTATAGAGTGAAATATAGGTTAGATCTTTCAAACAACACAATCCGCATGATGCGTATTTAGTGAGTATTGTATCGCAACACTAAATTTTACAATTGCATTTTTCTTTTGTCTTATTTGTTGGCGGCAATGATGTGCTCACGTCTTTAATGATTTTGTTCTCATCGAACGTCTTTCGTCGTAGATATTTATTAAGTACCATAAAAAGTAGGAAGTACAAAAAAACTATTAGGAAGAACGAGACTATCGATTTTTCCAATTAGTACGAAAACACACAAATCCAGTACATGTTGCATTTTTCTGGATGCAACACAAAGTGTTTGTACTTCCATCATACACTCGTTGTAATTTTTTGCTGCAATCCCTCCATATGTTGTAGAACGTGAACAGAGTTCATTGTATTTCGTAAAATCGGATTCATGCATTTTTAAAGACTGCTCTCTACTAGTATTGTTTGTAGGCAAATGGAAAGTATGGAAAGAGAAAAGACTTGCTTTTCAAAGGTACTTGTTGGATGTTAAGGTCTAAATAATTGATGAAGTTTCACAATACATGGGAAATTCATTCCAAAGTGACCACATATAGAATCATATCATTCTGTTATCTTGAAGTACTATAGCCGAGCGACAGGCGCATGCCAGAGGAAGGGCTCATCATTGTTTGATTGGCTGCAGGGCAAAACAAATTCAATCGATTAGTTCTTAAACGAAGCGCAAAGAGATGAGCGATTTCATAGGTGGTGTCTGTAGCATCGCGTTGCATATAGTATTAACGGTAGGAAATGCAACATTTGATCGTTAGTGAGATACACGGCATTCTGTGAGTATTAATTCCAAGAAAACTCTGCTATTTCGATCGAACGAGAGAAATGGATTTGAGGATAAATGAGAGCGGAGGCAAAGTGATAACTGTAGCCGGCAGAGGCTTTATTGTTAAGCCATAGAAAATCGTTTGATATTATTCTATTAATACGATTTTGTACTGAGTGATACGAATAACTATATGGTCTGAAATATAATGAATGACAAAACAAATTACCCATTTAACGTACTTTAAAAAGAAGACCTGTCTCTGAAAATTCAAATTAAGAAAAATATATGTATGTTTTTTAAACTTTTCCTGTTTGTTTGTATGACTCTGGAGTTTTGCAAGGAGTCTATCTGGCTTGAAGAATATTCCTCGACCTTGCTATGGATTCGTGCCTAAGAGGCTTATATACATTTATCATCATCTATGTCATCCTGCCACCAGGTAAGTGCTTAGCGTAGACAGACAGCCAAATCTGGAAGCATGTTTGTCAATTTTGATCATTCGCTCATTTTTTCTACTTTATTGTTTTTGTATACAATAGTCGTTGTCCAGAGGAAAATTATTTCAAGTACACCAACTTTTTATATATTTGATTCCTAAATACATGAAAGTGTCAAATATTCCTCACCTTAATTTGATCCAATAGTATTTTGCCTATCATGTATGGTTGCACCAAATGATTGGCTGAAAATATTTGTGATTGCCAACAGGTGCAGTCCAGTACTCATGTTAAACAGAAGTAACAAAACTTTATATCAAGAATATATTTACTTCAGGAATAGATCAAGATTTTGGCAAGAAAAATGATGTAAATAATACTTTTTGTATGAAAAACACTGTAACTAACATTTGGTAAGAAAAATACTGTAACTAATATCTTGGTTTGAAAAGTACTGTAACTAATACTTATGGTATGATAAATGCTGTAACTAATACTTTGGTTAGAAAAATGATGTAACTAATACTTGTCGTATGAAAAGTACTGTAACTAAAAATTGTGGATGAAAAGTACTGTAACTAATACTTGTGGTATGACAAATAATGTGACAAATAAATGTGGTATGATAAATCTTTTGTAACTATATAATACGACTTAAAGGAAATATACACAACACAGTTTTATTAAACCTGCAGAGTAAATAATTGTTCAAGTTACTGTTCTGTATTTATTGAATATATATATATATATATATATATATATATATATATATATATATATATATATATATATATATATATATATATATATATATATATACATACATGCATGCATACATTTGGCTTGTACATTCCATGTCAAGAAGAGTATAGCTTGTTCTTAACGTTGAAAAGAAATCGCAATAAGAATAATATTTCCCATTGAATGTCTTATCACATAAAAAAAACTAATAACTCAGTATTCGTTTTTTTAACAATCAAACACTGACCTCTTTCGCAAGTGAACTGAACAAGAATTTAGGCAATTCTTTACACAGAATTATGTCCAACATTCATAATTCTAAAGCACAGAAGGTGTTACATTGTCCACAGACAATATGAAGGTTTTATTTAGTACAAAAAACCCACTTTTCTTTTCAGTATTTTCGCAGTGTTTCATAATGTCTTGGTAACGTCTGTATGGCTTTCATTTCAGCGTTTGTATTGTCTGGCGGGTCTGGGGTGGTCGTGCTATAAACGTACATTAATTTATAGTATTGAACATCAACAACATAATTCCAAATTGTCACTTTAATCACAGTTTATTATTTTTTTGAAACATCTTTGTCGCGGTATTATTTGCAATGGGGTAGTGGTTAAGTACTGGTAAATTGTGAGGTTGATTCTCATGGATTAGCGTAAATCAGTGAACGTAATTAATGAACAAAGGAAACGTCTAACAACAGTTAATGCCAGTACTAATTTTCATATATTTCTCATGCCACATAGAATGAAGGATAAGAAGGCAAAGTAAACATCATGCGAAATTAAATTAGTAATAAATGTCACATAAAAAAGACGATAACAAATTTGAGTGTCAAAAGCTTGCAAAACAACCAATTAAAAATTAAAAGAGATTAAAGAGCGTGCGTTTCTTGCAACATTGTGACAACAACGAATACAAACACTTTTGTCTGAGACATATTATGAACCAAATATGATTCAAAATTAAGTTGCCGTCTTCTAAACAATTTTATATTATTTGATTGGATATACATAAGAATAACTTCTGGTTATTTTGGCATTGGAATATTGCGAACAACAAATAAAGAAAATTCTCAGACCGTTGTGATTGACACTTGACATACATTTGCAACTCAAAAAAAGTATGTTCAAAAAGCAAAGCAGAGAAATATTTTACATAAGAATACACTTCAATATATGATGTTTTTTTAGTCTTTGGTTAATTTAAATATTGTAGCTGGGTCCTTATGTGCGAGCTTGGAAGTCAAAATAGCCACAGCGATACGATTTTGATGAGCAGCAAACTGGTCTTTCAGAAAGTATGAGCGTTGGTTATATAGGGTGAATAAATCGTACCAGCAAAGGCATAACTTATTGAGACCCGTTTCACCACAGATCAATTTAAAGCTAATGATAATGGAAATATGTTCATTCCTTGTTTCTTGATTATTGTTGTTAAACAATTAAACCTTATATTGTACAAAAGTGTTTGATAATGAATAAAGGCTTTGTTGTTTTGCAAGACCATACGCAGTGAATGCATGACTATTATTGATTTGCCTGGGAAATCTTATATCATGTATTCCTCTCTAATTTCAAAACTCGTGCTACAAATTGCCCACCTGGTTAATTATATCATTTTTGCATCCTTCACAAACGGTGTACCATCAATTCACAGCAAAAGATAAATTAAATATAAATAATTTAACACGTCAAGGTATGTGTAAAATCTACTTACGCACAAAATATCAGCATATAGAATGTGGTATCGCTTATGACTCATTCCGAGGTAACATAGCAATGGCAGCCAATCATTTCACAACATATTCAACACAATGTCTTTGCTATTCAAATCTAACATTGTGTAACAACAGCGCTAAGTTGATTCGCTTATTATCCTATTGGTTACATCGAAGCCATACATGTTACCTCAATATCGTACTTGTTACTTCGACATGTTACCTGTCACCACAATATCGTCTCTGTTACCTCGATATCGCAGTTTTTAGTCGTTATCACACGTGCAATCTATAAATTGTACTTGTTACCTCGATATCAAACGTATTACCTTGATATCGTACTTGTTACTTATTTAAAGAATTTCAAGTTTTAAACCTCCCAAATTGACTTGAATGATAAACGTGCTTAAATATTATCCACGAATAAACACTAAGATGAGGAGAGTAAAATTTACTAGAAACCTATGCAATAGCACGTACCATAATTCTTTGGAAGCGAATATATATGTTAGATGATTGAGAGTATGTAGGTTTGTCAATGGGCACACTGGTTTAAAATTAATTTCAACGGTATACGTATTAGATTCAATTCACAGGTTAGGAGACATTTCAATAAATTGTTTGGCCTCAAACTTCACGCGATTATTCAAGAAGATTCTTCTACGCTCGGATAATAACAACAACCTGCATATAAGTTGTCAAGCCACACTCCTGCCGTTCCATCCGTACAACCATAGTTTTAAAGAAAAGACATAAATTACTAGAATTTAAAGAAATTATATCGGCTTCATTTCTTGGTGAAATGATTTTACAATGATAATTACTCGAATATTTCTTAGATCAAACCGTTTCTAAACCAGCTGCTTCGAATTTAGAGACTGACAAGTTTATTTTTATTTGTAGCCAATGTACCTTCAAACTATAATGAATTCTTACAATAATCATATAGATCAAAGGCAATGTCAGGAATACAAAGTATCGTATCTACGCGGAACCACTGCAAACTTATTGTACCAAGATCTTGCGATGCATTATGCGCCGACAAATCAGGGTATATGCAGTTTATTAGAAATAACCAGCAGAACAAGCAACATAAAATCCGACCTGTTCATGCATTATGTGAGATTAGATTGGGGTCGATGTTGCGTGCAGTTAGAGCTGATTTATACGCGAGACTACGGTATACTTGTTCAATTTCATATTTGGTAATTATGCAACCATAACGTAACTGAACCATGTCTTATTATACTTTCTGCTTGCCATTCACAAGATATTTACCACACGCCATGCATTCCATGTACTTTTGCTTAGGCTTACATTAAAATAAGAACAATAATAGTATTGGTCAAAACACTTTCAACTCTGGAAAGAGTTACCCTGAGAATTTCCATGCGTTTGAATTATCCTTTCCTAGGAGGAAGTTCACCTGCACCATACATGACGTCATTCTCTAGCAGTTTTGATGTACATAGTGAAAAATGCAAATTTTGCATATTCTGCAATACGATCGCCGAAATAGTGTATGCTCTACACAAAACAAGACAAACAAATAATTGTCCTTGATATAAATCGTATCACTTCGTTTAGATTTCGTTATTTTCTTTCACTTACTGACGAATGTCCTATTAATATAACCGAAAAGAGACAAGTTGCATCGTATATGTATATCGAAGTAATCAATCGCATTATTTATCAATATTTATAGACCAATTAGAAACCTGTGCAGGATCGTATTATTAGGTACAGAGTAATGCTGTTACAATCAATCCAAAATAATCAAACCTACAAATCAACTTATCAAACAGACTGAAATAATTGCCTCTGTTAATTCGAAAATTGGCGAGTATTCTTGCAGTCTCTGTCTTTTGTTGGCAGACGTTTGAAAATTGTGATGTAATTAGTATAATCAGCATCAACCTAGGTCCCAATTAACGATTGCAAATATTGAGTTATCAAAAAATCGCGTCAGTTCAGTCGATATGAGAGATGTTTATGCAGTCATTGGGACTAAATCTATAATTTTCAGCAGGGCGCATGCATTCGAAACCAAGACTGAGTGAAGCAATTGTATGTCTTCTCTGGGACCATTTTCCTGGTTTTACGGCCTTGTTTGACCGTAAATCGAGCAAATAATACTTCCGCTACAACGCCATTAAAATTCTCGGTGTTCCAAAGGCGAACAAAAAAGGTTCAAGAGGCGAATATACAGACAAGCGTGCAATGTGCGTTCTTAATGAATCTATCATAACTATATATAGAAGTATCATTACTAAATTCCTGATTTTGCAAATAATTACAAATAAACAGATGCTCTTCTCTAGAAAAACGTCTCATTACGAACATTGTCATTAGTCTGATTCGTTCGTTGTTGCTAAAAGCAATTTTCACAGACAAAACTGGTTCTGTATTCAATATGTTTAAAACAAAATGCATTTGCCATTATCTACAAATATTATCATTATCAATGGACCAGAAAGTAATGTAATGTAGATGGAAAACAAATATTTCGTCCTTGCTGACATTCATTTCAGTTTTCTGTAGTTTTACTTCTCTTAATATTATCCTATACAGGAATCATTGATTCATGTTTGGATAATTCGTTTTGTTTAACACCAACAATATATGACATTAAGCCTCAATGACAAATATTATGTCAATTAACCTCAATTAATTTATCAACAAAGTGGGGAGAAGACCTAATGGCTCCTAATCACGATCAAGGCTAGCAGAAGCTCACTCAATAACCATTGTTCACCATGTTGATCCATCCTTTTTGTACCATATATATTGATGGAGGGCGGGGGGGAGGGGCAGTTATTTACAATTAGAGTCCACTATATAGACTGAACAAAGCATTCAAACCTTTCAACATGGTATTGAAACGGGATCATATGTATGAATTATAACATTGTTTAAAAGGTATGAGTGTCTTAACAAAATGTTGTACGCTCTAACCACTAGGCCACCGGAGCGGTATATAACATAGCAGAATAGTGTAAGGTATGGCATAGCATAGTATAGCATAGCTTAGCTTAGTATTATATTTGTTTTCAATCCACATCACATTACTTTCTGGTCCATTGCTCTATGCACACACACACACACACACACACACACACACACGTGCGCGCGTACATACATACATACATACATACATACATACATACATCCATCCATCCATCCATCCATCCATCCATCCATCCATCCATCCATACATACATACATACATACATACATACATACATACATACAAGAGAACAATTAAATGTTACTTAAGAAGCAATCATAGGTATGCGGAATGTGATAAAATTAAAAGAATACTTTTGAACTTATCTGACCCTAGTACGAACAATAAAATGAAGACCGTCTTCATTGAAGCCATGTTTGGTAGAAGTTGATATTCTTTGTTCTTCTTCACCACAAAGTTTTCATAATTAACAAAAACAACCCACTAAATGGGGCATAATGTACACATTATGAAAGGAAACACATGCGGATTGGATTATCGATGTTATATATACGTTTTCAAAATGTTAAGAAACGAAATAAATCAACGTTAAATTATTTTCAGTTATTACAATACAGACAGAATTTACAGCCTGAATTTTTTTCCACGTGCAAACGCTTGTCGATGGCATTATCTTGTTTCTATTCTTCGCTTGGGCATTTCTGGTTTGAGGTTTGTTTATCGTATTGAAAAGTGAAATATTTTCTATCAAGGTTTTTAGTAGCAGGTACATCGCATGTTTCATATGCGTGATCATACAACATGAAGGCTGTCTTGCAACTGATTAGTTGTCTTGTCTTGTATCAAACATACACATTTTTTGTCAGATAATGGTTTTACAAAACGCAGCTATAATCTTTATGTATTCCTGCAAAATAACTGCAATTAATATCTGCCATTGGCAGATCAGAAGCTTCGTTGTACATTTTAAGAACGACTATAAACGAATGTCAGACAATGACAGATCAGTGTTACACGTGATTTTGTAAAAGTATATTCAAAATGAGTCTTTAGTGTGTAATTTTCCATCCATCATCGTACTATGTTTGTTTATTTCATGTTCCACCTAATTTGGTATGATAAGGCAAGATCTGATGGGATGGGATATGGTATTGTATTGCATGCTTACACTATGCTATACTATTTTATACTGAACTGTATTATTTAGTGCTATGCTATGCCATACTAAGCTAAGCTATGCTATACTATGCTACGCCATACCTTACTCTATTCTGATCTATTATTGGCCGGTCCGGTGGCCTAGTGGTTAGAGCGTCTGCCGCGGGAGCGGGAGGTCGTGAGTTTGATCCCCAGCCGAGTCATACAAAGGCTTACAAAAATGGTACTAACAGCTGCCTCTTTCAACATTAAGAGGTTAGTATTAGGACTGGTCGGCTTGGTGTCAGTATAATGTGACTGGGTGGAACACAATTCTACGTGTTTGCGGCATGATGCCCCAGTGCTAGACATCACTATAAACTGCTTCACTGCAGACATCGTAGGGATATGACTAAAAATGGTTAAAGCTACGTAACAAATCCTAATCACACACACACATACTCTATTATATTCTACTCTTCTCTTCTCTACCCACTCTACTCTCCTCTATCCTACTCTCCTCTCTTCTCCTCTACTCTACCCACCCTAATTTTTTCTATCCATCTATATTCTACTCTGCTGTATTATGCAATGCTGTACTTTACTTTTCTAGACTATACTGTACTAATGTTATATAAGCTTGTAATTCAACATCTATTTAACTTATTGACTTCAGAGTCTGAGTTAAATGAACTCAGATCAAGTCAGTTTGAGAAAGATTGCACGACAAAGCCGTGTGTGAGCTTTCTAATCATTAGAAAATGCATGTGAGAGAGAAAAAAAGCAATGTGTTGAGAGTTGAAATGAAACGACGCAGGTACGTATTGTCTGTTTCATACGTCATCATTCATTTCTGAGTGACTAATAGATTGGTGCAAAATGAATGCTTTCCTGATTTATATTTGTAAAAAATTAGATGTCACTACACGTAGAAAAAGCTTCGTAAATACTTGCCTAGCAACATAAGCATCGCACAAATCATGCATACATCCATCCTTCCCTACCTACCTACCTACAAACCTACCTACCTACATACATCCATCCATCCCTACCTACCTACGTCCGTCCATTCGTACATCCCTCCCTCCCACCTACCTACCTACCTACCTACCTACCTACCTACATACATACATACATACATACATACATACATACATACATACATACAAAGGCTTATTTTCAAGCAAGAATCAGTAGGGAAGACGTGTTTAATTTGTATAGATCAAAACAGGGATATGGTTTCTATTGCAATCATGGACTATTAAAGTTTGCCTCAAGAATGGCATTTATTTTGTTCGTGACACTTAACTCAAATAGTTCATATAAATCAAACATTAATACACAAATAAAACATTTAAATAGGATACCAAATTATCTAAAACATCGATCATATCTTGCCGCTCCAAGAAAACAACTTCTTGTATTTTGAATAAAGTGATACATATATTACTGGAACAATTGGATGAAGACTTTGACGACGATGATGACGACGACTATTAGGGGGAATTCGAGGGAGAGGAGGATTTCAATAAAATCTTTGGTCCATAGTACAACCATGCATGAACATAAATGTACGTACGGTACAGTTCACTCATGCATAATCATTATAAATACTACAACAATTACTAGAACACTTTAAATCGTCAGAGAAAGTGCAAATGCAAGTAATGTATCCATACAGTCACGAAGAGGGTGATAGGCGGTTGTAGTTGAATATAATCATTTGAAGCTTGACGGGATAAAATTCATAACCCAGTTACCAAAACCATACTGGACAAACGTCTCAATCGGTATGCATGTCTTTCTTCTTACAGCACGGCTACAAACTGTACTGGACAAACGTCCCAATCCATATGCACGTCTTTCTCCTTAAAGCACGGCTACAAATTGTACTGGACAAACGTCCCAATCCATATGCACGTCTTTCTCCTTAAAGCAGGGTTAAAACTGTACAAGACATACGTCCAATCAGTATGCATGTCTTTTTCCTTAACGCACGGTTACAAACTGTACTGGACACTCATTAAAATTGGTCGATGCTTACGATTTTCCTTGAAGAATTGTACTGGACAAATTCAGGTCTGCATATAATTTTCGTTAGAACAATGTAATCGCACAGTCCTTACTGCAGTCCAACACTCACTCCTGTTATCAACAAATCATTTGGCAGGCTTACAATCGACATTCAGAAAGTATTATCATTGCTTCGCTAATGTTCTCACAGCTGTTATTGTAGGCCAGGGTCATATGACGAGCAGGGGATCTCACTAAAACTGGATACAATTTTTGCATTGCATTTAAAAGATCGAAATGAGTAGAAAGCAAGAAAAGTGAAAGCGAAATCAGTACCTGCCATACGCAAGCGTGGTGTTGAGAAAAGAAATGAAATAGCCTGGTTTAAACGCCAATCAAATCAAAATTTAATGACATGTCCATACCAAGTTCCTTAGTACACTGATATGACCCACCTTTTGACACTACCGAATACTATTTAGTAAAACCCAACGACTCTTGGCTAGGAAAGACGGGTCCCCGTAGCCTGGTGCATTTAGAAGACGGAAATGAATAAAACTACGAGCTTTCTACATTCGAATTAATTCCGCACGTATGATGACAGAAAAGAAGAAAAAAATTAATTATAAGGAATAATGGCTGATAGTTTATCGATGTGTTAATTATTACCTAACCTTTAAGAAACTTAATATAAGTCCTTCGTATTTTATTTTCTTTGAGACTGATTATGTAAACATGTACACATCGATAACTACGACCATTTAGTCCTATTCAACAAACTTAGAGACCTAATAATGTTTTGTATCTTATATGTTTTCAGCATGTTTTTATGTTTTCAAATTTCATGGTTTTTGTTTTATGTTTTTCTGTAGTGTAGTCATATCATTATAGATGTTGTACAGCTCTTAGAGCTTCTAAAGATTAGGCGCTATACAACGTCTTCATTATTATTATTATTATTATTATTATTATTATTATTATTATTATTATTATTATCGAATAATCTTGGAATGAACATTATGATGGTGTGTGATGTGAGCAGGACGTCATTGGATAAACAAGGTACGTGTATATGCATTGTTTGCTAGACGTTTCATTATTTTTCCGATCATTGGCGGAAATTGTAACCTGACACGATGGATCAATGGATGCCGATATACATTCGGATACTCTCAATTATTTGTAGCTCCGTTATTTGTTAGTAGCAGGTATGATTTAATTTCTTATATCTGAAATATTGATAATTAAAATATGTATTGAGAGTTGTATTCTGTTCCTGAGTACCACTACGTCAATTGGAATATTTAAATTAAAACATGCATTTCCTACATTTCGTTATTCGTTTTGTCAATAAAGCACATATCATACAAAAGATTGCAAAGCAGTCAAGTCACTACGTTGTGTCTTCGACTTCAATAGTGTGTCATTAAAGCACATATCATACAAAAGATTGCAAAGCAGTCAAGTCACTACGTTGTGTCTTCGGCTTCAATAAAACGTTTGTCAAATTGGATGTAAGACACGTATTGGATAATATAACCTGGTCGAGAAATCAATTATTGCCACAAACAGTAATAATCGTGCGGCCTATAATATAAATTAAAGTTCATACTCTTGTTATTGACCCAAAAGACCTTGCATGAAAACAACGTATATGTTCTTCTGTTTATAACCGAATCACTGAACTCCATCATAGATTTCTTTTATCTATGTCCACTCATCCCGAGCGGGAACTAAACTCAGACTCTATGACCGTATTTGTGTTTTGAGGAAATAAGTTGTAATAACTGGATTCCCACGGCGATGTTGTATATTTGAATATTGACTGATATGAACAGAATTTCCAACTGGCTAATTTATTGACGCAGTCCACGTATGGCGATTGAACTATCCTCTTAAATTTAGGTACACAAGTTTCAACCGTTAAACGAACAAACATTTGTCTAATATAAGCCATAAGATCCAGGATTCTATCCAGCAAGTGCTATAATTGTCGTTTTTTCCTGTGTTCATTGTGACTATGTAACACAGACAATATGGTCAATAATAATCTGCCATAGATACATCGAAATAAATTTTGACTTTGTAATATAGCCAATATTTAAAAACAAATGACCATAATGGCCATGCGTACCGTAATTTGAGGCTATGTCGCTGATGGAAACAATCGTCAGATCACTTTTGTCAGATTCTATGAATCACCTTACCGCTACACATTTATTCATTACCTAATTTTTTTTTATTTTAATACTGATATTTTCCATTTTATTACATTTGACACATTTTCATCGAGATACCACTGTGTTTCTACAAACACAAAAACAGGATAGTTGCGCAAAAAGTGGACCAAATATTTGATTCAACGTTTAGTATGAGATTTTAAATAATACTTAACTCATTTTAACCTTAAATTTCGGTCCGAAACGTTTTATTTAAGGCGACAAACAGCAATTTTTAACGCTTACAACTGAAAATTGACTATATAATTTTATGGACTTTAAGAAGAGATTTCCTCTTGTCCGGCTAAAATTATCTTCCGCAGCTAATTTGAATACAATCCAATGATTCAATCTCGCAGGTCGGTTCCTGTGACTGCCCAAACTTACATAGTAGTAACTATGTGTTTGACATAAGGGACATAAACCTACTGCAAATTGCAACAGAAGATCTTTTAAAAAATATAAGATATAAATAATATCAATACGTCTTGGTCACAATACATGCAACGGGGTGTCTATCATTCGGTCAGTTTCTGACAGTTGCTTTACAGAAACAGACATCTATATAGACAGAAAATCATTGTCTTACATCGATTTTAGCAGTTGCTTTATGAATAGTAGCATCATTCTCAAATAAATATCTACGTACTTACTTCATTGTAGTATATTTTGACAGTCTAGTTGTGCTACCTCTTTTAGTTATTTAATAATTAATTGTGTCGATAAAATCGTCTCTAGTCAAGGTCAGTTGGTGTAATCAGTATGCACGAAAAGTTATATGCTCTGAAAACAACAGCATTTTCCTTTAAATGACGTGCTGGATTGCAATAAGTGTTTTAAGTAATATTGTGTCTATTTCAAACTAATAGTGATTAAGATACATCAATAATATTTATTATAAACCGCATATCTACGAATTCTGTAATTCAGAAAATATGCCCGTATACACATTTGAACATGTCAGTGATCGTTTTTAAATGCAAAACATTAAACAACGATACAATATTGTATTGGGAGGTTTCAGCAAATCATTCCAGATTGCCATGAAAGAATTTCTTTAACAAGGTTTTAATGAAGAGAAATTGAAATACGTATGAATTACTGATAATTTTATAAGATGTGCCTGAGCCTATCAAGGATTAGATAAGAGTTAAGCTTCGTACATATCATTTAAATGGAAAATGTGAGCAATAGGAAGTAGTTCAAGTTTGTACTCTGAAAACCTGATAAAGTTATTGTCCTATTTATCAAACATTCTTCCTGTGAACCTAATAATCAAAACAATTCCGAGTTCGCTACGGTTGAATTCTGTATTAATCAATATGTCACTTTCACGTTTCTTCTTTTTCATTGTTGCTTACTTTTCAGAGTTTTGTTTGTGTAATCTAACCAGAAATTAAACTCTGCTGAACTAATGGTTCATTTCGTAAACCAACCATCAAAGTAAAGCCAGAGCAAATATTTTCCGGTATAGTTCTACCTTGATTAAGCTGGCTACTATCCAAACAAGTCATTTGTTGATCAATTTATATGAAAATCCGTTAATAATATTTTGTGTTTTCATAACATTAATGTAAATATAATAATAACCATCTATTATCAAACTCAGGTAACAACTAAGTAAGTAAGTAAGTAAGCATGCATGCATGCATGTGTGTGTATGTGTGTGTGTGTGTGCGTGCGTGCGTGCGTGTGTGTGTGTGTGTGTGACTGACCAACAAAAGTACTAAACTGGATAATTAAAATTTACTTTTAAATGTGTTGGGACAGTCTTACCTTCAAAGCGTACTATATTTTAATATATTTTAATTATACAACTGACTGTCAATTAGTGTATGTAATTATAGAGCTGACTATCAAATACATGTATGCACATGTAAGTAATTATAGAACTGACTGTCAAATACATGTATGTAATTATAAAACTGACTGACAAATGCATGTTTGCGATTATATAATTGACTGACAAATACATGCTTGCAATTATGAATTGACTGACAAATACATGTTTGCGATTATAGAATTGACGACAAATACATGTTTGCGAGTATAGAATTGACTGACAAATACATGTTTGTGATTATAGAAATGACTGGCATGTACATGTTTGCGATATAAAGATGACTGACAAATACATGTTTGTACATGTATGAAATTATAGAACTGACTGTTAAATACATGTATGTACATGTATGTAATTATAGAACTGACTGTCAAATACATGTATGTACATGTATGTAATTATAGAACTGACTGTCAAATAGATGTGTTTAATTATAAAAATGACACAAATGCATGTTTGCGATTCTAGAGATGAATGACAAATACAATGTTTTGTTTATCTATAAAATGTTACATTTGATGTTATAAATGAAATTGGTCTTAATTGGTATTTCTTTATTTTATTGCAATCAATCCACCAACGAGAAGTTAAGACTCAACTGTGTCCATTATCGTTCAAACAGATGTTGGGTAAAGTGTCACTTTTGGATATGTGATTTAATCTCTGATGCTGGTATACTTTGATTCCAAAGTGGCATATACCGCCTTATGATAATATTTGGAGACGGTTTGAATCTAAATTCGTGTCATCAAATACATCTGTCTGTCTCCTTAGCCACCTTCATCCCAGTTTTTGATGCAACGAGTATTGTCGAGACTAAATAGCGTGTTCTGCTTTTCGGGAATGTTATTGAGGGGCTAAAGTTTTAAGAGGGAAATGTGAATATGTCAGAAAAGATGTCCCTTTAGCTGTAATTCTTTACAATCATTACAACGCGTGAGGCGTAGTCTATTTATTGAAATTTGCCTAACGGAATGGAATCAGAGAGTATCTTAAGACTTCTCTTTTTTTAGAGGATTACACACGGTCATGTTTTACTGACTCTAAGTAGGCAGGCTAATAGATTTCATGCTAGAATGAGGTGCATATGGAAACGCATAGATTTAATTGCACGTATTGTATTCTAATAATTGTATTTCAACATACAGTTTGGAAACGTTTATTGACAAAGCATCGTTTTATTGTACAGTTCTTTCCTTGGCCATGCTCTGAGAAAAGGAATCTTTATTATGCTTTAGCTTCGGATGGAATGATCATGTCCCCAAAATTCTCAACACTCAGAGACCTTAAAGAATATCAGATATACAGCCAAAGTATTAAGGATAAAGCAGCAATCGTACTGTAATATATTGTGCATAACTTTGCGTCAATGTACCTGCAATTGAGAAATTCATAGATGAGACAACAACAAAAAACCGTAGTCCGTGTCATCAAACAGTGTTGATTGCTTACATCAACACTGTCATAATGGAAACGTGATATTCGCTGATATATTAGGTTTTCATCTTAACCAAACGCTTATTTCATTAAACGGAAAAAAGTGAAAATTAGGTGGCGTTATACCAAAAGGAGAGATTGAAAAACTACACGCACGTCAATTTACGTCAACACGTGTTGCCACATTTTGCATTTATTTCCCAATTTTAATGAATTTAGTGAAGATAAATTTACGGAGGGCCAATTGATTTTGTTCTGTAGTTTGATATAATCTTGAATGATCTCAACGCTTTAGCAAATTAAACTTTGCCTCTTGTGAATGTTCAAAGAAAATAATTAAGAAGCCAATTTGAATTTTTGGTCGCGCTATCGCTTCACTCCACCTCAAGTGGATATTTGTAATATTAATGTAGAAACGCCTGTTTTAAGCTTTGAGTCATCGAATAGTCTTGCTTCAGCGTTGTTAACTTGGTTCTTTGCTCTCCAAAGTTCACGGCAAAAAAAAAAAGAGACTGATATAACAACGCAAACGAGGCTGACGCCACGTCAGACCACAATCTGCGCATGCTGTTAAGTCGCCAAGTAAAAGTTTGAATACAGAAATTGCTGAGTTCGTTCTTATTCATGTTTATTATATTTACTTTATATAAAACAAGACTGAAAATAGTACCTAGCATCACGACCGACTATTCACTGTATATATAAAACAGAACTGAGGTCAAAAATAACGTGATCTATGACAAACGTGCATTGCAAGAACACATTAAAAATATTCTCGATATGTAATAATCAGAAAACAAACGATAAAACGTACATTTAAATGTGCAACTTCCGTGAGATTACATTTTAAAAAATTCTGATTCTCCTACAATAACCGACCTTACAGTATACTTTTGAAAGAGATATCTTAATGAATAAATATTAATTATAAATTCAATCGCAACTGAGAAAAATTAGATTTAAAAACTATTTTGTCCTCTACCCACTTCTAGCAACCTAACTGATAAAATGTACAACACGTGCATATAATTGAATTTCCGTAATGTTCCATTTAGATGGCTTGTGATCTGGTGTTAACAATAGGGAAGTGTTTATCTACATGCGATAGTGTGGTGGAAGAGGTGGAATGTTGCACAACCTTTGATGCTTAAAGTAAAAGAATGCCGTGACTTGGAAACTGCAAAGTAATTTACGGGAGGTCAGATAACATGAGAATACGATCGTCTCTGGATTGTGGTTTGAATCGAATAGAGAAACTGCTGTCAAAATTGGAATGTTAGCAGCGTTTAATATAATCAACATAAATCAATACATTTACACATGCATAAACAAATACACGCATTCACGGCAAACGTGTTATAACACGGTTTTGTATATATCAGTGTGTCATAAAATCGTGTAATGCATACCGTATTAAACGAAACCTAGTCTATTAAAACAGCAAAAATCTTAACACTGATTTATTAATATTTGCAAGTTTACATAAAATCATTGAGTCTTCTATAGTTCTAACGTTGCATGTTTTAGCTACATTTTCAAACCAATACGGTAACAACCAACTTGCAAAATTATAAAATGAACTCGATATCACTTTGAAAACCAATTAAGTCACTGGGAAATTATGCTCAAGTGCAAAATACATGCTCAGTAAAATGACAGGTTGAAAATACCTCTTTAATTCAGTGAAGTAAAGGAGCCAATATGCTGTATTTTACTAATGTTTTGTGTACTACTTACACTAACTGGTTTGCAGCGTCGTTTACTGGTTGATTCATAACTACGCTGTCGTCGCTATATTTGGCTATATTATGCTAAGGATATGGGAACAACGAGCTATTCTTAAAGATACACCCAGGGTTTTCTGGATGATTATTGAAGCCATTAACATTGAACTACAACTACGACGCTGTAAACGAGTATGCGAGTAGATTAACAAATGGAATAGCATCCATTGACTATAGTGGCATAGTGGCACCCTTATTCTTCTTGGTAGTCTCTCGAGTCGAGGAAGACAAGTTGTGCACTTTCCTTTAACGATGGACGCGCATGTGACTCCGGAGTCCAAATTCCGATACACACATGTGATTGCATGTGGGGCATGGGACACCGGTGGTTGTTGGTATCTGGGATACATTTCTGTGGCGTCTCTCACGGGTTGCAGCAAGACACTGGCGACGGTCAGCCTCAAAGAAAGAACAGGCTTTTCTGGTCAGGGCTCGCCAATGCTTTCTGTCTGAGGCAGCGAGCTCGAGCTGGCGTGGATGAAGGTCTGCCTACTTGATGTTTGTCTTGAGGTTGTCTTTGTACCTCTTGTGAGGGCGGCCTTGGTTTCGGTTCCCCAGGAATAGCTCGCCATAGAACAACTGCTTTGGGATTCTGCTTTTGATCCATGCGGATGACATGGCTAGTCCATCGAAGCTGGGCCTGGATTATTTTGGCTTCGATGCTTGTTGTGTTGGCTCTATCAAGGACTTCCAGGTTGGTGATTCGGTCTTGCCACTTGATCCGCATGATGGATCTCAGGGAGCGCTGGTGGAATTGTTCTAACTGTCTGATGTGCCTTCTGTAGAGTGTCCACGTTTCACAGCCATATAATAGAGACGTGAGGACAACTGCATTGTACACCTTCAGCTTTGTTGACAGACGTATGTCCTTGTGCTGCAAGACCTTGGTTCGGAGTCGTCCTAGTGCTTGACTGGCTTTTTGGGTCTTCGCAGTGATCTCTTTGTCCAGAGAGCCATCACTAGATATTGTGCTGCCAAGGTATTTGAAACTGTCAACATTCTTCAGCTGCGTGTCGCCAATGGTGATACAGGGTTGCGAATGGACAGTGTTTGGGGCGAGCTGGAAGATGACTTCTGTCTTTCCTAGACTAATTGTGAGTCCAAATAGGTTGGAGGCTTCAGAGAATCTGTCCACGATTGCTTGTAGGTGAGTCTCTTCATGGGCCATGAGGGCGCAGTCATCTGCAAAGAGTGCATCAATGATGAGTCTTTCTAGTGTCTTGGTTTTTGCAGCTAGGCGACGGAGATCAAACACTGGTCCATCCAGGCGATACCTAATGTAGATGCCAGTGTCAATGTCCCGTATGGCATGGAGTAGTACCTGTGTGAAGAAGAGGTTGAAGAGTACTGGAGCGAGTACACAACCCTGTTTGACACCATTAGATATGGGGAATTTCTCTGAGGGTTCACCATCTGAGACAATCTCTCCATTCATGTCAATGTGGAGGAGCCGGATGAGGTTGGTAAACTTTTGAGGACAACCAAGTTTCTTGAGTACTACCCACAGTGCATCTCTGTTGACTGTATCGAAAGCCTTTGTCAGATCCACGAATACAGCATATAGATTCATGTTCTGCTCAAGGCACTTCTCTTGGACTTGTCTCACTGCGAAGATCATGTCAACGGTGCTGCGGTCTGGGCGAAAAGCACACTGAGACTCGGGGAGGTTATTTTCTGACACTGCTGCAATAAGCCTGTTGAGCAAGATGCGAGCAAGTATTTTTCCAGCAACGGAAAGCAGGGAGATGCCTCTGTAGTTACTGCAGTCCATACGTGTGCCTTTGTTTTTATAGAGGGTCACAATTGATGCATCACGGAGGTCGTCTGGCATCTCTTCTTCCGTCCAGATGCTGATTAGCACGTCATAGAATGCCTCCAGAGACTGCTTACTGAGAGTCTTGTACACCTCCGCTGGGATACCATCCTTTCCAGGTGCCTTGCCACAGTTTGTTTGTTTAATGGCCCTTCTCAATTCCTCCATCTGTGGCGGAATATCCAGTTGGTTGAGCATTGGCTGTTGGGGTATTTGGTCAAGAACAGATTGGCTGACTGATGAGGGCAGGTTTAGGAGCTGATTAAAGTGCTCTTTCCATCTTTCCTTAATGCCATTCTTGTCTTTTATTAGTGTACTGCCATCTGCAGCAAGTAAGGGCGTAGAGCTTGACTTTGTGTGGCTGAAAATTGACTTGATGGCGTTGTAGAACTCTTTGGAGTTGTTAGTGTCGGCATAGCTTTGCACTTCCTCAGCTTTCTTTTCCCACCATTGGTCATGCATCTTGCGGATTTCTCTCTGAGCCTCATCCTGATAGGATTTGAAGCGATCTTTTTTGGGGATGGAGTTTGTGTCATGCTGCCAGTCCATAAAAGCTTTATTTTTTCTGGCAAGCAGATCTTCAATGGCAGCGTTGTTCTCATCAAACCAGTCTTATGTATTCGCTTCTTTGGACCCATGGTTGCCATAGCTGTTTCTCTTATTATGTCCCTGAGCTTGTTCCATTTTTCAGAGGCGTTTCCACATAACGGCCCGTTTACTGACAGCATGCCATCTAGTCTCTTCTGGAAATCGAGCTGGGTGGAAGGCTGCTGCAGTTTGACAACGTTGAGGGCTGTGCGCACAAGCTTAGGACGTCTTAGGTGGTGAGGGGCAATGTGCAGCTGTAGGGTAGTTCTGACAAGTCTGTGGTCTGTCCAGCATTCTGCTCCTCGCATGGCCTTGGTGATTTGGACATCCTTGGCATCACGCTGGCGTACTATTACATAGTCAATTAAGTGCCATTGGCGAGATCTGGGGTGCATCCAGGTGTTCTTGTATTTGTCCGCCATTCTGAACATTGAGTTTGTGATTAGGAGATTAAATTCTGTGCATTTGCTGAGTAGGAGCAGGCCATTGCTGTTCATTCTGCTGACACCGTGCTTGCCAAGCACACCTTTCCATCGAACATAGTCGCAGCCAACACGGGCATTGAAGTCCCCCAGTAGTATGATATTGTCGTCAGCTGGAATTGAGCTAAGTACAGAGCTGAGGTCCGTATAGAACTGCTCGATGGTATCTGCTGAACTCGATAGGGTAGGGGCATATGCACTGATGATTGTTGCGTGCCGTTTGTGGCTTATAGGTATTCTCAATTTCATTAGCCTCTCATTGATACCGACCGGCATTTCCTGGAGCTGCTTCAGAAGACTTGATTTGATAGCCAGGCCGACTCCATGGATCCTGTCCTCATTTTGGGCTTTTCCTTTCCAGAAGAATGTGTAGCCGCTTTTCCTTTCCAGAAGAATGGGTAGCACCCTTATTATATATATATATATAATATATATATCTAGAAACAACCTATTTCTGTTTTATTAGGATCTAATATAAAAAACGTAAACTTGTTTCTTTACATTCACAAGACAAAAATGGATTATCACATTGTTTAAATCGAGGAAGATTAGCATTCACAGTAATCCCATTAGGACATAATTGGACGTGAACTATATTAGCATTTGATTTTCAGCATGAGACGTCAGAGGAGAGGCTGCTTTGTACACAAAACTGTTTTGAAAGCCCGTCCAGAAGAATGTTTATGACAGACTGTTCAAGACTATTCAATAGTACTACAGTGAATGTGAACGTTTCAGGGTTGTAATTAATAAAATAACTGAAGTGGAAGTTAAATAGCAATGTAGTGTTCATCTTTTTCGTCGAGTTTGCTATGTTTCCCATCCAGTTTCAGAGTTAAGTGATTACTCCGCTCTATATTCCTGATGCTTCCAAGTGAAGTTTTAAAGATTGTTGCAGTGAGGGTTCTGCTGATTTTCTTGGAGGTTTTATGAATCCGTGGAAGAGGAACCATCTTAAACAATACCTGCATATTCTAGAAATGTTTATAAAATTTTGCTAACGTTTAGTAATTTAATTTTGTTTCTTAACTTAAATGTTTTCTCCAAATAGAGTCGGCATATATAAATATCCAAAAGACAAAGCTACATACATAACTAGAGTCAAATTACTTTAGTATCAAACACTAAAAACATAATCAGCAGTAAAGCTAACAGATGGACTAAATCTTGTCAATAGGGATCAATTAACCATTCTACTTAATATGCAACATATATGCGTTGACTCGCGTTACTGATTTTACAGACATTTTAGTTTATTAATATCAATAAATCCATTTCTGTTACCATGAAAGTTAACATGGCGGAAATGTTACACTTCACGACTTCATGCCTTTCCAATAAACACCAAATTGATGAAGTAAGCGATAATTTCTCCATTACTCTCTTTCACAAATCTGTGTTGCGTTTATTCCTGTTATTATCGATATTGATATTGGTAACTTATCTCTTTTTAAATACATCCTCAGTTTTACCGGTACAGAAATAAATATATCAGTCTCAAAGGATATTGATATTGGTAACTTATCTCTTTTTAAATACATCCTCAGTTTTACCGGTACAGAAATAAATATATCAGTCTCAAAGGAGGACAGCAGCAGTTATAAGAGTGATACATAAATATATTTTCATAGGTTTTGTGTACTTAAAAAGACTGAAAAAATCCTGCAGTATGAAAATGTCAAAAAAACCATTTGGGATTATCTGGGATTAACAAAGTACGCCGAATTTGTCATTTATAATTCTATGATTAAAGTTTTGTTTTTACGATTGATGCATTGGTATCGAATTCCTAAGGAGACATATGCGATAAAATAGTAAATTACATAGATTTGATATAATTACGAAGAAGTATGGCATGAGATAGCCATTTTCTCATCGATATCACATTGCTGTACAGAAGTATGTAATGTATCTTCACATGATATCACATTGCTGTACAGAAGTATGTAATGTATCTTCACATGATATCACATTGCTGTACAGAAGCATGTTATGTATTTCCACATCGATATCTCATGCTGTACAGACGTATGTACAATATTTCCACATTGATATCGCATTGCAATGCAGCAGTAACCGATAATATAGTCGTTAATATATAGAGATGTGCAGTAAATTTCCATTTCGATATCACATTGGTATATAGGTATATAGGTATGTGTAATCTGTCTCTACAATGAATCACATAGATATATTGAGGTATGTAGTAAAGCAAACATTTCCATATCAGTATCACACAGCGATATAGACGTTTGCAAAAAAAACAGTCAATTTAATATTGTGGACAGGTATCAAGGAATAGGATTAAAAAAACAAACTTAAAACCTCAAACAAAATACTTCTACATACACACCCACCTATCCATAAAACACACACACACACACACACACACACACACACACACATTAAAGATGGTGTCGTTCATTATAAAAGCATTAAAAAGTTTTTCAAAATTATTATTATGAAATTTTAAAATAAAACCAATAACGAGAACTAAATAGAAATTCGAACGGTGGGCCGTGGGGCCATTTCACCTCTGTCTGAGTGGGTTCTAGTCTCAGATTCGGCCAATGTGGCCGTGTGCGTAAGCTTGCCAGTAGTTTCTTGTGGGTCGGTGTTTTTTTCCGGGGGTTTTCCCGACTTCTTCCTCCACCATTAATACTAACCGCCATGCATAGCCTATCGTGTGCTGAAAAATGGCGTTAAACACTACAACAACAACAACTGTGGGCCGCACGATTGTTTTCAAAGACACAGATGCGTACTTAAACTTTATTTTTATGGAAATTAAAAATCTTATTGTTTATAAGACTTTAAGTCGTTTCAGAATAACATATTTAAGAAACAAATCTGATTTTTAAAAATGTCTCTCAGAATACATTATATAACATTTTCGAACACGACGTATTTATGTTTGAATGTTTAATAAATTTTGTATTAATTATTTATAATTTTTCGGTTATGCATATCCGTACAATTGTTTGGATGCAGTCATTCTGAAATCCGACAGACACAAAAGAATCAGAATATTCTTTCCAAAGAAACTAGCAAAACCTTCAACTGTTTAAATCCATTTATAAGATGATAGTTTGTTTGGAGGTTGCATCCACTAGAAGGCTTTGCGCATGGGTTAAAAAGTCCATATGAACGACACTCGGCATTCGATGATACAGAGAAAAACAGAGCATTCGAATGATACAGAGAATAACAGAGCATTCAAATGAAATAAGAGAAACAGAGCATTCGAATGATACTGAGAAAGACAGCATTCGAATGATACAGAGAAAGAAAAGCATTCGAAAGATACAGAGAAAAACAGTGCATTCGAATGATACAGAGATAGACAGAGAATTCAAATGATAAAGATAAATACTGAGCATTTGAATGATACAAAGCCAGAACGAACATTATATTGATTGAAATTAGATAAATGATACGTTCTAAACCTTTCAATAGATACAGTTTTATCCTTACCGAAGAAATTTCATCAACATTTAGATGAATTTAATATCTTCCTTCGGCGTGTTGCATTACAAATTTTAAATCACTTGAATATTTTACGAATGAATCGTGACAGGGAACAGGAAGAAGAAATTAAAATCACTTGTAAAGAATTTTTCATTGTGTTGATATGTACTATGTGTCAACGGTTTTCGGAAAAAGACACTTAAATACCTTTAAGTTTACTAGATGTTTGAAAACGCATTTTTTGAAGACATGGTGATACTGGATGTAGCCCATGGCAGAACTACAATCTTCGTAACAGCTGTGATCTATTGAAAAGAATTCGACCAATCAGTTCTCAAAACACGATTCATTTCGTTCAGAGGAATATTTAAGAAAAATAATGATTCCAGGTTGTCTACAAAAGTGTGAGGTATTTTTGAACGGAGTAATTCTTCACAACGTAAATACTTAAGCTGATTAAATCCTGTTGACATTAAAGTAGTAGTGTTTATACTAAAATATTTCGCTTACACTTTTTACTGTTGACGTTCTCTAACTTGAACGATGCACCGACTATTTCTCCATCCTCTCTAGTTGCACATTTTTCAACACGAAATATTCAAAACTATTATATGACGCGAGCGGTTGAGAGTTAGAAGCTCGACGAAAGTAGATATAAGGACAGTCAGGTCGTCTGAAAAACGACCTTCGAGTCAATTATTTGGTTGTTTTATGGGAAAAGCTTTGCAATTGCATGACTTTAGTTATTCGATGTGTAAAAAAGTGTTTCATCGGGATCACATAAACTAAAAATGTCAATATGTTTTAGATTTGAACGAGAATGTTGTCAACGCTATCCTCCTGTTATCATAGGCGTTGAGAACTTTTCTGTATGTCTAAAGGAAAATGCGGCTGTTCGAGGATTCATCTTCTAACTTTACATTATATGGCATCGAATTTTCTCCAGACTTACGACAAATGGTAGAAATAACTTATATAAAGAAACTAACGAAGGCCAAAAAATACTCGCAAGTTAAAGACATCGTTCATTAGTAGGCAAAGTAATTATTGTATAACGTCCTTTTTGCCCATATTCATACAGCACTTTCAAATCCATCATTAAAACTTGAATCAGAACTAATTGGTACTTTATTAAGTTTGTGGTAGGTGGTAAAGGGTAAACAATTAAATGTGATGAAAATGAGAGAAAATTAAACGTGATTTACTAATATCCCCGGAGAATGAGGTAGGATTAAATATTGGACACATTTATCATTTCATCAGATTCATCGTGATAAAATGGGTTAAAAGTTTACTAGTAAAAGAGGATGGAGTGTGACAGAACGAAGTCCATACAAATATATTTAGAAGTATAAAAGAGATTTGGAATTTAAGGAGGAGAAAGTTAGATAAGTTTGGTTTGCTCATTAAAAACAGGCCTATTTACTAGATGTCGGAACAGCAAAGTCCACATGAGTAATTTATCCCTTAGTTCTGTTTACGTTTATTAAGAGTTAAGTTGATGACCACGATAAAACGAAAGAATGGAGGCGACGATTTTTTAAATGAAACAAATACTCTTTCTTAATATCCAAATTGCAAAGTTATTGATATTTGGCACACAGCAAGTTTGATAAGCAAAAGGATAACAAATATTTAACTTGCAAAAACAAAACTCAATGAAGTTTTTTTTACAATTTGTTTTTCAAAGAAGGCAAAACGGCAAAATGCTACCAAGCAAAACACATATATACAAGCATTAAATGATGGTATAATTAGTGAGGCATGGTCTGAGATTCATAGCCGGGCGAAACTTTGAACCAAGAATACAAGGTTGATCTCTTTAAATTAATTTACAGAATAATTGTCACTAATGGTCTTTAGAAGAATTAACATTTTAGACGGTGACAATTGCATTTTCTGTAAAAATGAGAATAAAAGTATTGAATATTTGTCTGTGATTGCAATATTACTTTAACCTTTGGTACCTTTCTACTAAACAGTTTGCACCTTGTTCTCCAAATTGTGTCCGGAAAATAAACAGTTTAAGTTTTAGTGAAAACTTTGACACTTTGTACAATCTTTTTATTTTGCTAAATAATATTTTATACTAAATTAAATTAAAAAAAGGACCAGTGTTTTCCAAAATGGGCCTCAATCATGAATATATAGCTTATGCAATTCTTGAAACTTTAATAAATAATGTAATATCACAAAGTATGTGTCGCCTAGATGCTGTATGCTTGTTTTATTCTTAAGTTGTATGTCTAAAAAGATTGCATAATGTATGCATTTGCACATAAGTTTGTGTGCGTTGTCTTTTCATTTCCTGAGCATTATATTTATTGTCCCTGGAGATTATAAAGTACACCAGGCCACCATTTAGAAATCTCAAATGTAATGTTTCGCAACTCATTTTGCTATTACACGTAGCAATCACAGCACCGGTGCAAGGCATTTTGGTGCCCTAGGCGATATCAGATATTTTGTGCCCCCTCCCCCTTTCAACTCACGTCCTCCTCAACCCGCCCATCATGAAATAAACCCTTAGTCCAACACCCTAGGCGATTGTCTAGATCGCCTAGCGGAAGCGCCGGCCCTGAGCAATCATCATTATGTATACGTGAGTAAGTGAAACATTGGTAAATAAGGAGTGAAAATGAAACAGTCTTTAAACATGCCAACACCCATCCAGGAAATGTAACAAATTATATTAACTCATGCAATCTTCCACTCACTTAGTCAAAAACAGCTATTTCTGTATACATTCAAGCATATGTACACAAACATCTATATATAGCACTTCATGCAACTAGCAGATGGTTTGCATTCCGTACGAAATGAACACAAAGTCAATGCCCTTTTCAGGCATGTTGTTGTATAAGAAAGTTTAAGTTTCGGGACAAATATTACCAGACAGGTTCATTTTAATATATAAACAAAATGACTACTCATTTCATTAAAAGAATGTGTAATTTCACACATAACATCAAACACACAAAATCCTATACACACCTACCCACTCATATAAATGTCAACAATAGTTCTGACCTGAACTGTATGGCATCTCTTGCAACAAAGAAAGTTAAAGATAGAAACGGTATTTACAGGATTAATAAAAGTCACTTTCTGAGTGCAGAGGGAGACAAGGAGATACAAAATATCCAAGTAATCTTGTACGAGTTTAAGATACAGTGTATTTTGTGTTTTATTTTTAAAAAATCTTTGAAAGCTCTTCGTTCTAATTGAAGACCATGGCAGAGCGGTTTCGCCTGATGGGGATTTCAGAGATAGGAAATCAATTTTCCAATAAAGAATGTAGTGCAAATTAAGCTTCGTGCTTCCATTATCGTTCAACAAAAGCATCAGAAACATAAGCCCACACACATAGATTTTCTTTAAAAAAAAGAATATTCACTTATACAAGGGATTGTAAATGTTTGATACATGACTGACATGTTTGCATGAAATACGTAACGGGGTTAACGCTTTCATTTTAGTCTAAGGTGAAGTAAATTTGATAAACTCGCAAATTGTATTTCTCTGAAGACAAAGAGAAACAGAAATGCTGTTCAAAATGTTTATTCGAAAGCTTAATGCATTAGTCATTGGGTGATACTTCAAACAATCTTTTAAGTGGAATAAAATTTCATTGGACTATGTAGACTGTATGGATTCTACATGTCGGCTTTAGTATCTGGTTATGTAGGCGGGATTCGTACAGATAAAATTTTAAAAAAAAGTTCTTCAAAGATTTCCATTAGAAAATTAATGCATGATGTTGAATGTTGCAATCATTTTAACGCCAGTTTTGGAAGTTTTGTCAGAATCTGTAAGAACTGATTGTGGCACAAAGATATATTGATGTTTGAGATCAAGCCATCCGAGAAGAAAGTTTGTTTTAACATTGCAGCCATTACAAATTATATGCGGCACTAATATATATCGATGTTTAAAATCTTTAAAGAAAGTTTGCACTAACATTGCAAGATCAAAAACGATGAGGATAAGTAATCTATCAAACATTGTAAAACAAAATAAAGGCTGCAATGAAATAACGCTAGCATATCTCCAAACAAATTAATCTATGATAACAGAGAAAGGCACGATTCTGTTTTACTCTTACCATCGATCGATTCAATCATAATATCCACAGTAATGCGTCTATAAAATTTAGTTTTTTAATTGTCTTTCCAAATTTAAAAGTTCATTGTATCAGAATGTACACTATAATTATTACAATTGAATGTCTTCACCTTTACATGTCAACGTAATATTCAATTTATTTAATTAGCAACTACCAAGTGTACATCAGAATGTACACTATAATTATTACAATTGAATGTCTTCACCTTTACATGTCAACGTAATATTCAATTTATTTAATTAGCAACTACCAAGTAACGGTTTAATAGCACCCTCTTATCATACTCTGTAAATGTTGTGTCTGTATATATATATATATATATATATATATATATATATATATATATATATATATATATATATATATATTCATGTTTATCATAATACAGATGGCATAAATGTGAAACCTGTTTAGCCATTATGTTAATAATGCACGATTACCAGTCAGTAACCAACAAAATGAAGGCAATTTCGTATTAGCCGAAATAAAAATTCTGTCGTAAAAGGATAGAAAGTTTAAAAATGGCTATCATGTAGACATATTTGTTGCAAATATGTCAGAACTGAAATGTTTCATTAAATAAATAGATACTATTTTAAACTAAGTGGGAATATTCCAGCCGCCTATATTATTATTCTCCAAAGACATGTCTCGCCGTCGAATTGTTTTCTCAAACGATAACGAAAGCGCTGGATTTAGTTTGGATGTGTTCTCATCGATAGAATTATTTCAAAGCATGAAAATTCCCTCCAGACCACTATTTTCTGAGAATCCATATAAACAAGACTCAGTGCTTGCAAAGATTTCGTGATTGAAACAAAATGCATCTTTAAGTAAATTACACCATATAATACATATTAATCTCAGTGTCCTGTTTCCGTGGTACCATTAACGTATGTCAATCCACGCAGTGAAAGGAATACAGGAAAATAAAAGAACAGAAATTGCTGTTTTTATGATCGCATAAAACCACTTTTATTAGTGCACATAGGAACAGCAGGTTTCCTAGAGAAAAAGTAATTAAAGGATGAGATGGAAGAATGTCATCTGAGTATATAATTGCTGTCGTGTTCTTTAGAAATGAATACATGCTTTTTCTTCTTGAACTATTCAACACGTTTTGTTTCTTTCAATTCGATCTAAATCTATCTTATATAATTAACATAGTATATCGGACGTCTGCTAATTACACAAAGGTTAAATCGATTTTAAAATTGTTATAGTATATATCAGCTTTATAAAATCAGGCGTACAAAGGCTTCGCACCTTCAAGTGCAGCCTGATCATAAACATCATTCTGGATTTACCATTTTAAGTTTATCAGTAAGGTTTCGTGCCATGAAGAACAAAGGGTGATTATATCAACATCCAATGCAAAAGCCATACGTACTCACGCTTACTTTTTAGAAATAAAAATATTTCATAAATGATGTTAAAAGTTCATAAAGAAAAAAGTAAATTAAATATTTGTTTTTCATACAGTGAGTCGTCTTCTAGCATCAAACCTTCGGAGCAGCACATACACTTTCCATTTTATACCTTTCAAAAAATGTGATAAGAAGGACTTGGTAAGTATTTGATAGAAACCTTGAAAAGCAGACGTACGTCATTATGTTTGTAAAAAAATATGTTTGTAAAATCCACATAATTTTCATATAAAAATTGTAAACGTTCAACATTTTACGAATGTTATAACCGCTCCGGTGGCCTAGTGGTTAGAGCGTCCGCCCCGGAAGCGGGAGGTCGTCGGTTCGATCCCCGGCCGAGTCATACCAAAGACTTACAAAAATGGTACTAACAGCTGCCTCGCTTGACGCTCAGCATTAAGAGGTTAGTGTTAGGACTGGTCGGCCTGGTATCAGGATAATGTGACTGGGTGAGACATCATGCTACATGTCTGCGGCATGATGTCTCAGTGCTAGACATCACTATAAACTGACTCACTGCAGACATCGTAGCGATATGACTGAAAAATTGTTAAAGCTACGTTAAAAAATCCTAATCAAACGAATGTTATAGCTTCGCATTATTACGACGACATAATATTGTTTTTTATTTGTTGTAAAACGTTCTATGTGCCATTATAAGTTATAGTAGCCATTTGTGAGGAAGAGACACATCCCTGCCGACTGTATCGGCTACAAAATACAGTCATATGCTCTCTCTCTCTCTCTCTCTCTCTCTCTCTCTCTCTCTCTCTCTCTCTCTCTCTCTCTCCCCCTCTCTCTCTCTCTCTCTCTCTCTCTCTCTCTCTCTCTCTCTCTCTCTCTCTCTCTCTCTCTCTCTCTCTCTCTCTCAGTGATATTATTGTTTGGTGTAATTTATATTTCAAGGTTTTCACCCAGCCCAAATTATTTATGGATAGAAAAAAACAGAAAGAGTTGCGATGACATTGTGTTCCCTATTAAATCATTTAGAATACGGGGATTATTAATACATTTTATCTTATATATATATGTGTGTGTGTGTGTGTGTGTGTGTGTGTGTGTCTTTAAAAGCCGAGCTTTCTCAATCTGTTTCAATAGTCGCGTGTACTGAAAGCAATAAATAAATAAACAAAATTATCTAATATATGATGATACAGAGAAGAAACACAAGACACGATAAAACTCATATATGATGATACAGAGAAGAAACACAAGACACGATAAAACTCATATATGATGATACAGAGAAGAAACACAAGACACGATAAAACTCATACATGATGATACAGAGAAGAAACACAAGACACGATAAAACCCATTAATGGTTACTTCTCCCTTTCAATTGAAAATGTTGATGTTTTAATACTGACAAAATAAATACATTGAGAATTTGTCATTTATTGAATTAAAGGAACCCAAATATCCCCTCCCCTCCCTGGCCATAGTTTCAGAGAGAATCACCCTCAAATAGTGGCACTCTGAATGTCGTAAATAATATATATATATGTCAGTTTTGAAATGCACGTGTAGTGTCAACTCATTGACAATTATAATGCTACGAATTATGTGCATCGTCAGGTCAGTAAAGATGTAGAGGATCTCACATGGGTAACGAGTTAATATATAATGTATTAAAAGAGTTCTGCTTTTGCGAGCCTTGGCTACTAGTCCAACTTTGTTTGGGACTTTATTTTATGCACACCGAATGAAATATGCACCGTTTGTCAGAATGAACGAAATTATTCGTTCTTCTTTCTATCTGAATAATCTCCAATGAAATAAAACGCATGTGTATACAAGAATCTCAAATGGGCAAAGATTTATATTAAATTTATGAAGCGCGTTGAATAATATCCAGGTTCTGATCGCCAATGTTCGCAAAAAACTGGAAATTATTCAACATGTTTCATAAATTCAATATTGAATCTTTGCCCATTCGAGATCATCGATGTATTATGTGCAGCGTCGTGACATTAAGCGCGACCGCAGATACCATGGATGAGTTCTACGAGGAATTAATCTAGCTCATCGACAAAATTCGTAAGGAAGATAACTTGATATTACTTGGCGACTTCAACGCTAGGGTGGGTGCTGACTATGACCTTTGGCGTTTTTGTCGTGGTAAGTTTGACATTGGGAAGATGAATGAGAACGGTCAGCGACTCTTAGAGAGTTCTTGTACCACGACCTCAGCATCCCCAATTTATTCTATTAAACAAAATCCACCGCATAAAATGTAATGGAAGCATCCCTGGTCCAAACACTGGCACCAACATGAATGGTGTGCTTTTTATTCGCACATTACACAGGGCTGACTGCGACACTGAAAACTCGTTGGTGTGCTGCAAAATGAAGATACACTGCTCTAGGCAAGAGAGTAAACCACGCATTGATGTGAGCAAGACGTCATATCCAGGAAGGTTGAATAATTAACTTATATCATCTTTAATACGTGTGATTCAGAACCTACCAACGGCAGTGTCAGCTAGAGATGGGATTACATCAGAGAGACTGTATACAGCACATCCACACGGACCTTTGGTAAGAAGCAGTCACAGAACAACGACTGGTTTGAGGCCACACTCACGCCAGTCATAGAAGAGCGTCGCAGTGCTCGCTTGTAATACATAATCTCCCGTTGCCAGAGGACTATACATTCATTCAGGTCTACCAGAAGCAAGGCGCCGAGGTTATCATGCAGTACGCCAACGAATACTGGCTTCATCTCTGTCAGAGCACAGATAGGTTTACACTCGACATGATCTTCTCCGTCAGGTAACATCAGTAGAAATGCAGAGAACAGCACATACCCCTCTTCCTGACTTTTATAGTCCTCACCATAGCGTTGGATCTGGTCAGCAGAGACGGACTTTTCACAATCCTGGCAGAGATTGGATGCCCTTCTTCTAAAGTTGCCAAGCATTATCCAGTCTCTCCAGAATAACATGAAAAGCACAGTGCAGTACGATGGCCCAGCGGAATGAAACAGGGTTGCGTTATAGCCCCTACGCTCTTCAGCATCTTCGCTGCCATGCTCAAGCATGCATTTGGGACGTCTATAGAAGTGATCTATCTGCACAAGAGATTAGACGGCGAGATGTTCAACCTGGCACGTTTAAAGGCATAGAACAAATTGCGTGAAGCAACCATCAGGGACATATTCTTCGCAGACGATGCTGCCCTAGCCACTCACGCAGAAGCTGAGTTACAGCACTTGATGGGCCGCTTTGCGAAATCATGCAGTAATTTTTTTGGCTTACCATTAGCCTAAAGAAAACAAATGAGATGGCTCAGAACGCGGACCCAAAAGCATCATCATCAACAACTACGAACTAGTCAGTCAGTTCACGTACCTCGGCTCTACCATCACCAACAACCTATCGTTTGATGCTTAGCTCAACAAGCCGCTTGGAAAGACATCAACAAAAATATCTCCAGGGTGCCGCAGAGACTGTGATACAACAGCATGCTGACCCTGAACTCTAAAATCTCCGTGTACCATTCATGCGTGCCAATCACACTCATGAAACCTGGACTATGTACGCCTCACAAGAGAAAGAACAGAGTGCTTTTCACGTGCGATATCTCTGACGCATACCGGGGATCTCTTTGAGTGATCAAGTAACAAACAACACTGTGCTTCAACATGCCATGATTCTCAGCATGGTCACACTCATCCGCCAACGTCGCATTATATTATATGTAGAGCATGATAATAAAATCAGTGAGAACAAAGCGCGAAAAATAGACATAAATTGCAACGTACCTCACTTCCAAGATGTTAAAAAAAACTAATTTTCTCACTATATAGTTCATACTTTTGCATGCATTCAGTAAACGTTCATGCATATCTGGTATTTGTTAGAATACCCTGAGTATGGTATACACTATACTAGCCAGATTGACTTGATTTCTATTCAAGTCACAAAGGTTTATCATTTCTTTCAAATAAATGAGATAAGTGAGAAACATTAAAAACAAGCACTTTCAAAAGTTAAGTCAGCCGTCGGTTTAATTGAATTCCATGAAATTAGACTTGAAGAGATCAACATAATGCTCCCGTATAAAGTATGAGAAATAAAAAGGTGACCAATTAAAATCTCGTTTTTTATGTAAGTATGTAGCGAGACACACACACACACACACACACACACACACACACACACACACACACACATATACATACATACATACATACATACATACATACATACATACATACATACATACATACATACATACATACATACATGTTTTATATAGCTGTAAAAGGGAGCATGACGGTGATATCAGAATCATGTTGATACTACTGTCCAGTCAGTTTAAATAGATTCAACAGTTATTGATTTTTCAGGCTGAATTGACATTTTATGCTTGTTAATTTGGTACACAGAAGTTAAAAAATGGTTTTGAGAATGAAAGTTAATTTGAAAACTACATGAAAAAGGTAAATCACGTGCATACGTCTTTAACAGTTTGTGGAGAATGTAGGAAGACACCGTTAGCCAAAATGATTCTCTCTTATCAAGCATATTACATCAAGGTTACAAATAACAAAGTTATTGTTTTATATATTTAGATGAAATAAATAAATAAATATAAAAACTCACATTGCATAGATGTGAATAGTACTGTATTACATTCATTTTTATTCAAAGCGCTGTGTGCGTTAATAGCATATCTGTTATAAATCTGTGTAATGTTGGCGTTTTAAACACCTATAATTGTTTTTTTTTAATTAAATTTTGTGTTTAATATGACAACATTCATTCTTTAATTTCTTTATCTTTTCTTTAACCTCTTTTTCAGTCATTGAGGATTTTTCGTGACCTAAAATCATATTTATAATAAAAATTCTATTTGAAACGTTCCGTAGGAGTTTAGACTCTGCTCCCCCCACCCCATCCCGAAATTAAAAAATACCATCACGTTCCTGAATGTTGTAGATTGTGTTTATTCTGAATGGTCGAAATAAAGAAGCAAATATGAAAAGGCCTTGACCTCTCATCCCTAGACATAGTTATAATAGTCTAATTCAGCGCTGTTGAAAATACGAGTCGCATACGCCAGTTATTTATTATTTTTTTATTTACAGTTTTGATTATATAGGTGCTTAATTTCCGGGTTTGCTTAAACTGCTATGTTTGTCTGTCTGCGTTTACCAAAGACTACTTGATTGTGCACTGATTGTTACCAGACAAAATTGTGCTTTGAGTACAATTGATCTACCCTCATGCATTTTTATGCCTCGTTACTGCATTATGTGTAAAGATGTGTATTGAAAATAGAAGAAAAAAAAACCCACATAATACACAGCGTTTCAATCTGCATTTTGCAGATGAAGAATACACTCACTTCATCAACCGTGGTATTGAAAAGATCGTGACTATGATATAAAAAAAAATATTTGCCACTTTGACCAGATTGGTGAACATGATATATACATCTTTGTACCATATACAGGAAAGACATTTATATGCATGCAAATGAGAAAGCGTCTTAAAGGATGGTATAACTGTTTTGTGTTAATAATGGTGCATATACGATTACAATTGTCACTATCAATGACTTTAAACAAAGGTCAGATATATACTTAACTATTGTGTATGTGTTTTCAATCATTTTACCTTTATCATAAGTTTTGCGATATCACTATTTTGTTTCTATATATTCTGCCCTTTGGGTTAGTTATATCGGAAGTGCACCACTTACAACTCACGGAGTTTTCATTTTCTTCTAGCAGATGTGTATCTACCTACTTCGGTTGGACTTTGGGGTCCGTAAATCATGAATCCTATTTTCATTTTCCGATATTGTTTCACGGGTTCTTACCGCGCATGAGACAGCCAGTCTCTGAAATCTATATTACTTCCCGTAATGCTTTTTTTGAGTTCACATGTGAACTTGGACTCGGTTGTATTTTATTTATTTATTTTGTACCAAGCGGCTTTTAGACATATGACCAGCTTTCATGCAGTCTTTCTGACATAACATTTCTACAGAGGCAGGGGGCAGTTTTTATGTATACATTTAATGCCGCAGTCAGCGACCTAGTACAGAAAAAAATCATAAAAATCAAATACACGATGAGGTCAAAACGGTCTATATTTTTAAATAACTATCTGAAAACAAAACATAAGAATAGTATCCACTTGTCCAGAGAAGTCAATGGCAGTTCATAGCAGAAGACGTTCATGTACCCCAACCTCAAATTTATACCTGCAATTGGCATGTCCGAATCTCATTTTTGACACCACGTGATGCTCACAGTGCAAACACAAGCCCTTTTTTAGATGACAATTCTGAAAAACAGTGTGGAATTGGAAATTGTTGTAATTTAAACTGTTGTTGAGATATTCTATTTGCCACAAACCCATGCGTTTACTGCTATGCGAGGCTAGCTCTTCTTCATTGCATACTATTGCTATTTCACTATCAACATACTGCAAATAACTATGGAAGGTATACATGCATGACATCAATTTCAGGAACAGCACAAGCCCAAAATGCCTAGTTCAAAAATATATCAATATCTTTAAAAAGTAAACAATACTAGCTGGTAATGTCACACCATAACCTTAAGTTAAGTAATTTGGGGTGGGGAACAATATACGAAACTGGACCCTACCATCTTCATTCACTTATAAAGCATTTTCTTTACAATGAGTTGAATGGTTATCGCAATTTTAAAACGCTTGTAGGTATTTAATTTAAATTGATTTAAATTTAATATGTAATGAGTACTAATGACCACTACAGACAACGAGGTGGTAAGACACGACAAGCAGACAATTTTGCAATACGCCTGAACCGAACAGCCTCAGATACTAACTTGCTGTAATTATAAATCATGTAAGCCTATCGCATGAGTCAGCATTTAGTATTTGCTTCCATCAGCTCAAGGTAAGTCGCTTGTATTAATCAGGTTTGGTGATGTTTCATTGCCACAATTTATAGTACTTCATTATCTCCATATATCTGAATAATATTGTCAATTATATAGCAGTTTGCGAAAGTGATTATCAATGTTATGACCAGGTGCTACTGCACGAGTGATTATTGACTTTTGTAAGATGATATCCCCTTGGTCGCATCGTTGCAGCTAATATTTATATTTTGTTAGCATTGTTGATCCTCCATACTTGTGGGTGTTCAGTTTCACTTATATAGTTCATCTTTGGCTGGCCTATTTATATTTTTACTTTGCGCAAAATACTACCCTGAGAATGGTGGGGTGATTATAGAGGAGTTATAAAGTTGAGAAGAGGATTTTTAATTTCTTTCTTTACGGTCCAACACATTAACTTTTTCTATATAAAAAAATGAATGATGTTGTACGTCTTATTATATTTCAAACACAAATAGTGCTTATGGCCTACTAATATTTTTGTTTTAAATTTTGACTTTGATTTGTTTATTCATATGCTGAATGTAAAATCACATAACTATTAATGGTCAAGCACTCACAATATAGAGTGTTTATAAGATGGACGTTATCGTGTGAAATGTTGATTTATCTACAGGAGCGTCTTTATTTCTTAAACAAGACAGGTTTAAAATTTACGTCATAAAAACTAATATCATTAACAAATCACTCATCTGAAGTATATTCACGAATGAATCCATATTTACAAAATTCAGGGGAGTGAAATAATTTCTCAGGAATTTTAATGCAACTCTCGTTAGCTCCATATGTAAGAAGTTTATCAAAATTGAGCTTTCATTACCTTAAATAAACTGTAAATTTATGTGGCAGGGAAGGGAATGTAATTAATGACGACATTTGATCTCTCTAATGGAGGCTTTCTCTTTCTCTTATGATGGTATATCGTGTTCCATGAGTTCATCCAACTCACTCCTGGGAAATCACAATAAAGATATATGTAAAATGTATTCACTTTTCATATCTGGAAAAGAAAACAGAACACGAGGTCGTAAAAGAGTTCCGCAGTTGACGAGAATTGCGCTCTTTAGTCTAAAGCATATTACATTAAACAAGAAAGTACAACACATAACCATCACTATAACAAGACAAAAAAAAAATGCTTTAATGACCGAAAATAACCAAAGATAGAAACGAAACTGTGGAGCCTTCCATCCAATATTGATTGATCAAATAGTTACAGAACAATCGTTGATAATATTTCTAACACCCCTATAGAAATTAGGATTCTTCGCGCGAAAACAAAGTATATGTTATGAAACGCTACATGATAATCGTTTTTCTTTTTTGTTCTCAGGCTTGTAACCGTGGTACACGTTTCCTTTAAAGTGTAGCTGTATAACTATGTGTGTAAGCAGTGCTGACAGAAATACAAATATTAGTGTAAGTAGTGGCAATGATAGAATAAAAAAACTGAAATATCCAGTATCAATAATGGAAGAACAAGGAATGGTAATTTAAATAGAAGTAATTGTACAAATTAGTGGTAATGATACTGTGTGTGTGTGTGTGTAACGTAGCATTATGTCTTTTTTAATTTCATATCGCTACGACGTCTCTAGCACTGGGGCAACATGCCGCAGACATGTAGCATGATGTCCCACCCAGTCAATTAAGATTGACACAAGGCCGATCAGTCCTAACACTAACTTCCTAATGGCGGGTGCAAACGAGGCAACTGCTAGTACCATTTTTGGTATGACTCGGCCGGCGGTTCAAACCTGCAACCTCCAGCATCCGAGGCAGATGCTCTAACCAATTAGGCTCATGAATGGTTGGTAATTATATAAGTAATATTCATTGTAACGAAACATGAAATAGTAGTTTGATTAGTAGAAATAAGATATGGAGTACGTTATGAAGCAGTACGACGGTGATGTACAAACTGAAGAAGAATAAATATCATTGACTGAACCAAATTAAGACTGCATGCCTAATTCATTGAAAAGGGTAACCATTCCAACACAATATTTTTACGGGTAAGGTAACCATTCCAACACAATATTTTTACGGGTATGGTAACCATTCCAACACAATATTTTTACGGGTATGATAATAGACCCATGGCACAGTCAAGTTTCGTTTACAATAATATTTACATTTACACTGCAAACTATTAAAACTGATTGGATAAAAGGTCTGTGTTTGAATCACGTGATGTAAATAAATGTTTAACTGCATATTGGTCGATCAATCGATTGTCTGCTGGAATGTAATGATAATTGATCATTTATTTCATAGTATTACCGTGACAGGTTATTGGAAAGAGGCTTAGCGTACAATAACTAGCTCTCCATATTTCTGTAGATATTGTATATACCCAGAGAGATGACTCCCTATACATTATGACCACATAATTTACAGCAACCTATGTCAAAGCCATATTTGTGATACCATCTGAGATCTTATATGAAACCCATACAAAGTATACAACGCATTTGTATCTTTATATGTCGAAAAAAGTGTCCCACCTTCATTCGTTTGTGGTGAATAAAATACTAGTCTTCCTTTACGTCCGAAACTTGCTTTGGATTGTTCCTCGTTTAATATCCCTTTTTACAACGTGGGTCATGGATTCAAGAGATTTACAGTCGATATAGAAAGGTGTATCCGTTAAGAAGTCTTTTCTGTTTCTAGAATATGACTACGTGTTTGAAGAAGTGCTTTATGTTATGCTCATTAATGTGGGCAGAAACACCCCAGAGAAATTACAAATGACAGATGAAACAATACTTAACCAATTGGTATTGGTTGAAAGATAAAAGAACGCTAATAGAAAAAAGAATAAGAGGTATTTTTAGGCCGAAGTAGGATTACGGCAGAGTGGTTGACGTTGATACAAAAATGAAATCATGTGTTTACGCAACGTTTTTGATTATCAGTTGTGTTGTAAGAGCGAAACTCAAAATGTATTAAGCTGTCGTTGACATGAATATATATTTCTACCGTACATGTGATTCAAATGCCTTTTACGTCAAACCAAGTAATTGATTATAATTTGCTTTCTTGAATATGTAGAATTCACAAATTGAGATAAATAAGATGTCGTTACATGTTGCCACAATATATAAACCTAAATATGTGCTTGCGTAGAGACAAGCGGGAATATATACAATGGTTATTCCGTAAATCAAGTCACATAATGTGCGAACTTGTTACTGGAGCAGTTACCATACCGTCAATTTGTTATTTGTATGGTTACGATTGTCAAACCATGACTAAAAGTTGATACTACAAGTACAGTTCTAACTCCCATGCATTAGATCGATTTGTACAATTAATACTCTTTCCTCTTTGCTTTTACTATCTACACAAATTATACAAGCACTCTCGCCCTAAAACATCAGAATCTATGATTTATACAAGTACTATATACTGCCCGTTCATCTTCACGTATACTACCAGCAGCAGCGCCATCACCATTCAGAGCTAGCACAATTTTCATTATGTTTCTTACAATGCTAGGATTATGCAAGAGGTAGATGCAGCACACTGGAATGAAAATAACTCTTCAGACTTAAAAATGTTTTTCTTGGATTCCTTTAATTCCTATGAAAATTAAACAAGTTGAGGATTATTTACAATTTGTGGATATCCTCACTTTTTTCAAAAATACAAATTACTTATTTACGACAAATATTGAATTGTATGTCCATATGTTCTTTCCTAATGCTTAAACTTCAGATTAAAACTCGTCATTCCAAACAGAGCAATAAGAAATATATTGCAAAATCTCAGTTTGGGATGTTTGTTGAATCGGGACCAGCTTTAATTTAGCTCTACTGGTAAACGATAAAAATAGCGTTTACGAGGGAGTGTTGTGTGGAGTCAAGTACCATTAGCACAAGGTTCTTAAAACTGCTCCTCCTAAACTACTGGGAGGATTGTCATAAAACTTTACACACACACACACACACACACACACACACACACACACACCTAACATGACAGCTTGTGGGGCAGTCTCGACAATCTTATCTCTCTCCTCAACGGAGAGATGTTGATTCGAAAGGTTCCACGTAATAATTTTTAAAGCGAATTGGTTGACCCTAAATGAAAATGGTACCAATCTTACATCCACATGGCCTGCAAGTCTTGTTATGGTTTCATCTTTCAGCTGATTATCGTTGGGATATTGGGTTTCATAAATAAGACTTTTTACGATAATTAGTTGATCCGAAACAAAATCGGTACCCAGTATACCTACAACATGTCCGCCAAGGTGGTCATCTAGAAGACATTGTTTTGGCCGCTCCCCGTGCATAGATGGTAATTACTAACTAGAATTTTAACGAACAGAAAATTTATGATATCTAAGAATTGCTCTTCCTCCTGGAGAGATGGTCGTAATGACATAAAATGTTATAAATACTTCTCGCTCTATGCAGTTAAGCCTAAATGAAAATATCGATATGACTTCTCCAAAAAAGCTGCAACAGCGATTCTTGTAAAACCATTTAAATACAACTACTTCTTTTGAACGTCATCTGGCTTTTTCTAAAGGAACTCGAAAACCGGGTCTTAACATCCTTGTGCTCAAGTCAATTTGTTATTTTATTTTCGTACTTCAGAGCTCATGAGCACAGTTGCTTACGGTTAGTTTTATTCCAATAAACATGTTGATAGTTAGTACATTAATTTTAAATCACAGGCATTGGCGTTTATTTCACGTGTTGGTGGATTATGAATGTGGTAAAAACATGAAGACTTCTGGAAAGATAGCCGCTATCGCTTAACCGGCTGGAAGCAGCTATTACGTTTTTGTTCTGTTTTTCATGATATAAGTGCTTGTTGTCTACCTCGTCAACATTATCATGTTTCATCATGCATTGGCTTTTTAGTTCGTATGTGTTTCATCATATCCTTGTTTTTGAAACGAGAAAAATTAGAATTCGACTCAGCTGTTTTAGTGAACTTGTACAACGTCTCTTTTTTTTTAATAAACCACCATCATGTGATCGCCCGTCAACCCGTTTATGCTAGGATGGACCCTCATTGCTCTTCATTACTACATTGTGTTCAAGACTAAACGAACTGGGACTATATTGATCACTACTGAAATGTAAACGGAAGCGAAAAAAAAAATATTGTTTCAAAGCTGGCCGACGTAAAGCAGAAAGAAGGATTCCAGTTATCTCCCTTTTCGCCCTAAATAATTGACAAATTCGGCCCTTAATTTAGATAACCTGGTGCAAATCACCAACTTTTGTGTCAACTATCCCATGCGTATTGCATTATTCAACGCCTAATCAGTAAGACCACCGGAAAACTCACATAAATTATTAATTTTATCAACGATCAGAATATCGACGTCTTCTTCCTGACATAAACATGGCTTAAAACATCAGATGATGATCCCAAGTGCACGGATCTAACTCCCACCGATTAATCTATCAAGTCGTTCCCCCGCCACACTCGCGGAGGTGCAATTCTCGTCATCGCAAAGAATTCCATGATAAAATGTCTTACACACAACACAACATTCTATTTCTGCCACATATCGTTTGAACTAGTCTAAACAACACTCACACTTCTTAGAAAAAGTTGTTCTAACCCAACTTTTATTTCATCTGAGATCAAACAGTATTTTTTAGCAATGTACAGTGTGCATAGCGCCATTGCCACTGGACTGAAACTACTCTTCTGAAAGTAGTTAATAACATTCGTTTTGCTTTGTATATATATATATATATATATATATATATATATATATATATATATATATATATATATATATATATATATATATATATATATATATAACAAAAAGATTTAAAACGTTACAATGTGCCGATCACTTTTCGGATCATCTACACTTATACCAGGTCTCATTTCAAATGGAAAACAATTCAATGAATCTTTGGGGTATGACATGTATAGTCTTACAACTGTAAGGCATTTACATTTTTATGTTATGTTTAGTATCTATTTTATGTGTATTAGTACTGAAATAAAAAAAATAAATCAATTCTCATTTTGTACTCATGAAAATATCATGTAAGCACAACTTGAGGTTTTATGTCTCCGTCTTGCAAAGTTCTACTGTTTGAGTGGTTTCAACTGCTTTCGTTGACAAACCAGACAAGACGAATGGTTTCTTCTTCTTGTTCTTCTTCTTCTTCTTGTTCTTCTTCTTGTTCTTCTTCTTCTTCTTGTTCTTCTTTTTGTTCTTCTTCTTGTTCTTCTTCTTCTTCTTCTTCTTGTTCTTCTTGTTCTTCTTCTCCTTCTTCTTCTTCTTCTTCTTCTTCTTCTTCTTCTTCTTCTTCTTCTTCTTCTTCTTCTTCTTCTTCTTGGGCCCCTAGTGGCCGAGTGGTCTAAAGCGCTTTCCCTTACGAATCACTGCCATCTCACCTCTGTCTGCGTGGGTTCGAGTCTCTGATTCGGCTAATGTAGTTATGTTAGAAAGCTTGCCAGTAGCTCCTCGTGGGTCGGTTGTTCTTTCCGGGGATTTTCCCGGGTTCTTTATCCACCAATAATACTGGCCGCCTATCATGTGCTTAAAAATGGCGTTAAACCCTACAACAACAACCTTCTTCTTCTTCTTCTTCTTCTTATTGTTATTGTAGTGTCTGGGATTTATTCTATACTAATTTCGTATTATATTAAAGTAGAAAAATACATCAACTGAAACTCCTGATTGGTAAACATGATGACACCTACATTCTGACGTCTCTATCTATATCTAAAAGGTAAACTTTAATCTGAGTTACATGTCATTTACCGTCAAGTAGTAGCTTAGTAGTGAATTATGCATAGTTATTATTATTATTATCATTATTATTATTATTATTATTATTATTATTATTATTATTATTATTATTATTATTATTATTATTAGTATTATTTTTACATATCAGGTCAACATCTGGTGTTTATTTGAAAAGTACAGGGTCATCCCACTTTTTAAAAAAAATATCTCCCAATGAATGAATCTTAAACTTAAAATGTCAAATCTGAATCTGACAAACAAACAATTAAAACAAAAATAAATTACTTCAATCAAATAGACGTAACAAATTGATGCTGCTCTAACCTCATAAATAGCTGCTTTGACGTCCATATTGACCTTTCTTATAATTCTATTTCATCTGAATGGATGGTCATTTCTACATAGGGTTTTTAATATTTAAAAACACTGCAGTAATATTTAAATGACATTGAATCAAAATGGCGCTTGCCTAATCTCCAACATGGCACTATAGAGGCCATGCTAATAGTAGTTTTATTGATACAGCTTTTGATAGAATAGGGATTTTCCGTTTTCCTGAATAAATCATTTATTACCCTATTCAATTGATTGCAAGTTCAATGATGCTGATCTATGGATTGGCAAATATGTACTTTGTGAAAGAGTTTGAAAGTTAGACCTAACTGGCCTTGACGGTCAAGTTGAAGGACATTACTGTGCTACGTCTCAGAGGTTATTGACCCAATGCCGGCGTTTCCTGCAAAAGGTCATATATGCCAGTTCATCTGAAAAACACTAAATCCTGAAACAGATTGGTCCGAAACATCGTTGGGCGCCATTAAAACTAAATAATATCAACGTTTCTTCATATTGTGAGCCACGTAGTTTCTCCCTCGAACTGAGAAACCCGCCTTTTCCACGTGTGTAAACAGAAGCTAACACAACACCATGTTTGATATAGCAGGTGTTCCTTAGTGGTACGCTATTCTCATTTAGTGTTTAACACCATGCATTCTGTGTTATATGTTTACTAATTAAATAGAAAATCCGCAACAGCTGAGGTTTTTTTCAGACAAAGATCGACCTTCAAAGTATTCAAGCGCTCCAACTGATCACGAATATTATCCCTACTTTTATTCTTATGTAACACGCATTTCTCTTCTTATATTCACTTTAAAAAGCGTGCTATCTCTCTCAATTCCCTTTGAATCGATTTGTCCGCAACGTACAAATGTTTTTTTATCACATTTGTCACTAACGGAAATTGTCGAATGCATGACGTCATTACATGTGAAGCACTCCTAAAAAGAAACGGAATTACGACCAACTTCCGCGCCTCTTGGCACCTCTTAAGTCTAAACTAAATGTTTGAAATTTATTTAAACCTAACATATTGGTTATTTCAAAGAACGTTTAATGTCTGATATGTTTTGTTTAACAAATCATTTTCTTCCTTCCAAACTTTAGTTATATTGGAATAATGGTGAAATCTATGAAAATCGACGGCATTGGGGCTTTAAGAACACACATTTATATCTAAACAAAATACTGAACAGACTTTGCACCTTGTTCCATTCCAACAGTCCATTCAACACTATTATGACAGTGCTTTTAAATTTAAAGGTCTCGCAAGTTCTTATCGGAACAAGCCAATGAGAATAATAACATAAACAAGAATGAGAGGATTGTTAAACTCCAGTCTAATAGATCTGACAAACTGCTTATCATGGTGGAAAATAATGTTGTATTGCACTTAGCGGTATCTTTTAAACATGTTAACTTGAAGGTTATTGCGTTCATTACCCTTAATACCATCGTGACTACGTAGCCAATATTACCATTAATACCAGTGTTATCATTAGTACCAGTGTGCTAAATAACCAAACTTACCCTTGATACCTTTGTAACTAGGTAGCCAACAGTACCCGTAAGACCAATGTCGCATGGTAGCCAACTTTACAGTTAATACCATTGTGACTAGGTAGCTAATATTACCCTTAATACCAGTGTGACTGGGTAGCTAACATTACAATTAATAGCAATGTAACAAGGTACAACATTATCCTTAAGAAAAGTGTGACTAGGTAATATCAGTATGACTAGGTAGCTGACGTCACCCTTAATATCAGTGTGATTAGGTAGCTAGCGTTATCCTTAATACCAGTATGATTAGGTAGCTAACATTACCCTTAAAACCAGTGTGATTAGGTAGCTAGCGTTATCCTTAATACCAATGTGATTGAGTAACTAGCGTCACCCTTCATACCAGTGTGATTAGGTAGCTAACGTTATCCCTAATACCAATGTGATTAAGTAACTAGCGTCACCATCAACACCAGTGTGATTAGGTAGCTAGCGTTATCCTTAATACCGGTATGATTAGGTAGCTAACGTTACCCTTACAACCAGTGTGATTAGGTAGCTAACGTTACCTTTAATACCAGTGTGATTAGGTAGCTAACACTACCTTTACAACCTTTACCTTTACCTTAACACTACCTTTACAACCGGTGCGATGAGCTAGCCAACATCACATTTAATACAAGTGTGAATATGAAGCCAACAATAATGCAAGAACATTTCAAGATTTAATGAACAAATCATATTTCTGTCTGATCAGAAAAATAAACGTGTTGACAAATTTAAGTTGTTTTCGTTTGACATTCACTGAGGAACGGTAATCGTGTGATATGGTATTCAGAGAAAAGTAATGACTTCTTTCTTTTTTTTTTTTGATTGATGCTTTTTATTTTCTGAGTTTTCCGCTTGGTTAATAGATTTCAAAATAACTTTAATTTCAGCGTCAAAAGTAGATGTTGTATTCCTTAACCAGCTTGAGATGGTGTCATGGGGTGTTGTAACAGTAGCAGCAATCTTTCTAACAGTGTGTATAATGTGATGTATGGCTACAGTATAAGGCTCTGAATTTGATGCATTTTACTCTGAAAACTTAGTGATAAATGGGGCCATTTCATAATAGTAAATATTTATGGTCTTTTGTGGGTGGTTGTGGGTTTACAGTATTAGTAATACTGATTTCCGCTTCTCATAAATTTCATGCATGTGCCAAGCGTGCAAAGGACCGTATATTCCAAAATTACGATGTTTGGCATTGGGCGTAAAGACGACACACTATTCATAACCTGATAAATAGTAGAAACGGTTGGTAGTAAACTTCGATGTAAACTTTTTATGTACCTCGAAGGCTTATCAGATGTTGATGTAAACTTTTAAGATACCTCTAGTATTTAGTAGAATTCAATGTAAACGTTTTTCTGGACTTCAAAGATTTGTTAGATTTCGATGTAAACTTTAATCGACCTCGAAGATGATTAGATTTCGATGTAAACTTTTAATATACCTCTAAGATTTATTAGACATCAAATTAAACTGTTAATAGACCTCTTCGGTTTATTTGATTTCGATGTAAACCTTTAATAGACCTCAAATATTCGTTATATTTCGATGTAATCTTTCAATTTACCGCCTCTAAGGCTTATTAGACTTCAAAGTAATATATTTTTTAAGATCTTTTAGATTTCGATGTAAACTTTAATAGTCTTCTAAAGCATAGTATACTGTGATGTAAACCTCTAATTGACCTCTAAGATGTATTTGACTTCGATGTAAACCTCTAATAGACCTCTAAGATGTATTTGACTTCGATGTAAACCTCTAATAGACCTCTAAGATGTATTAGACTTCGATGTAAACCTCTAATAGACCTCTAAGATGTATTAGACTTCGATGTAAACCTCTAATAGACCTCTAAGATGTATTAGACTTCGATGTAAACCTCTAATAGACCTCAAAGATGTATTTGACTTCGAAGTAAACCTCTGATTGACCTCTAAGATGTATTAGACTTCGATGTAAACCTCTAATAGACCTCAAAGATGTATTTGACTTCGAAGTAAACCTATATTGACCTCTAAGATGTATTAGACTTCGATGTAAACTTGTAATAGACCTCTAGGATTTATTATATTGCAATGTAAACTATAATAGACCTCGACGATTTATTCGACTTCGATGTAAACGTTTAATAGATTTCTTGGATTTATTCGATTTCGATGTAAACGTTTTATAGACATCTAAGTTGTAGTAGATTTTGATGTAAACTGTAAAATACCTCTAAGATTTGTTAGATTTTGATATAAACGTTTCAGATCCCTCTATGATTTATTAGATTTCGATGTAAACTTTAATAGACCTCTAAGGTTTGTTTGATGCTAATGTAACCTTTTAATTAACTTCTACGGCTTTTTAGATGTCTATGTAACTTTTAACAGACCTCTAAGATTTTAAGACTTTGATGGAAACATTAAGGAAACCTCTAAGATTTGTTAGAGTTCGATGTTTTAGAGACTTTACATTCGATACATTAAACTTCGTTTCCGCGATCAGTTGTAGAAGTATGTTAAGTTTATAAACTACATCTTACCGATATTAAGATAAATTACGGAAAACATTTTATCTTACATTCAAACAGTTTGGCATGATATGTGCTATTAAATATCTCCAAGGATTATTGCAACAATGAACCTATACATAATTACTCTCCAGCTGACTAACACAAACTGTGTCCGCACAGGTGTTTACACTTTATGTACTTCAATAACTCTTTCTCTTGCACAAATATGCTCATATATTTATTTAGACATTTCGCATTGTAAAATAACATTATAGGTCTTTTCTTAACATACTGCTTGCACGGTAATTGGACAAAATATATTGTCAACTAGATCTGCCTTTCTGCATAGCTAATGATCAATTTTTTTTCCTCATAAAAACAAATATTACAATTTCAGATCTTTTTACAGTATCATTACAGTAAATCTAGCATATCACACGAAGAACGATGTGGAATTTATTCCAAGTACATTGAAATGTGTACTTTTAATGAAAAATACGTGTATTCAAGTAAATTGATAAATTATTGCACAATTTATACATTATTTTTATAAATGTAACTGACATTATAATAAATAATGTACATCAATACTGTTTTAGGTTTCAGCGTCACACAAATAAATTAATCATAACAATGCTTGCAATCAGATTTCGAAATAACGTAAGGACGCGAATGATGTGGTCGCATTTTTCTAAATTAGGATATCGCCGTATTGTCTATATTTTGCAGATTACATGACCAATAAATGTAAGATAGAAACAATGAAACTCATGACTGAATTTAATTTTAATTGTACACTTATTCTTAAATATAAATACAAACAGCAATAAACCATCCCAAAGCGGGCACAACCAGATTGCAAGAAATAAATATCTAACATTAATTTTCTTTCGTGGAGATTCCAATATTAGTGTTTATTTTAGTTCCTTTGAAAAATAATCCTTTTAGAACATAACCTAAATTCGAAGCACGATTTATAGTGTTTGAGCTAAAAGGTAAGCACAAATCACTCAAACAGCACTAATCACTAAAACATGAAATATAGGTTATCGTGACCTAGTTTTCACTTATAGAAGTAGTACTATTAAAGAAATACTTGTGTATACATTTTAAGCCATGTGACTCTACAAGCAATATTCTGTGAGAAAATTACCGTAATGCATGCCTTAACTCCAGTGTGGACGCCAGAAGGACGGACAGACGAAAAGGACATTATATAACCAAAGGTTTGGAATTACCTTGCAATCTTGTCAAAACTTTACATTCAAACATGGATCAAAACATCTCAGTCTGGTAAAACTACGTGTAGCGCAATTGAATATGCTTATCTGACAAAAATAGAGAAACAAATACGTTCGCAAATGATTTTTGCATGACACAACAAATTTGCTCAATAAAACCTATAGTTCACTGCTATTTTAATGCAAGTATCAAACCAAATGGCTTTAGTATTCAGACATTTACATAAAATGATATAATAAGCAAATGTATCTCCGACATATAACGGCCTATTTATCAAAGCTGTCTCAAGCGTATACAAGTTTTAGTGCAAAAGATGAAAATCATTATTTTGCACGTAAGAAGCAAACGGTATATAGACTGTTACTGAAATGAGGCGCTCACAGATAATAATTGTGGCGCGCGCACCATGTGTGTGTGTGTGTGTGTGTGTGTGTGTGTGTGTGTTTGTGTTTGTTTGTGTTTGTGTGTGTATGTGTGTATGTCTGTGTTTGTATTTGTGTGTGTATGTGTGTGTGTGTGTGTGTGTGTGTGTTTGCGTTTGTGGGTGTGTGTGTGTGTGTGTGTGTGTGTGTGTGTGTGTGTGTGTGTGTGTGTGTGTACAGTTACATTGAAATAAAATAAGTGCTTTAGTTTTGGTAAATTAATGTTTGCTAAAGAATTACGGTCTTAAGAATACGTTTAAATATTGAACAAAATGTAAAATGCTTGAATGCTTTTTATGTGCAATTGACAATTTGTATGATAGAATTCTCTTAAAATTAATTTTAATGCCAGCTGCTATACAAATTAGTGCTGAATGACTGATGTAGCTCGTCATCTATATTGTATCACAATTTCTCTAAAATTAGACACTTACAAACGTAAAATAATCTCTTCTAATCTGTGGACTTGACTTCTTTTGGATGACACAGAAATATACCGCATATCGGACTCGTACATAGAAAATTGGAAACTATAAATATGTCTGAACATAAATTAGATCGCCGAGGAGTGTGCGTCTTCTCGGCACAGATTACTTCTGTCCGAGATTTAACATTCAAAAGTAAACACTTAGTGATTGCCTTTGTGAAGGCCGTCATTGTTATTATTTAAAATAGAAGAAAAGTACTTAAAATATTTTTGAACTTTCATTGGTATAATTGGGTGCTTAATTTTGAATATGCTTATTAACTCGTCCTCACAAATGTTACACTCCCAGACGTGGTCGCTTATTCATGAATTTTTCAAGGTACAATACTTCAAAATCACATATACTTCGATACTGTCAATACACAATCGTATCCACAATACAATAATGTAATTGACATTAAACACATATGTAGCGATTGCGACAATTAGCTAATACCAAAATCATGGAATTTCACTTCAAGATATTGCACTTTTTTTTTTACATATTTCAATTTTTATAATGTAAAGAATGAGCGAATGAGCAAAAATATAACAAACAAGGTATACCAGGGAGAAATCTACTCTAAAAATATGTCGTCATATTGTTTGGCCTATATTAAGATTGACCTCATAGGGGATGGATCGATTTTATTATTAAGACAAAAATCATCTGGGTGAATATTAACAAATACAATATACCTGACTGAAATCGAGTTTTAATTCTTTCGCAATATTCAATGTAACAACGATAGTCAACATGTTAGAATTTGAATAACATAATTTTTGTTATAATTATTTAATCCGTTTGAAGGTCAACACATTAGAATAGTAAATGAATGAAAGCAGAAACACTACATATGGTAATGATTTTTAATCTTACCGAACACGCGTCTAACTTCATCAGCCAGTTCTATTCGAAGCAATGTTTCATTAGACAATTGGAGAGAATTAAGCCCTAAATTTCAATATTGAAATTAGATGTTGATAACCTAACTACTTTTGATTAAGAATTTATTTTCAAAATTGTGTCTAAAAATGCCTCAAACATTACTTTATATTCAATAAGCATATGAAAATAACTGGCCCAAGCAAATGACACAAAACAAACGCACTATTTTATTGCGGCATTGAAAGGAATTCTTTTATTGTATGATGCCCTTAGAGCGAGACATTTATTTGAAAACATGCTCATTTCAAAGAACACGTTAATAGAACATAATAAGTCTTTGGGGAAGAATTTATACCGCTTTCATCAATCTTGGATTACAGGTTACACTACTCTGAGAACAAGTGGAGATTAAAACACAAACATGTAATTCAAAGATTTCAACCTATTACAGAAACTAGTTAATTAAATATATGAACTGTTGAATATAGTATTATTGTTGTTTTATTTTCTTCTTATATGTACACTAACTTTTAAGCTGGTGTTGTTTATTAGTTGGATGGGGTGGGGAATTTCATCATTTCAGAGAACGTACGAATATATAATTATATTTATTTCCTGGCATATGCTGACCTTGACTTCAACTCCCTTTATGTCTATCTGTCTCCCGCAAAACCCACACCCATACATACACACACTGACACACACATACACACAAACATATATATATATATATATATATATATATATATATATATATATATATATATATATATATATATATATTCTACTCTTAAAGAGATTGAACATCGATTTCCAGTTGATGATTAGTTGTTGCTTTCCAAAGACACATTTGTCCCGATAATTGACATGTCATGTCCGGAATGCGTACATTTCATGAATATTCAGCTGTTGTGACAACATCATGTAACTGAAATTGTTTGTCCTGTTCATCCTCTAGAGTGTGTATCCAACTCCAAGAAAAAAAGCTGTACCTTCGGGCATCAGAGACGTCAGATATTACAATTACACTTCAGCGAATTACCTCCCTTTGGTACATCTGATTGTATGTTGCCAATATCACAATAACGGACAATGAACGCTGACTCCCCTTGTTGAAAATAAATAGAGCCAAACTTTCAGACACGATCCTAAAGTTTCGCATTACAAGTAATTGTACAACACATATGGCGTATCATTTTCGGCTGAATGATGGATCAGAAATCATATAAAGACAAATTGCTTATCAAGAGTATATGCTGATATGTTGCCCTCGAGCAATCTAAATCCTTTGTAGAAATGGTTGTCTTCATATCTGTTCTGAAGTTTGCCTTATATTTGTTCATGACATAAGTTACATACGGAAAATAAAAATCTAAATTAAAAAAAGCCATTAAAGCAGAATAGCTGTCATACAATATGGATGATTACAGTCGTGTTTAGGGGCCCCGAGTGACCGAGTGGTCTAAAGCGTTCTTCGTTACGGATCACTGCCATCTGACCTCTGTCTGCGTGCGTTCGAGTCTCAGATTCGGCCAATGTGGGTATGTGACAAAGCTTGCCAGTAGCTTCTCCTGGGTCGGTGGTTCTTTCCGGTATTTTCCCGGGTTCTTCCTCCACCATTTATACTGGCCGCCATGTAAAGCCTATCTTGTGTTGAAAAATGGCGTTAAAACCTTCTACTACAACAACAGTCGTGTTTACTCACCTTAGTCATACTACTACTACTACTACTACTACTACTACTACTACTACTACTACTACTACTACTACTACTACTACCACTACTACTACGACTACTACGGAGCTATGGCCCCTGAACGACCTCGTTTACTTAATGACAGTTATATTCCCATTTCTGCATACTGTGAGCTTTCAAGAAACCAAACAAAACAAAGATTAGCATGAAAAATCCGGATGCTTTGTTGTTGACATGTTATTAATAAAGGCGTATAAATTATATGTTTTATGAAGAAGCACAAAATGTTTGTTTAATGATACATCAACACATTACAGGTTGTGTAGTAGAGAGGCAGCTGGAGGAATCCAACCCATCCACTGATCCAAGACTTATGTTTGTGTTATATGTGAGCTGTTGCTGAAAGGAATAAACCATTAGGATATCTAACTGATTGTATGTTGTACCAATATGTGCCTTTTATGACAAATGGATTTACTTGTGAGTTGATACTTTAAATAAATTAATTAGAAATAATCATTTCACGAATTTATGACAATGTTTAAAACCCATACAGGAATACTGAATCACCAATAAAGTATTTTCTTTTTGCTTTTTCTTTGTTTGTTTGCTCTCAATATTTCGTTTTATATTCCACAGTCAAAACCGTGGGAATTCTTATTGTATGGACTCAGTTTTAATTTCAAATTTTCTTCTTCTGGTGCATAATAAAGAGACCCTTTTATAGTTCTAGCCCTGACGTAGTTTTTAAATAGCACAGAAAGTTATATTTTAATTATAGAAGAGAATCAAATCATATACTGGTTATTTTAGTAAAAGGTTTGAGCAGGAAGAAATTGATATTGTGTTACACGTTTACTACTCCGACAGAGGCCACGTAAGCATCAGAGCCGAGAAATACAAATTATAAATTTAAAGCAAAATTAGTTTGCTGGTACGGGCATACATTTTCAAGCCATCATCATATGCAAGGAACGTCTATCTCCCTATTAATTAGTTAGTAACATAATTAGTACAATGGTGTTTTCATTTGCCATGAGAGTTTGGAAACTTCCCGATAAACAACAGTATTGTTTTGTAGCTTCACATTAGCGCGGTACATTACAGGAAAAAAGTAAAGCGTCATGTGCTTTTTAAAAAAGAGATAATTGTTGGTAGTTGTCTTAGGACACACTAGTACCGGAAGAATGAAACAGTTCTCAGCAAATATTACATTTTTTTTTCATAAATATATTCTTATCTCATGTGCTTAAGTCAATCAGTTTACAGCTCTAGTATAACAAAACAAACTAAATACAAATGCAATCAAATATTTGAAAAAGCCAAGCTGTTTTTCTCATAAATGTACAATTAGCTTTACCTCTGATGGTATATTATCTTCCAGCCCATAATGTAAGCAGTATTTTCTACAAAGATAAATCAAGTCCTGCTTTCTACAATGTCTTACATAGTGCGTATGATCCAAAATTGGAAATACACCGACTACGTATATGCGCCATCAAATTTCTAATTATCAGCATAGCAACATATTTTAAGGAACATGTGTGACGTAAACTGTGTATTAAAAAGTTTTGTTTAAAGTATTGCAAGCCGACAAAGAGATGACTTCATTAAAAAACATTGTTCTCGCTTGTCAGACATTTAAACATTTTAGACAATTAAGAAGTCAGATAAAAGTTGATTTTACTTGATACGGATTGTTATTAGGGGAAACAATTGACCTCATAAATTGACTTCATAAATACGTGAGTGCCAGCAACAAATTTAATGCATGCATTGTGTTTTGTGACATTGATTTGCAATGTCTTTCGTGATTGGATGCAGTGTGCTGTGATTTAATAGAATGCTTTAATTTGCATCATGTTTTAACTACTTCAATTTCAAACATCCTTTGTTTATTACAGGCGGTGGATCATTATGGGCAGAATGGTGGAATTATGAGGGTATATCAGGTTAGTTCCTTCACAGCACTGCCAATTTTATTCTTCCTTACAAAATGGAAATTTATTCCTTTTAGGGAATTAACGGCACTTGCTTTCCATTAGTAACGATGCATGATAAAAACGGAATTGCTGTCCTATGTATTAATTGATACATGCGCGTGTGTAAAAATCAATTTATAATAGTAATTTGTATCTAATTTTTATTAGACATTGCACAACCGTGATGTGTATAAGTTTTCTTGCATTGTGTTAAAGTTTGACTGTTTAAAAAATTCCCTCAGGGATTACAATCCATATCGCCTTATTTTATTTGTCACAGGTATAAGCGACTTCGCAAAGAAAAAAATATTAACAATTTATCAGCCATATAAATATTTCTTTATTGACTGTGACCTTTCATTCTGTAGGACCAGCCTATTGGGGTAGAATGAACACAGACTGGTATCTATGTAGTAAAGGAAAGAACCAGTCACCGATCGACATAGACCCAAGACTTCTATTGTTTGACCCGAATCTCAAGCACATAGAGATAGAAGGAGATACGGTATGTACTTATGGATACTATGAAGAAAAAAAACAGTAACCAGCTTTTTTATGAGTTCATCTTCTTGAGAGAAAATAAACACAAATCTTAACAATGAAGAACTAGCTCCAGCCATTAAGAAGCATACATTTTATTCTATAGAAAAATCAATAGAAAAATCAATAGACAAACGTTTTATATGAAAGCTAACAGAATTACTTATAGAAAAATTTATAAAGTGGATATTACTTGTGGAGATCACCTCGTAAAATAAAAATGCAAGGTGTTCAGGCGCAGTTTTGTCATCTGCCCTTTTTTCATACGCTTCTCCAAGAATTATATTATTATGACAGGGATACAGTATATCCTTTACGGCTCCGGTGGTCTAAGTGATTAGGGCATCTGCCTTGGATGAACGAGTTAGAACCCCAGCAGAGTCATACCAAAGACTAAGAAAAACGGCACAAATATCTGCATTGCTATGCACGCAGCAATAAGAGGTTGCTGTTAGGACTGGCATCAGGACATAAACTTGGCAAGACATAATTCTACATGTCTGTGGCATGATTCGTCAGTGCTACAAATCACAATAAACTGCAACACGGCATATATCGTAGCGGCATATATCGTAGCGATATGACTGAAATATTGTTCAAGCTACGTCAGAAATGAAAATCACACCCAAACACACAGACACAGGGACAGAGACAGTAGCCTTTTCTTTAGTATAATAATACCTAACAGGAAATCCCAGTCCAATACCCCATAAAGTTAATTTTAACCCCCACCTCCATTGGGGATTTTCATATACACGTGCATCCCCGTTTAATCTTCGCTTCTCAATTTTCAAGCTGTACGGCATCCGTGTCATGTCGGTGGTAGCTCTCAAACTCGCCAATTATAATACTACTACTAAGAACCCTCACGTCTCCAGCGCACGTCATGAAGGTTTCCCATGATTGGCTCCTAGTTAGCCGCACTGCTAGAATGATCGTGGTCCTGGGAGCAAACCTTGTGCCGCCCAAACAAGAACCATGGTAGTTTTCTCATCCAAATTAAATTTTTTCCTGCATTTATTCCTTCGCTTCCTTCCGTAAACCAATTGCATCCATACAGTGCTCTATGATACTTATAGTAATGCATCTGGAAACTGCTAAAATCAGTGCAAACACAAAAAGCTTATTCAACAGCTCCAAATGATTCATGGTTTGATCCAGCGGTGATATTTTGTCTTTGTCCACATCATCGAATCCACCCATCAATTAGTCAATGAAGGGTTGACCTCTTTGTGTGCCTTCAGAGCAGACAGATCGACGAAAGACATGATTTTCTCCCTGCGACAACTCGAAGAGAGCAACAGAGAGCTTGTTCCACTACTCTACATGATGTTCATCGACCTCACCATGGCCTTTGACTTGGTCAGCAGGAAGGGCCTGCTCAGTAAGATCGGTTTCTCCCCCCCCTCCCCCAACAACAACAACAACAACAACAAACAAACAACGCAGCATAATGATAATATCTTTCCATACAGATATGATGGGAACACTCTTGTACGATGAATATCCTCAACCTCCTTCCCAATTAAAATATATATGCGTGAAGTTGTGTGTGTATGTGGAGGGGTGTTGGGTGCTGGTGTAGTGATCTTAGAAGGTGTCGCCTTTATTCGGTTCTCGTAATATAGAGGATTGTCGCCCTCAGTGTTATTGCCTGGATCGAGTAATATTAATGGAGAGTGTGGAACGTACAGGTGGAATAAATCGAAATCTGAGCACTTATATAGAGCAGAATGATTCGAAACCCGTACATGAAGAACAAAAATAATTTCATCAATTTCATAAACAACTGTGAGAATACATTACATTAGGAGGATACACTTCTTTTGAACTAAAACATTCACCGTAATTCATAACCCAAATGTATTTATATAGATAGCCGATCTTTTCAAATGCCATGATCTGTTCATCAACGAGTGAACACTCAATGCCATTGGCTTGATGAGCTCCATAACCTGTTTCTTTCTGGTTCAATACAACTTCACGGTGGTTGTTATTCTCTATCCTTTTCGCTGTTTTCTTTTTCCTTCTCTCATACTCTCTGCTTTGTCTCGCCTCATTTACAAAAAGTTATCTTAGTCGAGCCAAATGTGGCAGACAAAAGTAAAACGTAGTTTCATAATATTAATTTACTTCTTAATATATAATTCAACAGTGCCTCACATTAACACTACACGTGACATAACGGTTCGTTTCTAAATTAAACATATTAATGAATGCATTCCATTAAATGGCACAACTACGTGAATTTCAGCAAATACACACATTCAAGTCGTTAGCATACATGAAATCTCATTTCCTATAGTGTTAATTTCAGTCAATGCGCACTCAAGTCTTTACCGTACGTGAATTTGTCTGAGATCAGTAAATTCACACGGATCCTTATATCTCATATCAATTAAAGTAATATATGAAATTCCTATAGAAACAACGATCATCGTACAAATTAATATAGACGAACTCAACACATTTATATTCATTCCAAGAATATTGCTCTATGAGGTTCAACAAATAATGGCTTGCATCACCACGAATTTACATGTGGTTGGCGCAAATACAGTGTGATTTAAGCTTTGACTTCATCTATCGTCCAAATATGTGTCTGTCGACCTTACAGATATTTGGTCCCCCAGACAAAATAATTTTACGAGAGATAATTTCTTCTTAATTCCTCTCGGAGTACGTCAATTTCATTCTTGCAGGACAAAACGAGGACTAACTAGGTGCTCTGATGGGTCTAACATACGAGCATGGAGTTTTGTGTGGGAAACACGCCTCGTATTTAGCGTAACCAATCAGGATTAATTATATCTAGCGCCTTTTATAACTAGGCGCCAAATGTCAGCCTGACTCCAAGCTGCTGATCAACT